>JANUWF010001064.1:600000-1200000 GCA_026120185.1 Voacanga thouarsii | reverse complement strand
AATGCCAAAGCTTCATCCAAAGCCTTTCTTAGCCTAACAACTCTTATACAAGCGTAGTGCATTGCTCGAGCCTTTACCTTAAGATCCCTAGTCATTGAATACAAAATTTCCAATCCATGATCTATTAAACCTAAATAACTACATGTAGGTAGAACAACAAGAAATGCAACATGGTTTCTTCATGAATCATCCGATCAACTGGTCAACAGCCTTGGCTCTTCGACCCTGATTACCAAATCCAGCTATTAGTGTGTTCCAACAGATAACACATCCTCTCAAAAACATTCTAGGCATCTTCTATCTTTCCCCACTTTCTATACAAGTCCACAAGAGCAGTATAGCCACTACGCCTAATGCAAAACCATGGCAAACTAACACTGCTTGAGCCAATTAGGCATGCTCTAAGGAAGCTAACCTCGTGAACACTCTTATACTGTTGAAGATGTGAATGATCCATTTTTATGCCAGAATCTTGTATTTCATAATACAAACTCAACGTTTCCTTGCCACAACCATGAAGTGCATATCATGCTATTAGATTCAAAATAATTGGTCAAATTCACACCAGTTCAAAGATTTTGGCCCTAAGTGATCACACTAACAAGTGAGCAAAAATGGCAATTAATATGTATTTTTGTAATTATCTTGTTTCCTATTTTGTACATAATTGATAATAAATCCATATACATTAGATAATTACATAAATTAGGTAATTGATACAAAATCCTATAGATTAGGTAATTGATTTAAATCCCTTGATTGACTATCAATGAAGATTGGGAAATCAATCTAATCTAATCTTGTACTTGTATAAGCCTAATATCAAAGCCAAAGAATGTAATTGTCCTCCTAGAGAAATTAATTCCAAACTAGCAAATTCTCGGACCATTGTAGCTACTATGTGAGAACCTGCATCATAAAGCTCATCCTACATTAGGGGGGGGGGAAAGGAACCTAAAACTAAAGACAAAAATCAAAACAAAACCCGGAAGGCTTCAAAAAGTTTTCTTCCTCAATAACGCTCCCAAGCATTGTATTCTATGAAAACATGTAATTAAACACCCATTTTACCCCCTTTATAGATGTCAAACTAGTGTGGACAATCGAAGTTAACTTTGATAATTTACAACTTTGGTAAGATTGTCGGAATTGAAGTTAACAATACTAATTGACAGTTAAATTCAACTTGTTTTCATGATCTATCACATGTACATACTCAGATTCAAGTTTCACCAGTGGAATTTTGAAAATTTTGTTTGTGGCTTTGTATCCTTTATTAGATATGCTTAATTAGTTTTTTGCAATTTAGTTGGTGGGAGGCTACCTTATTGAGAATCAAATTCTATCATGTGAGGAATCAAAGTATGATGTTTGACAAATGAAATAATGCATTAACCTATATTCTCACGTTGAATACTCTTAGCTTTACCATTTAAATTCCTTGTTTTATTAAATTTTAAAATAATTCCTTTTTGGCCATTTTTTTTCAATGTGAAACCAAAACAAACTCTGCTTTCTGCTTGTAATTAAGGTTTTTAAAATTCTCCATGTATGTATGTATGTATGTATGTATGTATGTATGTATGTATGTATGTATGTATGTATGTATGTATGTATGTATGTATGTATGTATGTATGTATGTATGTATGTATGTATGTATGTATGTATGTATGTATGTATGTATGTATGTATGTATACGCGCGCATGTGTGTGTGTGTGTGTGCACACGTGCTCACTTAAACCAAAGAAAAGCTCCTAGCAATATTTTACCTCTGTCCATGGATAGATACCAAAGAATACTAAATTAAGGGTTTATTGCAATTTACCCCCATTAAGTTGGGGGTAGTGGTACTTTAATACCATAATCTTAGAAATTTAAGCTTTGTTTTCAGGGGCTATGTGGTATGAAATTCCTCATTCTTGTTAAATGCGTCAGTTTGGGTGATCTTCAATATTTACTTGTTCAAGATTTTGTAGGTTTTTTAGTTTTTTTTTTTTTTTTTTTTTTGATTGAGTTTGAACTTCTAGATTGCTCCTGTCATAAATTTTAGCGCTTTTTTTCGTGATTTCTACTAATATGATGAAGTTGATTGAATCATCTTTTTTGATAGTTTACTTATAGTTCATATTTACTAAAGTTCTTCGACCTATCGCTTTGCTAATCAAGGAAAAAGGTATATGAGTTTATACGTTTCAACTTAAAATTTCAATATAAAATGGATCCCTATGAGTGATGGGTAATCATTCCTCGTGGATAATAGGTGATTATCCTTATGTTAGTTTTATTGAATAATTATTGTGGCATTTATTAATTTTTCTGTATTTCTTTCAATATTAGTTGATGTTGTGGTGGCCTAGTTGCCTAAAAAACGTCCACTTTATAGGGAAAATTCTACCAAAATTTTCATTGCTCATTTTAAACCATACATATAAATAGTCATAACCTCAACCATCCAAATATATTCCTATAGATTGGGTTAACACTAAACTTGAGGGTTATCTCCCTAAACCCTAAACCTTAAAATCCAAAATCCTAAAACCCTAAACCCTCAACCCTAAACTTTGAAATAACCTAATTAGTCGAACTCTTTCTTACTTGAGTTTTTCCTTTCTATCATATCTTCCAATTAGATATTTGTGTGTGTGGTCTCTCATGCAATATAGTTGTTTTACCAAGTTTCATTTTGATTAGTATTTTATGTGTCCACTTGTATTTTCTTGTTATTGTGCTTTTTGCTATTATTATGCTTTATTTTGATACGCATATTACTGGTTTATCTTAAGAATGCTCTCTATTTGGTACATTGAGTTCATTTGGTGTACGCTACACGGGTAGTGATAAATTTTGATTGATGATACATTATTATTATTATTATTATTATTATTATTATTATTATTATTATTATTATTATTATTATTATTATTATTATTATTATTATTATTATTATTATTATTATTATTATTATTATTTAATGTTGGTTGATTTTGTGGTGGCTTTAGTGCCTGGAAAACGTCCATTTTATAGGAAAAATTCTGCCGAAATTTCCATTAGTCATCTTGATACACCGGATAAGTTGATTACCCTTAGGCTTGATTTTATCCAATAGATTATAATGCCTAACCATCTCCTTAATATAAAGAAAAATTAGAAAAAGATCATACACTTTATGTAACCAAAGCAATCAGACTAACATCTGTATTCTCATAATCCTTCCCCTTTCCTGATAGGTTACATAGTATTTGTTTTTCTATCTTCCACCTAGTGAAATAGAATTCCATTTTCCCTAACCACACAAAAGAAACGGTTTTAGTTCACCGACAATTTTTACTACAAAATACTATGTAACTCATCCCCAAAATATTTCCTGGAGATCGACACAAAGTTGCAATTTAAAGTAAAAAATATTATAAATACTAATACCCCAAACTTAAGTTAGGTACGTAGCCATGTATAAACCCAAACAACATGAACATATCCAGTAATTCAACCAACTCCCCATTTCTTCTCTCATATCCATTGCTTCAATACTTTTTTAGGAGGCAGAGATCATAAAACCTTCTATATTCTTCCTTAATTTCTAAAAGCAGAACGGTGATCGTTAAGGAAAAAATAAACTTGTGAGTCGTATCAAAAAGCAAAAGCTATTAGATCTTTAAAACCCTTCTTCATCTCTTTCATGTACCCTTTATATGTATCTACCCTTCTTCATCTGGTAATTAGACAAACCACTTGTCTTGGCAATTTTCATCAATGGCAACTACTTTTCGCCATTCAATTGATCTCTCAAAGATAACATTGACTATTGTTGTTTTTTTCTCAACTTTTCCTACTAGATTTTCGAATGATTACCTCACTACGAATGATGAATGTGAGTTCATGCTTCCAGTCTCCGAAAAGATAAAAAAATGCAATCCCCGACCCGGCCTCGCCTAACGGGCCGAGGAATGAAACTCGTCATTGATCCTGTCCCCACTTAAATCAGGGAATCCTCGGCCTTATTAGTGTTGGATTGTATGCCCTCCTAGACTAGGTTTCTGATGTAAAATCGAATATTTTAATGAAAGAATTTATTTTCAGAAATTGTTTGTGAATTTACTTTTTGTTTGTGTACGATTTTCGTTTGAAATAGACCCATTGTGTTTAAATAAGTGATCCATGTGAATGGTGGTCTTTCATAGTAAGGTATGGATCACGGGTTATTTAACACATAAACATTTGTTCTTAACCTATTGATGAGACTGGGAACCTCATCATGTTTAGGTTATTATATTATGAATTCCAACTAGGGAATGGCTTACCTTTAGCCAGTGGGTAGTCCATTCACTTCATGACATAAGCGTATTTCGAATACGTAGAACAGGACCTGTAGTAGTGGTTTCTCAAAGTACTATACGGTAGAAACCTAGACTACTACCGCTACACGTGGACTAGTACTCTACGACTTGAGTATGAGTTGGTGGTCTGGCGAAGCTGGAAGCATATACTTTGATTTGCTGTAGTTGAGGTTCTATCGTAGGGCCAATATACTTACATGTTGGGTATGTGTGATTAGTTAGTTAAGACAGACTTATACAAGATAATTTCTGCACTATATCGCCCATTGTGGTTGTCCGAATGGTCTAAATTATCCAGGGCCCTGGGAAACATGACTTGGATGTTTGCTTTAGGGTAGCTCCCTTGGAAAGCGGAAACATTCCAGGAAGTCGTGGATCATTGGACTAGAAGCCTAAGGATGGTAAATGTCATTTAGGGGAGTGTTAGTACACTTCTTCCTCTCTAAATGTACGGCGATGTGTAGAGGGGTATTTTAGTCATTTCACCTGTAGGTCGGAGACTTTGCGAATGCAGCATTGTCCTTGGGGTCAATATTTTCTTATGGTGATATTAGGAAATATTTAAAATGCAAAATACAGCTATTTATATAGTAGGGGTATTTTGGTCATTTTAGCAGCCAAGGCGATGTGTCTTTTTGGTCTTCGGGATAGCCCGTAAGCCCTAACTACTTTTGGATTGAGGAATTTGTCTCAGTTGAAGAGGATTTTATTTTATTTTATTTTATTTTATTTTATTCAGGAAGTCTAATTTATTATTGGACTGGAATAAAATAAATAAATAAATAAAATAGAAATTGAGATAAATTAATTATCTAGTTTAATTGGTTAATTAATTATTCATGGCCTAGGTCCAGTATGAATAATTAAGAAATTAACATGGGCTTAAACTAGGGGAAATAAATAATGTTTAATTATTTATTGGGTTATTTATATAGGCCTAAAAAATAAATAATTAAAGATTATTTATTATGGTTCATTTGGGCTCATTAATTATTTATTGGGTTACTTATGTAAGCCCAGGAAATAAATAATTAATATTTATTATTTTGGGCCATTTGGGTCAGGCCCAATAGTTTGGACCTTAGGGTTTTTTCCAAATACGGTTAAGAGGAGTTTAAGGTTAGGCCAAACTGATTCTTAGGATAACATCCGGGTGTTTTGAAATCCCGGGGATATGTTTATCAGAGATTGAGAGACCTAATTTAGGCGAACTAATAAACAACTCTTTGGAAAGTAAAACTCTAATTTTTTCCCTAGCCTCAGACACTCACGTCACTCTCTCTTTGGGAACTCACGTTTTTCCCTCTCCCTTCCTCTGTGGTTTCTTCTTGTTCTTTGCAAATCAATAGCGAAAGAACCAAGGAGTTTTGAGATCGTTCCTCTTCACCATAGTGTTCACCAACTAGAGGTTAGGCTGAGGAATATCCCGAGAGCTGGAGAGCTAATCGTTAATGCAAATAAGGCGAAGTAGAAGGCTAGCGGGTGTTCAACCGGAAGCTCCTTCAAGTGTGCAAAGCGAGGCGATTCCAGCCGTTCAATCTGTTCCTACGCAACTTAGGAGGGTTAAGGAACGCAAAGGTATGATCTTCACGCTTCCGCATAGCCTTTAAGGCTCGCGTTTTATTTTTCTCCAATTTTTTTTTACGTACAGCATGCTCCCCTGTTTTTCGTTTTCCATCAAAGTGGTATCAGAGCTATTGGTTTTGATCAATATAGGGAGCGTGGTAGTTAATAAAATGGAGAAGATGATTATACATACGATCCTTCGCTGTTTTGGTATGGGATAGATGGTTTTGTAAGCTTCACAGCGGAAGCATAGGACCCTCTGTAATATTTTTTAGCTTTGAAGTTTAATCGTGTAAACCCAATTTAAATTGGTTTAGGCGGTTGTGTTTTTGTTTTGGATGTTTTCTGTAAGTAAATATGTCCAAAGAAGCTAAAAATATGAGCAAAAGGTCGCAGGATAAATGCTCTGCAAGTTTCGCGCGAGAAAGATGAAAAAACGAAGAAGACAACTATTCATAAGCCAATTGAGTCGAGTCGAGCCGCCGCCGAAATTGTGAGTAGAGCCGTGTTGCTGGAGCCGCGTAAGCCAAGCCGATTGCAGAGAATTCAAGCCGATTCGCATCTGGAATTTGCAATTGAATTGCAATTGGAGGCTGGGTGGCGCATGGGTTACCGGGCCAACACGCGGGTCGGCAGCTGAGGAGGACCGGGCGCTGGCACTCGGGCGGGTGGGTCGCGGCTGGCGGGTTGCTGAGGATGGTGATCTGGTGCGCGCGGTGCACCGCGGCAGCGGTGGACCGCAGGCCACGCGGGCGCAGATCCGGTGCTGCCGGTGCAGTAGACCGCCAGTCAAAATTTTTATTTTATTTTTTTTCTTTTTCGTTTTGGGTCCCGCGAAATTAATATTTTTACAATTTTTATATTCTTGGAATATGTTTGCATGAAAAATATTAGTAAAGGATTTTAGGATTAAATAAGATAATTAATTAATTAATTAATGTGTTTAATTCTATTAATTGGGCACTTAGGTTTAAAAAATAGAAAAGCATGAAAACGTTTATTGTTTTCTAGCATGCTATTTTTTTTATGTACCTATGTGTGCTTTTTCTCAAAGACCAAAGTCTTTGGGAACTTTTTGTTTTGGTAAGAAAAAATATTTTTCTTTAAAAACTAAATGGTTATTTTAATTGGTACAAAAATTAATCCTTAAATATTTTCTCA
Source organism: Voacanga thouarsii (assembly GCA_026120185.1). Lineage (NCBI taxonomy): Eukaryota > Viridiplantae > Streptophyta > Magnoliopsida > Gentianales > Apocynaceae > Voacanga > Voacanga thouarsii. Next base: position 1,192,937 of record JANUWF010001064.1, on the reverse strand, counting down.
AAGAATTTAATCCTTGACATAGGAAATATATTGGATTTAGATATTTTTGTAAATTAAAATGGAGAGCCATTTTGTTTTGTTTTGGACTAGAAAAATGATTTTGTCAAATAAGCTTAAGACCAAAGTCTCTAGAAAGTTTTAATTGGAAAATTTTTGAAATCATTAAGTTTTAACTTGAATAAAATTAGTCCATGGAGGAAATCTCTCAAATGATATAAGCCTTGACACAGAGATTTTATTGGACTTAGATATTTTATTTTTGAGTTAAGAAAAACTTGATGGAAATTTCAAAAGGATATTTTTCAAAAAAACTTTATTTTAAAAGATTAAGTGGGAGAGGGGTTCCAACGGCCCCATGGCTTCCATCACGGTCCTCATTAGAGATCGTGGGTCCCCTCACGTCACCCTGGGAGTGAACCCGTATAAGATGGGGATATCACAAGGATCTAGATCTAATGGAATGATGTAATTAATAACCCGGGGCACGTACTATGATCGGCCAGCCCATGTTGGAGGTTATAGTGCGAAGTATGTCCATAGGAAATGAGAGAAAACGGCCATCCCACGATGGAGTTATCCTCTAGATCATTACTTAGAAGGAAAATTAATTTGTAGTGGTTAATACACTTAGCTTAGGAAACTGTTAATCTTCCCAAGAAGCTATGTCAGTTTTCCTAAGAGCCAAATTATTTTCAGTGCACAAATTTTATTTTGTTTTCACAAACTAAATTCTTTCTTTTATTTTCGATTTTCAGAAATTGTGGGAGGTTCTTTTAGTCCATTGGCCGTTATTCTCAGGGAGAATAAGCTAACGGGTCCAAACTATGTGGACTAGAAAAGGAACCTGGACATAATACTCACAGCCGAGGAGTATAAGTATGTCCTTTACGAAACCTGCCCTGTTATCGGAGAAGGTTCCACCGCTGAAGAGCGAGAGGCTGAAAAGGCGTGGAAGAAAGCTGACGAAATGGCACGTTGCTATATGTTAGCTTCCATGTCTAATGTGCTCCAGTCAAAACACGAGCATATGGCTTCTGCATATGACACAAGTTAATTATTGGCAACTATGTTCGCAGACAAAAGCCGGACCGCAAGGTAGGAGGCTCTTCGAACTATTGTGAACACTAAGATGGCTGAGGGAGCATCAATCCGAGAGCATATGCTTAAGATGATTGCTGCTTTCGAGGAGGCAGAAATCTTAGGGGCTGTCATTGACCCCGAGAGCCAAGTGGACATAGTTCTCGAATCTCTACCGGGCTCTTTCACTCAGTTCAAGTTAAACTATAACATGAACAAGTTGAACATGAGTTTAACTGAACTGATGAAGGAGCTCCAGATGGCGAAGAAGGTCATGAAGCCGCAGTCTAAGGCCATGATTGCTAAGGCCTCTTCTTCAAGAACTGGGCCTAAGCCCAGAAAGTTCAAGAAGAAGAAGGGGAATGCCGCAGCCCAGCCCAAGAACCAGCCGAAGGACAAACCAAAGGGTAAGTGCTTCAAGTGTGGGAAGAAGGGACACTAGAAAAAAGAGTGTCTAGATCTTCAAACCAAGAAAAACTCCACAGGTAATATTTACTATCTAGAGTCCATATCAATGGTAGGATCAACTTCCACTTGGATTGTTGATTCAGGAGCCACTGATCATATCTGTAACTCCTTGCAGGGGTTTAGGAAGATAAGAAGACTCAAGAAGGGCGAATATGGGCTTCGAGTGGGAAATGGAGCACAAGTCTGGGCCCTTGCAGTGGGAGAGCTGAATCTCATTTTTTATTGTAATAAGATAGTGGTTTTAAATGATATTTTATATGTACCTAGTTTTCGTCAGAATTTGATTTCAGTTGCAAAACTTATTAATCAAGGATATTCTGTATCTTTCCATTCTGATATTTCTATCAGTAGAGATGGAGAAATTTTATGTATTGGGCACATGTATGGAAATTTGTTCTTTTTAAACCCTATTAACAAACAATCAAATAACGCTCAGTCTGAACCTTTAACTAAGAAGAGAAAGACCAATATCAATAATTCATACCTTTGGCATCTGAGGTTGGGTCATATTAACTCAACCAGGATTCAGAGGCTAATCCATGATGGGCCTTTGGGCTCATTGAGATTGGAAAATTGGCCTCAGTGTGAATCCTGCCTGATGGAAAAAATGACCAAGAGTAGGCGGGGCTGGGCCGGGCCCTGCTTTATTCCGGGGAATTGCCATCCCTAGGATATATGCCACAACTGGACTTTCCAAACCCAAATGTGGTCAAACAAAAAAAAGCCGAAGAAAAAAAATAAAGGAGAAGCCGAAATCAACCATCACAAATCCCAACTAGCAAAGAAAGTGACTTCACTCAAAACCTCCAAAAACAAACACCCTACACGGCTTTCCTCGGTTAAAAGGTTTCCCCTCCTCCAGTCTTCTACTCCAACGCCTCTCACCGACTGAGAGGAGACGACTCCCAAAGCAATTGCTACTATGACTAGTTAGTTAAGACAGATTTATACAAGATAGCTTATGCGTTATATCGCCCCATGTGACTATTCAAATTATCTAATTATCCAGGACATTGAGGAACATGACTTGAATGCTTACTTTAGGTAGTTCCCTTGGAAAGTGAAAACATTCCAAGAGTCGTGGATCATTGGATTAGAGGTCTAAGGATGGTAAATGTCTATTAGAGAGGTGTTAGTACACTCCTCCTCTCTAAATGCACGGCGATGCGTAGAGGGGTACTTTAGTCATTACACCTGTAGGTCGAAGACTTTACTAACGCAACATTATCCTTGAGGTCAATATTTTCTTATGGTGATATTAGAAAATATTTAAAATACAAAATATAGCTATTTATATAGTAGAGTTATTTTGATCATTTTAGTAGCCAAAGCGATGTGTCTTTCGGTCCCCCGAATTGCCCTTAAGTCATGACAGATTTGGGTTAAGGAATTGGTCTTGATAATTATGGGTTTTATTTTATTTTATTTAAATAGTCTAATTTATTATTAGACTATAATAAAATAAAAGGCTCGAGAGATAGAGAGTGTATATTTTATCTAACTTAATTAGTTAATTAATTATTCAAGGCTCAAGGCCTAAATTGAATAATTAAAAAATTAATCTATATATAAATTAGATAAAATGTATTATATTTTATATTGATCTATTTGGGCTTGTTAATTATTTATTGGGTTGTTTAATAAAGTCCAAAAATAAATATATGAGATTTATTATTTATGGGTGTTCAAACCTAAGAGTAAATAATTTTATCTGGTCCAATGAATAAAATCAATGGTAAAATAAAATTAATAAAAAATTATTATTATTAAATTAGTGTGTGTGTGTGTGTGTGTGTGTGTGTGTGTGTGTGTGTAAAACAACACGAGATGCATGAAGGATAACAGAAAGCATGATTGCTTTCTATTTTCATGTTGTTTGTATCACTCTCTCGGGGCTGGAATGAAAAAGAAAATCAAGTGAGATGAGTTCCTGGTGGTTCATTCACAGCAAACCCATAGAAATCACAGAAGCCAAAAAATATTGCAAACCCAACTCCTTTAAGCTTTCACGGGCAGTGAAAAGGGTATCATTTCGGAAGCTCAAAAGTTTGGCGTGAATAAAACGAATTCGACGTTTATAAGGACGTGATCCAATAGTTTCAAACATCCTTGTACAGACTGAAGGTTTAAAATGGCCCAAAAAAAAAAAAAAAAATGAAGACATGTTAGGAAAACGAAAATTTTACCTCTGTGATGAAGTGGCCCTCTTTGAACTGGTATAGATGTCTGTATAAGGATATTCGAGGCTAGTGATTCACGTCTTTGCAAACGCCTACTGCGTCTCATCCACGCGAAACCTTCGATCTTCCAAAATGATACCCGTAGTGCAGTCGGTGAAAACCTGAATATTGAGTTTTGATCAACTTTGGTCTTCTTTGAAATTGGGTTTGGCTTTCTGTGAATGCCCAGAGAATACGTAGAGCTTCTGTGATTTTTTTTTTCTTTATTTCTGTGACTCACGCAAAAACCACAAAATCCCTTAATTCTTCCCCATTTCAATTCATTTGGATAGATGCATGAGAGAGAAGGCATAATGCGTGCAAACAGAAAGCTTACATGCTTTTTGTTATCCTGCACGTGCTCATGTTGTTTCTATTTATTTATTTATTTAAATTATTAATTAATTAATTAATTTTTTTATAAATTTTATTTTATCTTGGTCTTATTCATTGGGCCAGATAAATTATTTATTCTTAGATTTGAACACCCATAAATAATAAATCTCAATTGTTTATTTTCTGAACTTTATTAAATAGACCAATAAATAATAACAAGTTCAAATAGACCAAATAAAATTTAATACCTTTTATCTAGTTCTAGATTAATTTTTTAATTATTCAATCTGGGCCTTGGGTCCTAAATAATTAATTAATCATTTAAACTAGATAAAATAAATACTCTTTCTTGAACCTTTTATTTTATTCTAATCCAATAATAAATTAGATTATAAAATAAAAATATATAATTATCAAGACCAATTCCTTAACTCAAATCCTTTATGACTTAAGGGTCATTCCAGGGACCAAAAGACACATCACTTTGGCTACTAAAATGATCAAAATACCCCTGCTATATAAATAGCTATATTTTGCATTTTAAATATTTCCTAATATCACCATAAGAAAATATTGACCCCAAGGATAATGTTGCGATAGTAAAGTCTTTGACCTAAAGGTGTAATAACTAAAATACCCCTCTACACATCGCCATGCAATTAGAGAGGAATAGTGTACTAGCACATCTCTAATAGATATCTACCATCCTTAAACTTCTAATCCAATGATCCACGACTCCTGAAATGTTTTCACTTTTCAAGAGAGCTACCTTAAAGTAAACATCCAAATCATGTTCCCTAAGACCCTGGATAATTATATCATTTGAACAATCATAATGGGCGATATAACGTAAAAGCTATATTATACAAGTATGTCTTAACTAACTAGTCACATATACCTAACATACAAGTATATTGATTTTACGAAAGAACCTCAACTACAATATATCAAAGTATATGCTTCTTACTTCGTCAGACCACCAACTCATACTCAAGCGGTAGAGTATTAGTCCACGTTGTAGTAGTAACAGTTTGGGTTTCTTTTAACTAGTACTTTTAGAAACCACTATTACAGGTCCTATTCTATGTATTCGAAATACGTTCATACTATGAAACGAGTGGACTACTCACTGGCTAAAGGTAATCCATTCCTCATTTGGAATTCATAACACAATAACCTATATATGATGAGATTCCCACTCTCATCAATTGGTTAAGAATAAACATTTATGTGTTAAGTAACTCGTGATCCATACCTTACTGTGAAAGACCACCATTTACATGGATCAGTTACTTAAACACAATGAATCCTTTTCAAACAAAAAATTGTGCACAAATAAAATGTAAATTCACAAATAAATTTTCAGAATAAATTCTTTTGTTAATAAATTCGATAATTACATTAGATAATCTAGTCTAGAGGGCATATATTCTAACAATCTCCCGTTTGCACTCTAAGACTAAGAAAGTCCGTAGGTGCCCACTCTTATGGCATCTAAGTGTCTCTTGAAGACTCTTTTAGCTAAAGGCTTGGTGAATAGATCTGCTACGTTGTTCTCCGAGGCTAGCTGATCCACCACGATTTTCCGTCTCTGAATGAAATCTCGGATTAGGTGGTACTTCCTCTAGATGTGCTTCCCTTTCTTATGGTTCCTGGGTTCTTTAGATTGCGAGACTGCTCCAAAGTTGTCGTAATACACCACAATCGGTCTGTCCATGTATGGCACAACTCTAAGTTCTGAAAAGAACTTTCGGAGCCAAACTGCTTCCTTAGACACTTCTGAAGTCGCCACATACTCAGCTTCCATAGTTGAGTCAGCAATACAAGATTGCTTAATACTCCTCCATGAAACAGATCCTCCAGACAAGGTGAAGACATATCCACTAGTGGATTTTCTCTCATTCTTATCTGCCTGGAAATCTGAGTTTATGTATCCAGTAGGAACCAAGTCGTCAGCCCTATAAATCAGCATATAATTTTTCGTACCATTGAGATACTTAAGAATATATTTTACAACTTGCTAATGAACCTCCCCAGGGTTTGACTAATATCTACTAACTAAGCCTACAGCAAATCAGATATCTGGTCTAGTGCACAACATGGCATACATGAGACTTCCCACAGCCGAAGTGTAGGGAATTCTACTCATCATGTCTTTTTTCTCTTGGGACTTAAGACAGTCCTTAGAACAAAAAGACAACCCATGTCTATAAAGGATTATAAAGAGGATTGCTGAATCGCGCCACAATTATCATACTTGAAGAAGGAAAGTTTTGTTTTCCACACAAACAAAGAAAGGTAAAAGCTGTTATCTTTCTTTCTTTGTTTTCTATATATATGTCTTATTTTTCACACATATGCAGATCTTAGAATGGTATCTCGTTCTTATTCTTCTGCTGCGCCGCATATGATACGCGTGAGAGATACCCAACAATAGCTCCCTTACATAAGTCCATACTAAACTTGGCCAACATCTTGTTAATGTATATCGCTTGGGATAATCCTAACATTCTCTACTTCCTATTTCTAAGAAGTTTAATTCCGAGAATGTAACTGACTTCTCCCAAATCATCATACTAAATTGATCAGATAACCAAACTTTAGTAGATGACAATATCCCTCAATGAGTAGAATGTCATCCACATATAGGACAAGAAAACCACATTTATGCATTCCAATTTCCTGTACACGCATGATTCATTCTCATTTTGAATAAAATCGTAAGACTTTACAATCTCATCAAAACAAACGTTCAATGTTCTAGATGCCTGCTTAAGTCCATAAATGGACTTCTTAAACTTGCAAACCATATATTCCTAACCTTTAGCAATAAAATCTTCTGGTTGGGACATATAAATGTCTTCGTTAAGATGTCCATTAAGAAATGCCGTCTTGACATCTATTTGTCATATCTCATAGTTGTAATGACATGCAATGGCAAGAAGGATACGAATTGAATTAAGCATGGCTACCGGGGAAAATATTTCATCATAATTGATTCCCTCTTTTTGAGTATATAGCACGTGTCCTGGATTATTAATTATATCAATCCATTAGTTCTAAATCCTTATGGTATCCCTATCCTATACGAGTTCACTCCCAATGTGACGCAAGGGGACTCATGATCTCTAATGAGGATCGTGATGGAAGCCATAGGGCCGTTGAAAACCCTCCCCCACTTAATATTTTAAAATACGAGTTTTTCTTGAAAAATATATTTTGAAAATTTCAATTAAGTTTCTTTTAATTCAAAATAAAATATCTAAATCCATAAAAATTCTTTATCAAGGTTTATACCCTTTGAATTTTTTTTTTCATAGATTAATTTTATTTAAGTTAATAAACTTAATAATTTCAAAAATTTCCAATATAATTTTCGAAAGATTTTGATCTCAAGTTTTTGACAAAAACAATTTCTCTTGTTAAAATTCAATCAAAATAGTTTTCTATTTTAATTCACAAAAATATTTAAATTCAATATATTTTTTATATCAATGATAAAATCCTTTAAGAAAATATCCAAGAATTACTTTTTGTCTGAATTAAAATTAACCGTTTGATTTTAAGAAAAATATTTTTCTTTGTTAAAAATTCTCAAAGACTTTGGTCTTTGAGAAAACGCACACAAAGGGTACAAAAAGAAATAAGCATGCTAGAAAACTGTAAATATTTTTATACTTTTCTATTCTTTTAGCCTAAGTGTCCAAATAATATAATTAAACATATTAATTAATTAATGATCTCGTTTAATTCTAAAATTTTTTTTACTATTATTTTTCATGCAAAATATTCTGAGAATATTTACTATTGTAATGAAAATAACTTCGCCTAGTATGAGATCAAAAATTATTTTTTTTTTTAATTCGGGCAGGTCCATGCACCCGCCATACTGGATCACGATCCATGGGTGAACCTATGGGCCGAATCTAGGCGGGTGGACCCGGCCCGCCCCACCAGCAACGCAAATTGCATTTGTAACTTGCAGCGAAATTTCTCGCGGAAGGCTTCAGCGAGGAAGCCTTCCTCGCGGGCTTCGAGCCGCACATGGCTTGGAGTCGCGAGCCACAGCTCCTCCCTTCAAATCTGGTCGGTTCGGCAGTTCGGCTCATCTTCTCCAGAATGTACTCTGCGTCCAAATTCTGATTTTTCTTCCATTTTCACTCAAAAATCATCCAAACAATCGCCTATACCCTTAAAAAACATTAGGCTTATACAATATCTATAAAAGTAAGTAAAATATATTATTCCTATGCTTCCACTCGCGAAGCTTACACTGAAACTACCTATACCAGTAAACACGAAGGATCACATATTTTAATCAAAACAAATATTTTCTTATTTTAGTTAAGCCTAACATACTTCCTACATTTGTCAAACCATAGCTCTGATACCAATTGAAGGCTTAAAATGGCAAAAATAATGAAAACAAATGCATGTTAGGAAAATAAAAAGTTTACCTCTGTGATGAAGTGGCCCTCTTCAGACTGATATAGATATCTGTATAAGGATATTCAAAGCTAGTGGCTCACGTCCTTGCAAATGTTTACTGCGTCTCATCCACGTGAAGCTTTCAATCTTCCAAAATGGTACTCGTAGTGCAGCCGGTAAAAACCTGAATATTGGTTTTTAATCAACTTTGGTCTTCTTTAAAATTAGGTTTGGCTTTCTGTAAATGCCCAGAGAATACGTAGAACTTCTGTGATTTTTTTTTTCTTTGCTTCTGTGACTCACACAAAAACCACAGAATCCCTCAATTCCTCCCCCATTTCAATTCATTTGGATAGATACCTGAGAGAGAAGACATAATGCGTGCAAATAGAAAGCTTTCATACTTTCTATTATTCTGCACGTGAATCCGTGTTATTTTTTTATATTTTATTTTATTTTATTAATTTATTAAATTAATTATTTTTTATAAATTTTATTTTATCTTGATCTTATTCATTGAGCCAGATAAATTATTTATTTTTGGGTTTGAATACCCATAAAAAATAAATCTTAATTATTTATTTTTTAAACTTTATTAAATAGACCAATAAATAATAACAAACCCAAATAAACCAAATAAAATTTTATACTTTTTATTTAGTTCTAGATTAAGTTTCTAATTATTCAATCTGAGCCTCGGATTCTGAATAATTAATTAATCATTTAAATTAAATAAAATAAATACTCTCTCTCGAACCTTTTATTTTATTCTAGTCCAATAATAATTTAGACTATAAAATAAAAACTCATAATTATCAAGACTAATTCATTAACCTAAATCCTTCATGACTTAAGGGTCATTCTGGGGATCAAAAGACACATCGCATTGACTACAAAAATGATCAAAATACCCCGCTATATAAATAGCTATATTTTGCATTTTAAATAATTCCTAATATCACCATAAGGAAATATTGACCCCAAGAAAAATGTTGCGATAGCAAAGTTTTCGACCTACATGTATAATGACTAAAATGCCCCTCTACGTATCGCCGTGCAATTAAAGAGGAATAGTGTACTAACACCTTTCTAATAGATATCTACCATTCTCAGACCTCTAGTCCAATAATTTACGATTTCTGAAATGTTTTCACTTTTCAAGGGAGCTACCCTAAAATAAACATCTAAGTCATGTTCCTCAGGGCCCTGAATAATTAGATCATTTGAACAGTTACAAGGGGCGATATAGTATAGAAGTTAGTCTATCTTAACTAACTAGTCACATATACCCAACAGACAAGTATATTGGTTATACGAAAGAATCTCAATTACAGTATATCAAAGTATGTACTTCTAACTTCGTCAGACCACCAACTCATACTCAAGTAGTAAAGTATTAGTCCACGTTGTAGCAGTAACAATCTGGGTTTCTTTTAAATAGTACTTTTAGAAACCACTATTACAGGTTCTATTCTACGTATTCGAAATACGCTCATGTTATGTAGCGAGTGGACTACTCACTGGCTAAAGATAAGCCATTCTCCATTTGGAATTCATAACATAATAACCAATACATGATGAGATTCCCTCTTATTAATCAGTTAAGAACAAACATTTATATATTAAGTAACTCGTGATTCATACCTTACTATGAAAGACCACCATTCACATGGATCATTTACTTAAACACAATAGGTCCTTTCCAAATAAAAAATCGTACACAAATAAAATGTAAATTCACAAATAAATTTTGAGAATAAATTCTTTTATTAATAAATTCAATAATTACATCAGATAGTCTAATCTAAAGAGCATATATTCCAACACAGACATATTCTACAATGCCAAAAAAATCATTCAAACACAAAGGTAAATTTTTTCGTTCTGTAAGCGTGCTTTTGGTTTGATGATTTTTGCCATTCAGACAACCATAAGCGGTAATATAGTATAGAAGCTATCTTATATAAATTTGTCGTAACTAACTAGTTACATATAACAAACATACAAGTATATTGGTCCTGTAAGAACCTTAATACATCAAACCTAAGGATGGTAGATGTCTTTTAGAGAGGTGTTAGTACACTTTTTTCTCTCTAAATGCACGGCGATATATAGAGGAGTATTTTAGCCATTTTGCCTATAGGTCGGAGACATAGCTAACGCAACATTGTCCTTGGGGTCAGTATTTCTAATAGTGATATTATAAAATATTTAAAATATAAAATATAGCTATTGATATAGTAGGGGTATTTTGTTCATTTTAGTAGTCAAAACGATGTCTTTTTTATCATCGAAATAGCACGTAAGTCCTAATTAATTTTGGATTGAGGAAATGGTCTCAATTAAAAGGAATTTTATTTTATTCAGAAAATCTAGTTTATTATTTGATTTGGAATAAAATAAAAGAATGAGAGAAATAAAATTAGATTTATTATCTGATTTACTTGGTTAATTAATTATTTAGGGCCTGAGTCTAAATTGAATAATTAAAAAATTAACATGGGTCTAAACTAGATAAAAAGGTTTAAATAATTATTTTGATTTATTTGGGTTCATTAATTATTTAATGAGTTATTTTTATAGGGCCAGAAAATAAATAAATAATGTTTATTATTTTGGACTCATTGGGTCCAAGAAAAATAATAAACATAATTAATGAGCAAATAGTCTAGACCAAAGGATTTTTTTAATTCACGGAACATAAGAGGTTAGGTTAAGCTAAACGTCTTCTATTGATAACTTCTAGGGGTTTTGAAATATTAAAATCCCAGTATTATGTTATCAAGGATTTAGGCCTTGTATTTTTCAATCTTCATATAAATATACGTCTGTGAACAAGAACAAGAAAAAACCCTCCCAAAAGCCTTTTTTTTTCTTCTCTCGTTTTTCCTTTCTTAATCTTCTTGGTTTTGCTAACTAATAGCAAAGAGTCAAGAAGCTTTAAGACTATGATTTTCCTCGCCTGAGTTGTGTCACTAACGTATATTAGGCGGTGGAATATTCTGAGTTCTCAAGAAGCTGTGCATTCATGCAAGCGAGACACAGTAGAAAGATTGCGGCATTTGAACCGGAATCATCATCACGTCATGAAGCTATTTCTGTGGTCCAGTTGGCTTCTTCACAGCCAAAGAAAACAATAAAGCACAGAGGTAATAAATTTTTTTCCTTCCGCTGTGTTCTGTGTTTTTGTTTTTGGCCTCTGTTTGCTTGTGCATGCATGGCTTCTGTTGTATTCTAACTTCACTAATATCTACTCCTTCCGTCCTAAATTATCTATTTCATTTAATTAATTACGCACCTATTAAGACAAGTTTTGTTAGTTAATTAAATATTTTCTTTCATTTTTACCCTTAAAATTCAATTTATTCTCTCTCTCTCTCTCTCTCTCTCTCTCTCTCTCTCTCTCTCTCTCTCTCTCTATCTATCTATATATATATATATATATATATATATATATATATTAAGAAATATTTAAATTCTAAAGTTTTGATATACTCCAAATTACTTTTTTCTCTTGTTATTTAAATTTGAATAGCTTGTTGGAAAATAAATTATTTAATATATTTAGGAAATTGAGTGTTATTAAATAGGAGGCAAATTTGAAATGTTAAATCCTAATTTCCAAAAGAGATAAATAATTTGGAACAAAAATTAAGTTAGAAATTGGACATATAATTTGGGACGAAGGGAGTATAATTAATAAAATAAGTTTAATAATAACTCTTTGTAGTGTTTGGATTGGAATGTCAATAAAACTTATATATTTTTTTCTCATTAAATTTATATCCTATTAAAATAATACTCCATTCGTCCCAAATTATCTATCTCATTTAACCAATTACATGGGTACTAAAACAAGTAAGTTTTTTAATTAAATAAATATTTTCTTTCATTTTTGCCCTTAAAATATCATTTATTTTCTCTCAATTTTCAAAGCTTTAATATACTTCAAATTACTTTTCTCAACTGTTATATAAATGAGATCAGTTTGTTGGGAAATAAACTATTTAATATATTTAAACAATAAAGTGTTATTAAATGAGGGTAAATTTGAAATGTTGAATTTTAATTTCATAAAGTGATAGATAATTTAAGACAAATATTATGTTAAAAATAAGACATATAATTTGGGACGGTGGAAGTACTTCAATTAGTTAAAATGTAAACTTATTATGAAAGAGTTTTAAGCTTAAATTAACATATCAATAACATGGAAAAAAAATTAAAAGTTACACCAACCAAGCTTTAAGAACTATATATGGTTTTTTTTAATATAGAAAAGGGAAAAAAAAATTACTAGGGACTATTATCAATTTTTCCTTTTTCCCCTTTAGGCTTGTTTTGGTTTGCGAAAGAGAGGGGGAGAGGAAAGAGGGGGAGGAGTGGCACATTTTACTTCCACTGGGAGAAGTTAATGTATTTACTCTTATCTTGTTTGGTTGGAGTGAAAATAAAAATGGAAGGAGATTGAAAAAGAGAGAAAATAATTAATTCAGTTTATTATTTTATCCCTCATTATCTATTTTATTAAAATTTTTAATGTTAAAAATATGGTCAATGTTGTTATTATTACTCCCACTTTATTTTCTCTCTCCCAATCCCTCTAAATTGGGAGGGGAGGAAATGCTGATGTAGAGAGGGAGTGATACCCCTTCAAATTTACTTTCCCTCCATATCTACATCCAACCAAACGAGGGAAATGTCTTATTTATTTCCATATTTACTTCACCTCTTTATTTACTTCACCAAAACAATCCAATAAAACCAAGCCTTAAGAACCACAACAAACTCTTATCTCAACTACGGCATGGTTTTGCCTTTTTCACCAAAAAAAAAAAAAAAAATTACACATCAATGCATCAAGTTTACAATATTTTTTGACATAAATTTTTTTCAAAAAAAATATTAAAATAAGTTTATAACAACAACAATAATAATAATAATAATACATTTACCATGACTTTTTGTTCATGGTGGTTTAGACATTTGGTATGCACCAACTAACTAACTCGGCTCTTTCTCTCTACCCAAAAACTCTCCGATCGGATCTCTCAACTTTCTTTCCTTATTTCATACCTTGTTATTTTAATACAATGACAGAAAAAGTAAAAAGACTCAAATACCTGTGACTTGTGGTTGTGCTTGACTAAGATACAAATCATAAGAGCAATAAGGTATATACCCGTGAATGAAAATAATGGATATTAAGTAGCACCACTCCAAAGTTTGGTCAAATTCAAACATTGACCCAAGTTCAAGCCTAAGTCTTAAAATATATTCATGCCAAGTTTGGATTTGAAGGCACTTATATATATATATATATATATATATATATATATATATATATATATATATATATATATATATTATGAATTGCAATGCCTAACATTTGCATATTTTAGGAAACTTCTTCTACAAAAGTTTATTAACTAATTAATTGTGTTCAAGTATAAAAGGAATCATGTAATGAAATTTCAACTCAACTCATATTCATATTAAAAAATTTATATTTTACAAGAGTATAATACATCATTTACTAATTTAAAAGGTATAATTGCAAAAATGTCCTTTTTTAAAGTGCAAAACTGCCTAACACCTTTCCTACTCGAGGTGGATGGAGAAAATCCAATACTTTTTTTGGGGGGGGGGGGGTTCCGACCCACCAAAATGGAATGCTTCAATATTCTTCCCTCTTCAATAAATAAAAGTATACTAATAATACTATACTCTTAGCAGCCATGAATGATTATATCAGCACAAAAATACCATATGGGAGAGTGGTCAAACTTCGATCCCAAGTGTTGATTTTTATTTTTCTTTATCAAGTGTTGATTTTTTGTATTAGGAGCGGTACAATTAAAATTGTAATTTATTTTAATACAATAATAGTAATTAAACAACTCTCTTGAATCTCAATTTTATTCTTTGGTTAATTTCCAACTAATATTAATTAAATATTTAATTTTAAAAACATCTCTAACTTTTATTTATTTATTTTTTGTGCTTTAACCATTTTTTTTAAACTTTTGTACGTAATTATGCAGTAATTATGTATTTTTTTAATCAAATATTTGATTAATGCATGTTAGAAGTTAGCTAGCCAATGATAAAATGAATTCAGAAAAATCAATTAATTAATATTACCATATCAAATCCTTAATGGATAGTACAAGATCGGAGCCCTGATAATTCATCATTATTCATGATATAGGATGTTTATGTTCTAGTTAAATGCTTAGCTTTTACTTCCTATATCCTAAAAATCATGTTAATTTAAAACATAAATAGAAATTAAAAAATTATTAAAATTTGTGTAATTATAATAAAAATGACTATTATATCCTTAAATAAAAATAAACATTTATTATTAATTATTCTCCTTTATACATTTATTAATGATTTATTAGGAATAAACATATTCTTGATTAAAATAGAGATAAATTAAGAATATAAACAATAGATTTATTTTTTATTTATGCGATTGATTTGTTGCAAAAAAATAAAAAATTTTAATATGATTTTTAAGGCAAATGGAGTATTTTTTTTTTACCAAAAAGGTAAGATTGAAAATTTTACGTTTTTAAAGAGTATAATTGATCATTTACTAATTTGAAAGGTGTAATTACAAAATTATCGTCTTTTGACATGCAAAACTGCCAAACACCTTTTCTACTCAGAGGGACGGGAAAATCTCTCTGTCTCTCTCTTTTTCACTCTCTTTATATATATATATATATATATATATATATATATATATATATATATATATATATATATATATATTGCTTTTGAAAGCCAACAAAATTAAAGCCTTCAATATTCTTCTCTCTTCAATAAATAAAAGTATACTAGCATTACTATATCCTTAGCAGTAACGTGTGATTATATTTATTTTAGCACTAAAGTATCATATATGGCTGATTCTATTGTGGAGAATGGTCATGCCTCGATTGATTTTTGCCAATACTACTCTTCTTTGTCAAAAGGTTAAGGACCGAACAATTCGACATATCACTAATTTAATTTATATTTATATATATATATATATATATATATTCGTGAATTATTTTATTTGAATAATTAGTAAATTTAGTCATTAATTATTTTTGTGTGTCACAAAGTAGAATAAATTATTTTTTTCATATTTATTTTTATCAATTAATTATTTTTCTTTACTTTGTGTAACTTTTACTTCAAATAGCCTTCTCTATAGCAAATTCACCGTTCCTACAGAACATATTTAAATGTGTGTGTGTCTCTTTCAAGAAAACATTTACACAATTATGAGAAAAATGAATCCAAATTTTACACCTTTGATAAAAAGAACGAGTTACTATATGGTATTTTTTCTGTTTCAAAATAATTATTCATAAAAATTTTTATTTTATTTTAAAATAAATATATATATATAACTAATGATTAATTTTTTCATATGTATATTTCTATAATTAATGATTAATTTTTTCTTATTTTACCTTATTTATTTTAAATCAATTATATAATTTTTTAAAATTCTTTTTTCTTTTTATTTTTTAAAAATTTTTACTAATTAATAACTGTCATATTTTTAATATATGTAAAATAAAAATTTTATTTAAATTATAATATTATTTTTAATATTTTTAATTTATATAAAAAATTATGAATAAATATTTTGAAAGAAAAGAAATATTTAATGATTTGAAAAGGTGTTTATGGTAAATGTTGTGGAAGAGAGGAAAGTGGGGTCCCAATTTCAGCTAAAACCAATAACGTGGCAAACATTTGAGGACTTTGTGAGCTTGCTGGTCTTGAGCAGGAGAAAGCGAAAGCCCCAAAATGCGGGTTACCGATGCCATGGTTGCAATCTTGCAGATGGAATGTCCAATGGTCTCCGAGGTGAGGTTAGTGCTCAACTTGCAGTGCACGCCAAATTACACAACGGTCTCGGCTTATGTTCTAACGTCGGCTCCTCGCTGGCATATAGTACATTCTCTATAAATAAAATTTAGATAATATTATAATAAAATTTACACACTATACATTAAGAAAATTATAACTATTTTTTGTACAAAAATTTCTTCAAATTTCTTTCTTCCTTTTTTCTCACAATTTTTTCACAAAATTATGATATATTTCAAGCTTAGAGAATAACTCTATTTATAAAGCTCTTAATTAGTGGAATATATAATTTTCTATTAATATGAATTAGTGGTGTCTCCACTAAATGATGGATATCCGTAAAAATTCATAATTATTGGAACTTCCACTAATTTTCTAATAATTTATAATATATTCATAACACTCCCATTTGGATGTCCATCCATTACATAAAGAATATGCCTCGTTAAAACCTTACTAGATAAAAACTCAGTGGAAAAAAATCTAGTGAAGGAAAAAGAGTACACTATTCGATATGTTTGTTTCTTACTCCCTCTGATGAGATGATTCATTTAAATCTTTGAACCGACACATACTAATTTTATATATCAACTTCTCAAATGTTGCAGTCGGTAAAGTTTTCATGAAAATATCTGCAAGATTGTCACATAATCGAATTTGTAGCACATCAATTTCACATTTCTTCTAAAGTTCATGAATAAAGAAGAATTTTGGTGAAATATGTTTTGTCTGATCTCTTTTAATATATCATCCTCGTAATTGAGTTATGCAAGTTGCATTGTCTTCATACAGAGGAATTGGAATATCTTTGATAGATGATAATCCACAACTTTCTCAGATATAATAAATCATTCTCTACTTGCTTCATGAATAGCTATAATTTCAGCATGAATTGAAGAAGTAGCTGCTTGGAGATATCGAATGACTTGTTTAATTCCATTCCAATGTCGTCGTGTTGGTGAAGAACTAAATTTTGCTAATAAAGTAACAACAAAGGTAATATCAGGTTGTGTATTGTTAGTAAGATACATCAATGCACCAATTGCACTGAGATATAGTACTTTAGAACCAAGAAGTTCTCCATCCTCTTTATGATGTTGGAAAAGATATTTATTCACATCTAATGACTGGACGATTATTTGAATACTCAATGAATGTGCTTTGTCCATGAAAATCATTTTTCAATCTTTTGTTGTATATGTTGATTGATGAATAAATGTTCTACTTGCCAAATGTTCAATTTATAAACCAAGGCAAAATGTAATTTTACCAACATCCTTGATGTCGAATAATCAATTGTTTCTTGGAGCTCTTCAGGAGTTCCAATAAGATTAATATCATCAACATATATAGCTAATATCACAAATTTAGAACCAGATTTCTTAATAAAAACACATGGACATACCTGGTCATTTTTAAATCCCGCTTTCAATAAATATTCACTAAGATGTGTGAACCACATGCGCCCAGATTGCTTCAGGCCATATAATAATTTCTGCAACTTGATGGAGTAATTTTCACGAGGATAATGTTTATATGCTTCAGGCATATGAAATCCTTCGGGGATTTTCATGTAAACATCATTTTCTAAATTTCCATACAAGTAAGCAGTGACAACATCTAATAGGCGTATATCTATCTTTTCATGTACTGCCAAACTGATAAGATATCGGAGTGTAATAGCATCAACAATAGGAAAATAAGTTTCATAATCCATACCTAATTTTGGGAAAAACCTTGGGCTACTAACCGTGCTTTATATCGTACGATTTCATTATTTTTATTGCGCTTTAGCACAAATATCCATTTGTAACCAACAGGTTTTAACCTTCTGGTGTTTGGACTGTAGATCCAAAGACTCTACGTTGTGTCAGTATATTTAACTCCGATTGAATCGCATCTTTCCATTGTAACCAATATTTTCTATGCCGACATTCATCAACTAATATTGGTTCAGGATCATCATTATCCTGTATAACATCAAGAGATATATTATATGCAAACATATTATCAATCATTGTTTCTATCTGATTCCAACTTCTATCGGAAGTGATATAATTGATAGAAATTTCAATGTTACTTTCATCAACTTCTGGTTCTTTTTCATCAGTTCTCTCTTAGTCTTTATCATTCTTTTCTTCAATATGATCATCTAGATCATTTACTCATCTCATCTTTCGAGAATTTTTATCTTTAGAACCAAGAGGTCGGCCATGCTTCTGGCATGCTTTTGGCTTAGCAGCTATAGGTATAATCTTTTGTTCTACTGGAACTTCAATTCGAATAAGAGTATTTATAGCTGGAATATGCGATTTTGTTACTCTTCTGGAGTCAACAAAAGCGTCTGGCATTTGATTTGCAATGCTTTACAAATGAATTATCTTTTGAACTTCAAGTTCATACGCGCTTGTACACGGATCAAGATAATTTAATGATGTTGTTCAATCAATATCTTTCTTATATTGTTTCTATTCTCCCCCTAATTTAGGGAATAATGATTTCACAAGAGAATAATGGAAATGTAAGAACATTATGAGTAATACTACATACATAACAAGTAGAAAATGCCAAGAAATAAATTACAACAAAAAAATCTCTATATTATTATTTTCTCACTCTTCCCGGTACCATCTTTTCCTCTTCCTCCTTATCTTTTCTTCTCCTCAGTCCCTCTACCTATCATTTATCTCTTCTTCTTCCTCATACAGATATATATATATATATATATATATATATATATATGTATGTATGTATGTATATGTATATCGATATATATCTCAGTCACACAAAAATCACAAAATAGATATGGAAACTCATAATTCATTTGAGACATGGTCAAATTTTGACTTGGTTTTTAACGTAGAAGATTTTGATGTGTTTTCTTTTTCAAACCAACCGCTTCCACCTAATTTCAGGTTTAACGCAAAAGATTTTGATGTGTTTTCCTTTCCAAACCAACCGCTTCCGCCTAATTTCAGGTGAGATACCTTTAAGGGTTTCCTTTTTTTTTTTTTTAGTATGCTTGATAATGAAATTAAACTCTCCTTTGGTTTGTTGTGATGTAAATCAGTTGAAGTTCTGGACATACTACTTTAGATTTTCAATTTGATCTACCTATTCAAGAGATTGCTTTTGATGTTGTTCCTCTGAATGAGGATATGCTTGTGCATGATCCTTTCTACTCTCTAATGGATTTTGAACAATGTCAGAATATGATTCAAGGTTATCATACATTCAAACATGGATTTTGAATGATATTACCCTTACTGATATTGTTTTTTTTTTAGGAGAAATAATGAGTGGTCTTAGTAAAAAATTTGGAGTGAAGTGTTAGAATTCGTGGACTTCTAAACGCGAAAAACATCTACGAATCCCTCTCGAGAACCCAAGTAAACGATTAAGAAGATTTAAGGTTTAAGAATTACCTCTGGTTGCTGTAATCGAAATCCTTCGATTCTGATTGCGCTGTTGTACGTTCAACCCGAACAATCACCAGACGCTGCAGTATGCGAACGTCCTCTATTGGATACACACCGCGAACTCACTGGATACCCAGGGAGTGTTAGCGCCTATAGTTTGAGAGGTTTTTTTTTTTTTTTCCTTCCTGGTAGAGAATGGCACGAATGTTCTCAACCGAAAAATTGGACTATTGAAAAGACGGATAGGATTTTCTTAAAAACCCCCGAACCTCTTAGAGTCCAACCCTAATAATATCTTATCATATTCTAATTTAAATTCAAATTAAATTAAAACTGGTATGATAAGATTCTGCCATTATCTCGATAATTTAACTAATTAATTTACCGAGTCAGATTCTTATAATCTGGACATCATCCAGATATATCGAATGTGGACATATTTCCAGATTCATTGTATCTGGTAAATTTTCTAAGTACAATTAACTTAGACATATTTCCAGATTCATCGAATCTGGTCACCAGAAAAATAACCTAATAAGTTCGCTTATTGTGTGACCCTATAGGTTCATTTAACACTGGCAGTGTGCCTAAATCATATTTAAATGGCCCACAAGTTATAAGCGATTTCTAACAAAACATTATAACTATCCAGGTTAAATGAAGATCGGTGATTTCTTTGAACCAAACCATAATTTTATATTTAGTCATTTTGTCACACGATATCCAGATTAAGCATAAGGCACGGAGCATGTCATCCTTATTAAGCTTAATCAATTATTTCTTAATTTCATAGTAGACTATTCAAACAAATGATATCAATATCTTAGATTGATACATTTGAGTACGGCCATGCATTTTTAACAGTCTAACTTATCAAGGGGCCCATGGATATCTCTCCCATAATTGAGAAGGACAAATTCCTTCACAATCAATTCATATTCCTCTCATTGATTTATTCTATATCCAACAGTAGTCTAATTTATTATTTGGTTAAAGACAACTTTAGACAATGTCAAAATATAGAATTTATCAAGTAGGAAATTATGATGAATTTAAGTCGAAGGACTTTCAATATTATTATGGCTAGAAAGTACTTATGACATATTCCATGAAGTACTCTCACAGTGGGTCATGTCTAATACAATGTTCTCTAACATTTATTTATGTCTTGATTCGATATCACAAATATCCATGGCCAGTAAAACATAGCCGTCAAGTCACAAACATACTAATCTTAATTTATTATTATTCCAATAATAATAATCGATCAGGGACAGTTTTAGAATAGTCATTGTATTCATTGTAGGGTTTTACTATCAAGTCACGTACTTGATTACCACAAAACAAAACTCACTATTCATGGAAAGGAAAGCCTCATATTATTATACAAAATATAATGACAATAGTATAAGTACAAATTGACTCTAGGGCATATCCCCAACATGAAGACCCATGAAATGCATAATATCGAAATTCAAGATATTATTTCAGACGAAATTTCTATAGAGAAGAAGAGGATTAGGTGGCAGAGAGAGGAGAAGGGCAATAACTCCAAAATATTATCAAGAGAAACCATTTCACAGTACTTTTACCTGCCAATCAAGAGCGCGGCCAAAGAACTGAATATTGGCTTAACCCGTCTCAAGAACAGATGTAAGGAGTTGGGAATTCGTCGATGGCCTCACAGGAAGTTGATGAGTTTAGAGACCCTAATCAAGAATGTTTAGATTCTCTCACACACACACTTGTAATTTGCAAGTATAAAACTATGAAAGATTTATAAGTAAATAATGACTTGAATGAATGAATCTCCACCGATGATATCACTTCGATTTACAGAAGATGCGAAATAAAGACGAATGAGGATATATGACTTAGCAGAAGTTAAGAGAAACTATTGAGATATTGGAACGTGAGAAGAAGTTGGTGGAAGAAAGTTCTGATACGCGGTTGGAGGACCAAACACAGAAACTGAGATAAGAATGCTTCAAGGCCTACTATAATAAGAAACTTAAGTATAATAAGAAACTTAAGGGGATGATAAAATTCCAAGACTCATTTCGCAGTAACTTCACGGCTAATTTTGCTGCTAGTTTAGATGCTGGCCTAATGGAGAAGGAAGAAGAGGAAGATGCCAAAGAAGAGGATCTAAAGTCCATAATTGCTACCTGTTTGTCTTCCTCTAATGCAAACATGGAAAAAAAATAACTACAAATATTCATCCTAAATTTGTCAGCTCTATTGCAAAAAAGCAACTACAAGCATGCATCCTCAAGTTCACGTGAACACCAGTGAGATGAATGAAGGAAATACAAGTGAACACCAGACTTATAATTTTTTTTCTGAAAGTAATGTAGTATAATGTGTTATATTGACATCCGAATGTAATATCTCAAAGATGTGATGCTTATTATTAATGGAAATATCATTTTCCCTCATTATCCTTTCTATTCCACTTCAGGTAGCCAGTATTTCTCTGTGATAAGGGAAATATCGAATGTGTCCATGACCATAACTATGGCCACTGCCACAACTACGACTACAACGATAGCTTCTGCTGGAACCAACAGCATTCGCTTCTAAGAGTGCTGTTGAATCAATTCGTCTGGTTTCATGATTTTTCAATAATAACTCATTTTAAATCTATACACTATGGATATCCTTTTTTCTCAATATTATTGTTGCAGGACAATATTCGAGGCATGAAAAGTGGAGAATGTCTTCTCCAATAGATATTCATCAGTAACTTTTTCTCCACATAATTTTAATTGAGATGTAATTTTATACATCGCGGAGTTCACGGTTTTCAAATCTTGTAACTTCAGGTGCAGTCATTCATACCGTGCAGTTGGTAGTACGACCATCTTCAGGTGGTCAAATCTTTCTTTTCAACATTTAGATGCATTTATGTATTGAGTGTTGGGAATATGCCCTCTTAGACTAGGTTTCTGATGAAAAATATCGAATATTTTATTAAAAGAATTTATTTGAAAAAAATTATTTGTGAATTCATTTTCTTTATTTGTACATATTTTCGTTTGGAACAAACCTATTGTGTGTAAATAAGTGATCCATGTGAATGAAGGTCTCTCACAGTAAGGTATGGATCATAGGTTATTTAAACACATAAACTTTTGTTCTTAACCGATTGATGAGAATGAGAATCTCATCATATTTAGGTTATTATGTTATGAATTTCAAATGGGTAATGGTTTATCTTTAGCCAATGAGTAGGCCGCTCACTTCATGACATAAGCGTATTTCGAATACGTAAAACAAGACCTGTAGTAGTGGTTTCTAAAAGTACTATATAGTAGAAGTCTAGATTACTACCGCTACAGTGTGTATTAATACTCTATGACTTGAGTATGAGTTGGTGGTCTGACGAAACTATAAGCATATACTTTGATATGCTATAGTTGAAATTCTATAGTAGGGCCAATATATTTACATGTTGGGCATGTGTGACTAGTTAGTTAAGACAGACTTGTACAAGATAATTTCTACACTTCATCGCCCCTTATGGTTGTTCGAATGATTTAAATAGCCAGGGCCCTGGGAAACATGACTTGGATGTTTGCTTTAGGGTAGCTCCCTTGGAAAGCGGAAGCACTCCAGGAAGTCGTGGATCATTGTACTAGAAGTCTAAGGGTGGTAGATGTCATTTAGAGAAATGTTAATATACTTCTTTCTCTCTAAATGTACGGCGATGTGTAGAGGGGTATTTTAGTCATTTCACCTGTAGGTCGAAGACTTTGCTAATGCAGCATTATCCTTGGGGTCAATATTTCCTTATGGTAATATGAGGAAATATTTAAAATACAAAATATATCTATTTATATAATATGTGTATTTTGATCATTTTAGTAGCCAATGCGATGTGTCTTTTTAGTCCTCGGAATAGCCCGTAAGTCCTAATTAATTTTTGAGTTGAGAAATTGATCTCAGTTGAGAGAGTTTTATTTTATTTATGACGTCTAATTTATTATTAGATTGGAATAAAATAAATAGAGAGAAATTTATTATCCGGTTTAATTGATTAATTAATTATTCAGGGCCTAGGTCCAATTTGAATAATTAGAAAATTAACCAGGACTTAAACTAGAGAAAAATAATTATTACTTAATTATTTTTTAGGTTATTTATTTAATTAAATCCTAAGAAATAAATAATTAAAATTTAATTATTTTTTGTTCATTAATTATTTATTGGGTTATTTAATTAATCCCAAGGAAATACTTCATATTTATTATTTTGGACTTTTCGGATCCAAGAAAAATAATAAATATTATTTTGGCCCAATAGCCTGGACCATAGGATTTTTTCGGACACAATTCAGAAGAGTTTAGGATGAAGCCAAAATTTATTTTGTAAATAATATTCGGGTATTAAATCTTGGGAATATTCTTTTTATCAAAATAATTATTTTTTGTTTCATGACTCTTGGCTTTTTGTGTGGAAAAATAAAATAAAAGAAAAGTGAAAATAAATTTCTCCTGCATGGCTCTTGGTTATCTGGCTTTTGGTGTTTCTTCACAGGCTTTTGATTTTTGATATCATAAGAAGCCAAGCCAGAAGAGTTAACCGTGAGAGAGTGAAAAATCTGAGAGATCATCTTCTCTACCAAAATCTGTGTTCACCAACAATGAATTAGGCTGTGGAATATTTTGTGAACTGGAAAGCCAAACATTGTACCGGAGTGTTCATCCCACGGAGAGAAAGAAGGCTACTGGAATGGTCATCCCAGTGGAAGAAAGAAGCCGTTTCTAAGCTTCAATTGTTTCATCCATATTATTCAAGATTTAAGACTCCAAAAGGTATGTTTATCATGCCTCCATGCTGCTGCCATGCTCTGTTATATATGTTATTTTCTTCATTTTTTTTGTCTACCGTGCATGCTTTGTGTTTGTCAAATTCCTTCATCGAGAACCCATGACATATAATTTTTCAGAAATATCAAGGGTTACAAATTCGAGTTTAGCAAGGTTAGTCATAGGGATCAATAAATGAATACCTGTCTTCTGGCTTGTGTAACGGCAAAGACTCGTGCTGATAACGTATTATAAAATTTGGATAGTGTTAAAATAAAATCTACACACTACACACTAAAAAAACTCTAACTATTCTTTACACAAGAATTTCTGCAAACTTCTCTCTTTCTTTTTTCTCATAATTTTCTCACAATTCTTTCACAAAATTATGGTATATTTCAAGCTTAGAGAATAACTCTATTTATAGAGCTCTTAGTTATAGAGCTATTAGTTAGTGGAATACATAATTTTCCACTAATATGAATTAGTGGTGTCTCCACTAAATGATGGACATCCATAAAAATCCATAATTAGTGGAGCTTTCACTCATTTTCTGATAATTTACAATATATTCATAACATTTAATATATTATTAATAAATATTTAATATATTTTTGTTTCACAATATAAATCGTTTTAAATTTATACACAAAAATTAAGGGTCCTAAATTCTAAATTATTTTAAAACTGTTATAAAATTAGGGTAGTGTTAGAATAAAATCTACACACTACACACTAAGAAAATTCTAACTATTCTTTGCACAAAAATTTCTCTTCAAACTTCTCTCTTTATTTCTCTCACAATTCTTTCTCTAATCTTTCTTTCATTAATCTTTCTTTCACAAAATGATGGTGTATTACAAGCTTAGAGAATAGCTCTATTTATAAAGCTCTAATTAGTGGAATACATCATGGCATACATCATCTTCCACTAATCTCAAGTAGTGGTGTCTCCACTAAATGGTGGACATCCATAAAAATCTTCTATAATAATTCACATAAATCCATAATTAGTAGAGCCTCCACTAATTAATAAAGATTTCAATAATTCATAACACTCCCCCTTGGATGTCCATCCATTACATAAAGAATATGCCTCGTTAAAACCTTACTAGATAAAAACCCAGTGGGAAAAAAAAATCTAGTGAAGGAAAAAGAGTACACTATTCTATATGTCTGTTTATTACTCCCCCTGATGAGATGATTCATTTAAATCTTTAAACCGACGCATACCGATTTTATATCTCAACTTCTCAAATGTTGCAGTCGGTAAAGTCTTCGTGAAAATATCTGTGAGGTTATCACATGACCGAATTTGTAGCACATCAATTTTACATTTCTTCTGGAGTTCATGAGTAAAGAAGAATTTTGGTGAAATATGTTTTGTCCGATCTCTTTTAATATATCCTCCTCGTAATTGAGTTATGCAAGCTACATTGTCTTCATAAAGAGGAGTTGGAATATCTTTGGTAGATGATAATCCACAACTTTCTCGGATATAATAAATCATGGATCTTAGTCATACACATTCTCGACTTGTTTCATGAATGGCTATAATTTCAGCATGATTTGAAGAAGTAGTTGCTATAGATTGTTTCGTAGAACGCCATGATATAGCAGTATTTCCACATGTAAATAGATAACCCGTTTGAGAACGTGCTTTATATGGATTAGATAAATAACCAGCATCTGCATAACCTATCAATGTTGGACTGGTTTTATTTGAATAAAATAATCCGAGATCAATTGTACCTTGGAGATATCGAATGACTTGTTTAATTCCATTCCAATGTCGTCGTGTTGGTGAAGAACTAAATCTTGCTAACAAGTTGACAGCAAAAACAATATCAGGTCGTGTATTATTAGCAGGATACATCAATGCACAAATTGCACTGAGATATGGTACTTCAGGACCAAGGAGTTCTTCATCATTTTCTTGAGGTCGGAAAGGATCTTTATCCACATTTAATGATCGGACGATCATTGGAATACTCAATGGATGTGCTTTGTCCATGTAAAATCTTTTTAGCACTTTTGTTGTATATGTTGATTGATGAATAAATTTTCCACTCTCCAGATGTTCAATTTGTAAACCAAGGCAAAATTTGATTTTACCAAAATCCTTGATTTCGAATTCTCTTTTTAAATAATCAATTGTTTCTTGGAGCTCTTCAGGAGTTCCAATAAGATTAATATCATCAACATATATAGCTAATATCACAAATTTAGAACCAGATTTCTTAATAAAAACACATGGACATACCTGGTCATTTTTAAATCCCGCTTTCAATAAATATTCACTAAGACGTGTGAACCATATGCGCCCAGATTGCTTCAGGCCATATAATGATTTCTGCAACTTGATGGAGTAATTTTCACGAGGATAATGTTTATATGCTTCAGGCATATGAAATCTTTCGGGGATTTTCATGTAAACATCATTTTCTAAATTTCCATACAAGTAAGTAGTGACAATATCTAATAGACGCATATATATCTTTTCATGTACTGCCAAAATGATAAGATATCGGAATGTAATAGCATCAATAACAGGAGAATAAGTTTCATCATAATCAATACCTGGTCTTTGTGAAAAACCTTGGGCTACTAATCGCGCTTTATATCGAACGATTTCACTCTTTTCATTGCGCTTTCACACAAATATCCATTTGTAGCCAACAGGTTTTACACCTTCTGGTGTTCGGACTGCAGGTCCGAAGACTTCACGTTGTGTCAGTGCATTTAACTCCGATTGAA
This sequence comes from Voacanga thouarsii, assembly GCA_026120185.1. Taxonomy (NCBI): domain Eukaryota; kingdom Viridiplantae; phylum Streptophyta; class Magnoliopsida; order Gentianales; family Apocynaceae; genus Voacanga; species Voacanga thouarsii. The sequence continues at coordinate 1,165,541 of JANUWF010001064.1, read as the reverse complement.
TCGCATCTTTCCATTGCAGCCAATCTTTTCTATGCCGACATTCATCAACTGATATTGGTTCAGGATCATCACTATCCTGTTTAACATCAAGAGATATTATATACAAACATATGATCAATAATTGCTTCTATCCGATTCCAACATCTACCGGAAGTGGTATAATGGATAGAAATTTCAGTGTTACTTTCATTTATGTCTGGTTCTTTGTCATAAGTTTTCTCTTGGTCTTTATCATTCTTTGCTTTAATATGATCATCTGGACCATTACTCCTCTCTTTTTTCGAGGATTTTTATCTTTAGAACCAAGAGGTCGGCCATGCTTCTGGCATGCTTTTGGCTCAGCAGCTATATGTAAAATCTTTTGTTCTGTTGGAACTTCAATTAGAATAGGAGCATTTATAACTGGCATATGCGATTTTGTTACTCTTCTAGAGTCAACAAAAGCGTCTGACATTTGATTTGCAATGCTTTACAAATAAATTATCTTTTGAACTTCAAGTTCACACGCGCTTGTATGCGGATCAAGATAATTTAATGATGTTGTCCAATCACGATCTTTCTTGTACTGTTTCTGTTCTCCCCCTAATTTTGGAAATAATGATTTCACAAGAGAATAAGAAAAGAAATATAAGAAAATGATGACAAGCAGGAAATGCCAAGAAAAATATTTCATTTTTTTTTTCACTCTTCCCGGTACCGACTTTTCATCTTCCTCTCTTGTCTTTTCTTCTCCTCCGACCCTCTACCTACCATCTACCTCTTCTTCTTCCTCATACAGATATATATATATATATATATATATATATAAATATATATGTATCGATATATATCTCAGTTATCAGTCATTAGTAAATATCAAAAACAAAAATCACAAAGCAGATATGGAGACTCGTAATTCATTTGTGACATGGTCAAATTTTGACTCGGTTTCTGCAACAGATGTTGATGTATTTTCCTTTCCAAACCAACCGCTTCTGCCTAATTCGAACACAGAAGATTTTGATATGTTTTCCGTTCCAAACCAACAGCTTCCTCCTAATTTCAGGTGAGATACCTTTGAGGGCTTCCATTTGTTTTTAGTATGCTTGATAATGAAATTAAACTCTCTTTTGGTTTGTTTTTGATGTAAATCAATGGAAGTTTTGAACATACTGCTTTGGACCAAGTTGATCTGCCCCTACAAGAGACTGCTTTTGATACTGTTCCTCTTGATGCTATTCCTTTGAATGAGGATATGCTTGTGCATGATCCTTTCTACTCTCTAATGGATTTTGAACAAAGCCATAATATGTTTCCAGGTTATTATACACTTAAACATGGATTTTGAATGGTATTACCTTTACTGATATTATTTTCTTTTTCTAGGAGAAATAATGAGTGGTCTTGGCAATGAAGTCGGAGTAAGTACTCATGAAATGCATAATATCGAAGTTCAAGATATTATTGCAGACAAAATTTCTGGGGAGAAGAAGATGATTAAGAGGCAAGAGAGAAGAATGGCAATAACTCCCAGACACTATCAAGAGAAACAATTTCGCAGTACTTTTACCTACCAATCAAGAGCGCAGCCAAAGAACTGAATATTGGCATAACCCGTCTCAAGAAAAGATGTAGGGAGTTAGGAATTCATCGATGGCCTCACAGGAAATTGGTGAGCTTGGAGACTATAATCAAGAATGTTCAGGTTCTCTCTCATACATACTTATAATTTGCAAGTATGAAACTATGAAAGATTTATAAGTAAATAACCGATGATATCACTTCGATTTACAGGAGATGCAAAATAAAAAAGAAGGAGGACATATGGCTGAGAAGAAGTTGAAAGAAGCCATTGCGATATTGGAATGTGAAAAACAGTTGGTGGAAGAAAGTCCTAATACGCAGTTAGAGGACCAAACACAGAAATTGAGACAAGCATGCTTCAAGTCCAAATATAATAAGAAATTTAATTATAATAAACTTAAGGAGATCATAAAATCTCAAGACTCATTTCGCAGTAATTTTACGGCTAATTCTGCTGCTAGTCTCGATGCTAGCTCAAAGGGGAAAGAAAAGGAAGAGGATGTCGAAAAAGAGGAGCTGAAGTCCATAATTACTAATTGTTTGTCTTCCTCTAATGTAAATATTGAAAAAGAACAATTACAAACCTTCATCTTACATTTGTCAGCTCAATTACAAAAGAGCAACTATAAGCATGTATCCTCAAGTTCATATGAACACTAGTGATATGAAAAAAGATGTGATGTTTATTATTAATGGAAATATCTTTTTCCCTTATTATCTTTTCTATTCCACTTCAGGTGGCCAGTATTTCTCTGTGATAAGGGAAATATCGAGTGTGTCCATGACCATAACCACGGCCACTGCCACAACTACGACTATAACGATGGCTTCTGCTGGAGCCAACAACATTCACTTCTGGGAGTGCTGTTGAGCCAGTTCATCTGGTTTCATGATTTCTCAATAATAGCTCATGTTAAAGCTGTCAATTTTGGATACCCTTTTTCTCGATATTGTTACTGTAGGATATGAAAAGTGGAGAATGTCTTCTCCAATATAACTTCATCAGTAACTTTTTCTCCATAAAATTTTTAACTAAGATGTAGTTTTATACATCACGGAGTTCACGGTTTTACAATCTTGCAACTTCAGGTGCAACCATTCATACCGTGCAGTGGGTAGTACGACCATCTTAAGGTGGTCAAATCTTTCTTTTTATCCACATGACATATGGATCTCCTTTTTTTTTAGCATTTAGATGTATTTCTGTATGACATATAAATTTTTTTTTTCAGAAATATCAAGGGCTACAAATTCGAATTTAGCGAGATCAATAAATGCGTACATGTCTTCTGGCTTTAATAACGGCAGAGACTCGTGCCGATAACGTGTTATAAAATTAGGGTAGTGTTAGAATAAAATCTACACACTACACACTAAGAAAATTCTAACTATTCTTTGCACAAAAATTTCTCTTCAAACTTCTCTATTTATTTCTCTCACAATTCTTTCTCTAATCTTTCTTTCACAAAATGATGGTGTATTACAAGCTTAGAGAATAGCTCTATTTATAGAGCTCTAATTAGTGGAATACATCATGTCATACATCATCTTCCACTAATCTCAAGTAGTGGTGTCTCCACTAAATGGTGGACATCCATAAAAATCTTCTATAATAATTCACATAAATCCATAATTAGTAGAGCCTCCACTAATTAATAAAGATTTCAATAATTCATAACAAAAACTAAATTTTTAAAAATATTCATAATTAAATTTTTATCTATTTTAATAATTGAAGAAAGTTGGATCATAATTAATCGAAAGAGAAATATTACAAAGAAGGGTAGAGTTAAAAAAAAGTAATAAATTTTTATAAAAATTTGTAAAACGACTTATATTATGAAAAAAATAAATTTAAAATGATTTATATTATAAAATGAATGTCATATTATTTTTAATTATTATGTGTTCATAAGAATATATATATATATATATATATATATTATATCAATAGATACATATTATATTTTTAATTATATATAATAAAATCCAATTAGATCATGTCCAAGCAATAACTATTTATATTTGATTATATATATATATATATATATATATATGTGTGTGTGTGTGTGCATATTTAGTATAGTTTAAATTTAAGTTAATTTTTAAATATTGAATTCAAATTAAAGTTCACTATTTTTTACCTCAAATTGAGTCTTTATTAATTCAAACTTGAATAATTTGATAACAGTTCAATTAGCATATATCTTTATTATTTGATAATAAGTTAATAATTAAATACCTAATTTTTTTAAAAAATAAATATAAATCAAACTCTCGAATAAACACTCGTACAATTAAATTAATATTTTGTCATAGAAAAAATTAGAATTCGACTCAAGAAATCTAGGAAATAGTAGACAAAATTTCACTTCAAAGAGTAGTGGTGACTCTCTCTTAAAGCATCTCTCCCCAAAGAAGAATAGAATGGATAACATTTTTTTATTTTAAAATCATTTTTAGAGATTTTAGTTTTAAAATCCTAGTTCAAAGTATACCAAAATGTTGAATACTTACACCTTTAATGGATATATGCCACAACTGGACTTTCCAAACCCCTATGTGGTCAAACCAAAGAAGCCGAAGGAAAAAAACCAAAAAAAAAGGAGAAGCCGAAGGAAAAAAAAAAACAAAAAAGGGAGAAGCCGAAGGAAAAAAACAAAAAAAAGGAGGAGCCGAAATCAACCATTACATATCCCAGCCAGCAAAGAAAGTGACTTCACTCAAAACCTCCAAAAACACACCCCACACACGGATTTCCTCGGTCAAAAGATTTCCCCTCCTCCGGTCTTCTTCTCCAACGCCTCTCTCCGGCTGAGAGGAGACGACTCCCAAAGCAATTGCTGTGCTATGATCCGCCTCCCCTTACTTCAGCTCCATAAGCAGCGCAGCCTTCTGTGCGAAGCCAATTCGGACACTTCTTCATCAGCCCGTCATCTTCGACTCCATAGTCAAATCCACTTTCCCAATTGCACAGCGATTTCATTTTTACGTAATCCTTTTCTTCTTAATCTTCTTCATCTTCCATGTGTAAAACCAAGGCCAAAGATGTGATCGAACCAAGGGCAACTTCTTCTCGCTCTAGACATCAGAATACCCCCACCATGCCCAGAAAATCATCCTCGGAAAGATCGAATAAATCCCAGAAATATTCATCATCAGACAGTTTATATAGCTCTATCACAAGCACTGGGTCAAGCTATTACAACAAAGATTCGTGGAAAACTACATCGAGTTCGAGCGCTGCTAAGGCCCCTCTGTCAAAACTTCGCGAGTCGCTTTCAGAACAACCGCATATCTATGATTCCTCTGAAATTATCTCTGCCACGAATAACTTTTCGCTGAAACCCTTCTCATCGTCTTCCACTTCCACCTCATGGCGCTGCGTTATGCGTGCCCAGAACGTTCTTTTGATCCAGCGCAAATTTCGACGCCCCATGGACATTTCGGAGCTGGTGGAGCGCTTGGCAGTGATATGCAAAAGTCACCATTCGAGCTTGGTAATGCTCAAGGGGGCTTCAATTTCGGGAAATTATATATACTTGGTGTACGATTACATTCAGGGCGCAAGCCTTGCAGAGTGTTTGAGAAACCCTAGAAATCCTCATTTTACTGTTCTTTCGAATTGGATGTCCCGCGTGAAGATTGCGGCTGATATTGCTCACGGGCTCGATTACGTACACCATTCAACTGGTTTGGGATTCAACTTTGTACATAATCACATTAAGAGCACAAGTATTATCATCACTTCGGCATTAAATGCAAAGATTTGCCATTTTGGTACAGCTGAGCTCTGTGGAGAGATCGTTGTAAATGACGATTTGCAGCCGAAAAGTTTGAAGGACTATAAAAGATCAGGAAGTGGGCGAATGAAGTTTGAGGGTACGAGAGGGTACATGGCCCCGGAGTTTCAAGAAACTGGGTTGGCCACACAGAAGACAGATGTTTATGCATTGGGGGTGATGATTTTGGAGTTGTTGTCTGGGGACGAGCCATTGAAGTATCAGGTTGATGAGGACACAGGAGGGTATGTGAGGCTTTCGGTGATTGAGACGGCTAGGGATGCGGCAGAGGGGGGCTGTGCTGGGGTGAGGAGATGGGTGGACAAGAGAATGAAGGATTCTTACCCCGTGGAGGTTGCAGGGAAGCTGCTACGCCTGGGGCTGGAGTGTGTTGCGAAGGATCCAGATAGAAGGCCGGATATGGGTCGGATTGTGGTCTGGATCTCACAATTGTATTTGGAATCGGAGACTTGGGTCGGGAATATGGGTGGGTTTCCTACTGACTTCTCTGTTTCTCTGGCTCCCCGGTGACCCGAACCGCAATAATTTTGAAATTCTTTTTTGTCTTTTCTAAATTCAGTTATACATTGACAATACCTTTTTTTTTTTAATTTATAGTTCAGAGTAGTGAGAAAATAGGGATTCATTAAATGTACCCCTCAAAAAAGAAAAAAAAAAGTTAATTCATGAAATATACATACATTTTTTTTATATGTGGGTGACTTCATTTAGAGGTGACAATGGGCCTTTATGTCGAACTTAGTCAAGTTTAAACTTGACTTGGTAATTAGTTTCCTCTTATTTATTTGGCATGCCAGAAATATACTTAAAAGATTTTGACATTTATGGACTTTTTGAAAGAAAATAATTAGTTTATAATCTTTTTACGAGTTAAGTATTAAGCTTTTAAGGGTCTTTAATTAGTAAAAACAATGAAACAGAAATTACTTTTTCTGTTTTAAAATATTTATTCATCAAACTTTTTGTATACATATTAAGAGTATTAAAAATAATATTACAATTTAGATAAAATTTTTATTCTATCCCTATTAAAAATATGATAATTATTAATTAGTGAAAATTCTCAAGAAATAAGAAGAAATAAGAGTTTTAGAAAATTGTGTTATTGATTTAGAATAAAATAAAATAAAATAATTATTAGTTCTAGAAATATATATATAAACAAGTATTTTGAAATAAATTATAAAAATTTTATAAATAAATATTTTGAAACGGAAGAAATAATATTAAAATTTAAAATGTTTATTTAATCACAAAAGTCTATGCCTAAAAACAGTCAATAATGGAATTAGGCCAGACCAAAAAAAAAAAAAAAAAAATCCTAACTTACCAGCAGACGGTACCAACTACAAGGTCTTTTTGATTGATTTAAAGGGTCAAAATGTTTCTTCAAATATTTGATCCATTAAGTATTAATGCTTTAAACCCTATTGAGGTAATTAGTGGTCTTCCAAAACAGAATCTATTGACTTTGAAGAAGTAGTAGTATTCACCCTCAATGCCTTCCACTATTTCCTTTCGACTTCCTACATTATTCATTATTTCACTGCTTAAATTCCTCCTTTCAATTCATTTTCCACGTAATATTTTGGAAAAAAAATTTAGTTAAATTACATGTTATGTTAGAAATTATAAAAGACAATAAAGGTGTATTTAGACTTCAACACTTTTGAGAAGAACCCAAATTTTTTTATTCAAATTACATGTCATGTTAAAGATTATAGGAGACATTAACTTTATGTTTGGTTCATGAAAGAGAAAAGGAATGAAGGAGAAATAAGTGAATTTTTACTTTTACCAGGGAGTATAAATCTTATTCTCATCTCGTTTAATTAAAGTACAAAAAAATAAATTATAAATACTATTTTAATTTACGTTTTAATATGTATAAATTTAAACGAATTATTTTACTGACTTATCATAATTTATTTCCTTTTCATATTTATTTCTTAATCAAATAACGTAAATTATCTATTTACGTTAAGATTTATATTATTTTCTATTTTCTTCTCCCTTTTTTCCAATGAAATATACTGTAAGGCTATATTTAAATTGTATATGAATTAATTTTAATCTAATTAAAAATTTCATTTGAATAGACTTGCTGTCCTTTTCCAGCCTTATTGTGTTTACGTGCATGCTTTTATATATATAAATTCTATCATCATCATTATTATCACATTAAAACTTTACATTAATTATTGTAACATATTATATTAAAGAGATCAAATATAAAAATACTTTATTAGTGGGGAATATGCAATCAATAACGTAAAAGAATATCTACAACGATAAGTGGATCGGTATTGGTCATGTTAGACATTCTAAACCTACTATGAGGAGGCAGAGGATCCTAGTATGAACAAAGCTTCCTATAAAATAAAATTTCGATCCTAATTAAAAAAAAAAAAATTGGTGATTCGAATGTATTCTACCTAACCAATCAAAAATCAAAATTTTTATAATGAGAATAAAAAAGGAATCAATACAAATGCATTTTCATTTTAAAAAATATTATTCACTTATGAAATGTTATATTCTCTCTTCGAAATTTTATGTGATTTTTTAAAAAATTCATTCCATAAAAAAAAAAAAAATCAAAGTATTCCCCCAATTTAGCTTAGGCTTTTTTTTTTTTTTAAATCCATCTATGTCACCCTAGAAACTCAGAAAAAATATTTATATAAATCTAATTTATGTGGATTATATGTCTTAAAATTTTGTATTTTTATAATAGTATAACTTACAATATATATGTATATATATATAGTATAAACTTTTGAAAATAATCTCAATTCTACTAAGACTAACATGAATCATACAAGTACAATTTATTTAATTAAAAGGGTAAGGTAGTAATTTAATTACACTTATTTCTGTAATTATTTGGAAATTTTCAATTTTACTTTTTCATTTATGTAATATTTGGAATTTCATTTCCCGTTTCTATTTTATTTTATTGCTATTATTAGTATATTTAAATGCTTTGTAACATTATATTAAAGGGGAAAAAACCCAAAAAAAAAAAAAATGATTCTTGAATTAGATAATAGAAATACTTCCTTTCGGGTTGTGAAAAATGTAACTTGTATAATACTATTCATGATTTATAGGGACATTTTTAATATATCGTGTTTGTACCAAAAAAAAATTAATAAAAAATTAATTTTGGCCTATTTCTTTATAATTTTTGTCAGACGTGGAAGTAAATAGAACAACTAGATTAGGAAACAATGAGAGAACGGAAAAATCAATACAATAAAGGGAAATTAGGCAAAATACAATAAATACAATACTATATTAGGCAAAACCTCATATAATAATAGTATCAAATTATATTAGTAAAACATTTGAAATAAGCATTCAGCTTAGGGATGTCATTTTATTTATTCAACGACGAATCTTGACTTGTGAATATGAGGGTGTCAATTATATGATGTCATAATATAATAACGATAGAAATTATTTTTATAATTAATATACTAATAATAAACAAAATGTAGATTTCCACATTAGTCTACGCAATCTCAAATCACATTCTGCAATATTAACTTCTTTAGGAACACTAGAAGAATTAAGAGGAGACTTGGTGGGGCTTTGATGATTAAGACTTCAATTCTCAAGTCTTTGAGATTTGGACAGTACAATACTGTTATCAGAATTATTTTTATCTTTCTTTTTGAAAAATGAGTCGAGCTTTTCCTCTTTGCCCATAAATAAAGAACTCCACAAGACTTGCAGATTTTTTTTTTTTTTTTTTGCTAGTTAAAGATAGCAATTTGTTTCTTTTTATGCCAATAATAAAAATAATTAAAAAATTTAAATCCTTAAATTTTTCTAAAAGTTAGTTAGTTCATCCATGTTTTTCCTATACACTATCATATTTTCTATTAATTTTATTTTCTTAGTATATTTTTTTACTTACCAATACAAATTTGTTTTTTTTTTTAAATTTTAGAAAAATAAAATTAGTCATAACGTAGGTTAGATATCCAAAAAATATGTACTATTAATAATATAAGTCTAAAATAAATAAAGATTTTTTACAAATATTTTATTAAACATATAAATTACTCATGCATATACTCAAAAGATTATTTCCTAAAAAAAATATAAGATTATATAAAAATTTAGGACAAAAATTAACAAACTAACATTAATAAATGATAATTAATGATTGAAAAATGTAAAACGCAAGCCATGTAAGAATTGAAGTTGTAAAAATAAGAAAAACTCCAAAATATATTGAGATTTGAAGAGTTAAAAGAGTCAAATTGAGGAAGAGAAGCACCAAAATAAGTGGAACTAAGAAGAGATAAGAGAATGAGCTAATGAGGGAATTCCAAATTGGAGTAGCCTGTGATTTGCTTTTGCTCAAATCTTTTGGTGTTTTTGTCAAGTATTTTTCTAGTCTAAAGGTTCTTAAGAAAGTTAGAAATTGTTTGTTGACATTTTTTTTAGTTCTAAAAGGCTTCCTTTGAAAGTTAAAAGTTTCCTTCATAAAAAAAAAAGAAAATAAAATTTAAATTAATATGTTTTTATTGACTTTATATTGAAAATAAATTAATTTATTTTAACAACTTTAAAATATTTTATTAGTATGTAAAATAAATAAATAAATAATACTAAAATATATTTTTTAAAGTCTATCTTTTTAGAGAGAATTTATATTAAAATATGTTAAAAATTTTTGTTAAGAAGCTAATTTAAAATTTTAAATATATATACATATATAAAGAGAATTTTCAAAATCTTTTGAGGGAGCCATGTAAGAGAACTGCCATTGTATTTATTATTATGATTATTACTATTATTTTAGAGTTAAGAACAACCTTTAATTTCAAGAAAAGAAGAATATATATATGTGTGTGTGCTTAGTAATAAGTCAAAAAGTAATATTTATAAAAATTATTAGTAAATAGATGCTGCCCATTTAAATAATTGATATTTAAAACTTAAAAAGATTTTAAAAAACTATTACTACTATTTTTAAAAAATATTTGTTTACTTTTTGTTTTCCAATAATATTTAAATTTTTTCTTTTGTACTAATATTCTGTTTTGCAAGAGACGGCATTTCTGAAACCTAGGGGTGCGATTGGAAACGCAATTGAACCAACTTCTGAAGACGCCAATCTCAAAGTCGGCTTCCCCCGCTTACAAAGCCTTCTCCCTCGTCGGTTCTTGAAAATTTGAAGTTTTCGAACGCCGTAATACGCCATCAAACTCCACCTGCACCACTCTTAGATTTCATCTGAGGTTCGTTCTCAATTCAATCATTTTTGTAAAGATTTGTCGAACTATTCTGGACTTCTGCATACATTTGTGCCTATGTATTTGATAAGTTCCTTTCATTGAAACTCATAGTTTCTTTCAAATTGTAAATGGCTGCTGCCCCATCTAATTTTTGTTGCAATAATGACTATGTTGTAGTTGGATCAATTTAAGAGAAGCCAATTTTTCTGGGCTTGGAATATTTATGGTTCCTTTAATTAAAGGAAGGGTTTTTATCTTAGTTTATGTTGTTTTGTAGTGTCTGGACGCTGGATTCTGCTGTTTCATTTCGTTGTCTGTGGACTTGTTTGAGATTCTTGTTTTGAATTCATCTGTTTGCTACGGTCAAATGTGGTTAGTCTGGCATTTAAATTTGGAAATTCCAATTATTCTCTTTGGTTCTTCGGGGTCATAATGGGACTTCTTTTACTGGACTTATTTTTTCTGGTCATGGTATTCTGTGATAGCCATTTTATTGGGTTCTATCAACTCTTTTTAGTTCGCCATGTGTGGGTAATCACTTGGCTTTGCCCAGACTTGAGAAGTGCTTCAAGATTTTTCTTTTTCTTTTTTTTAATAAATTTAATCGATTTATTAATTCAGTGGACAAAGAATGGCTGATTTATTCAAATTGATCAAAGTTTTCTGTACCCTCCCAAGCACATGACAAACTGTGGTTTAAGGACTCATTGCAATCGTATACGAGTTAGTTGTGCTGGCCTTCTCATGCCAATATAGTTCTTGCAAGGCAAACTAACTTCTGTTATCTTTTTTAACTTCCATATGAATTCTGGGGTCAATTTATATGACAATCATGCATTTCAAGCCTTGAGCTTTTAGTTGCCAGAGATTCACTTCAAGTTATAGGGTAATGATGTTTTACCATAATCATGATTTGAATTTTGAATTCAACTCTTTACAGATTTTACTTTGAGATTGATTTTTGAAGGTTTTTCATGTGAAATTTTGGTTATATGGCTGGATGTGTCTTCCCAGTTACTGCTCAATATTGCAACTCATTCATAATTGTCTTTGACATATGAGGATTTTAGCATTTCTTGAACATCTTTAGTGCATTTTTACCACTCTTTACTGGAGAGATCAAACAACCGAGCTTATAATGCTCTTGGACAACCAGTCAACTATGGAAGAGAATAGGCTCCAAAAATTTTATCTGAATATCTGATCCACATCTTTAATGTGTAATTACTTTTTTAAATGAGGAGCCTTTACGGTAAAGCAAAATCAAGCAAGGATTTATAGTTTGTGAAGCAATGTCAACTAACAAAAGGGATGAGGAATCTTTGTTGACATCAATCTTACTTAATCTTTTCAATGAAGCTAGACCTGCAACATAAAAATGTTTTGGCAAAGTATTAGACATAATGGATTATGAAGAAAATTTTCTCACGGCAAAGTGTCTTAAAATTAGATTGTGTAGATTCCCGTGGAAATTGGACCATTGACTGGTGTTGTATCATATGCCCAAAATATGGAATGCACTTCCATTTTTTCTGTGCACTTCCAGTTTTGCTGTTCTAATCTACATGGAGTACTTGAGAGGAAATCTGTAAAGAGAAAGATGGAGTGAGGTTGAGTTTATTGAAACAGAATTTATGTCCAAGCCTAATACATAGGATGTTTTGGGAAATTTTTTTGTTCTATGGTTGGGGAATATACAGGGTCCTATTATCATTCTCATGTCTTCTCTTTTCACTTTTTAGGACGTTGGTTCTGGATTGATAAATGCTGCTTAGAAGGATTGATTTCCGAGGGCCTGCTAATGGGCTCACCTGACAACGTAAGCAGTTCTGGGAAGAGGGACATAGAGATTGATTCAGATATAAGGAATGACAGGTTCAGAGAAGATGATGATTGGGAAGGTGATGATAAGAGGAAGCACAGGTCAAGCAAGACAAGAAAGCCTCGAGTCGGTGAAGAAGCTGAAAGCCTAGATAGTAGTGGGAAAAAGAAAAGTATGGGAGAGAGAAATGAGAACCGAAAGAGATCAGGTGGTTCAAACAGAGCTGACAGTGATGAGGATGACTACGAAGCAAGGAAGGAGTCCCGCTCTAAACAGCTGAGGCAAAAAGTAGAGGAGAATACATTGGAGAAATTGAGTAATTGGTATCAAGAAGGAGAAGCTGAGGCTAAGTATGACAGTGGGTCTAGGGGAAATAGTCGAACTGATGAAACTGAAAGAAGGAGATTGGCTTCAAATTTCTTGGATCATGAGAGTTCCCATATCAGAACTAAAGGCAAAGATGAAGTATTACAAGATGGTGACATTGAAAAGGTGCCTGATAGAGATTCTAGATTTTCTGAAAGAAGGGAGAGCAGTCGAGAAAAGGGTCATGGATCTTCTGAGCATGGGAGAAACTCAAGGAGGCGATGGGATGATTCAGATATCCCATGGAAAGGTGAAGATGTTAACCATACGGAAAAATCTGATGTAAGAAGTGAGAAGCTTATTAAGTCTAAGTTTGATCCAGAAAGAAGTGAATCTGTGAAAATTGTGGACTCAGACAGTGAGAAAGGATTTTTATCTCAGGACAGGGAGGAGAGAAAAGCTGAGTCTGAGAGAAATAAGAGGGACCAGTTTGAAATTCCAGGGGAAGATTTAAAAGGCAGCTCTCTGACACGTTCAAGTAAGGATAGAAGTGATGAGCATAGACAGTCGAGGAATTCAACTGGTAGGGACATTATTGATGGCCGTGATAGGTCTTCAAATGTGGATGAGGATGGTAATACATGGATGCGAGACAAAAGCAGGAGAGAAGTAGATGGTTCCAACAGGTCCAGGACACCTGAGAGGAGTGGAAGACGCCATTATGAGTCAGAAAATTTTGATATGGATTATGAAAGAAGTAGTTCATTGAGGAGGAAGGAACAAGAAAGAGATAGTTACAGAGATGATAGGTCAAAAGGAAGAGATGACAGTTGGAGTGACAGGAGTAGAGATCGTGACACTTCCAGGGATAATTGGAAAAGACGGCAACTTGGCATTGCAGATAAGGAAATAAAAGAATTGGATACAGGTTATGATCATGTTAGGGACTGGGATTTGCCTAGACGTGCTTGGAGTGACCATGAAAGGCCTCAAGGGCGTTCGGGTGGTAGGAAGGATGGTAGCAGAACAGAAGCTGTGAAAACATCATCAAAATATGGAATTTCAAATGAGAATTATGATGTGATAGAAATCCAAACCAAGCCCTTTGATTATGGCAGAGAGGAATCTAGGTCTATCCTTGTACCACAATCTGATGCTTTGGCTTCAAATGATGAAGAAAATGCTTATGCTAGGGAGGAAAGAACAAGAAATGCACGTGGCTCTATGCAACCTGGTGAGGACTCAAAGGATAGATTCATGGATGGGGGTCTAGCTGGGCAAGAGCAGAATTTGTGGAGGGATGACAATGACTTTCAGGCAGCAAAAGGCAGAGGCCAGAAGGGTGGTTTGTCTGGTCGTGCTTCTGGGGGCCAAAGTTCTAGTAGTGGCTCACAACCTCTGCTTGGCAGCCAGGACCCATCTTCCTTTACTAGATCTGGTCTACAAGGTGCTAAAGGAAGTAGGATTGGAAGAGGAGGAAGGGGCAGACCCACTGCCAGAGATAGTCAACCGGTTGGACTTCCCATACCCATGATGGGATCACCTTTTGGGCCACTTGGAATGCCACCACCTGGACCTATGCCATCTCTAAACCCTACCATGTCACCTGCACCGGGACCCCCTATATCCCCTGGTGTCTTTATTCCATCTTTTCAGCCACCGGTTGTTTGGCCTGGTGCTCGAGGTGTTGAAATGAATATGCTAGCTGTTCCACCTGGTATCTCACCTGTTCCTCCTGGGCCTTCCCCCAGGTTTCCCCCTAACATTGGTACTCCACAAAATCCACCCATGTATTTTAACCAACCAGGTCCTCCAAGAGGGGTGCCTCCAAATATGCCTGCCCCAAACTTTAATCCTACGGGACCTGTAGGGCGTGGACAACCCCAAGACAAAGGCCCTGGAGGGTGGGTTCCTCCTAGAACTAATGGACCCCCTGGCAAAGCTCCTTCCAGAGGAGAGCAGAATGATTACTCTCAAAACTTTGTAGACACTGGCATGCGGCCCCAGAACTTCATCAGGGAACTAGAGCTCACTAGTGTTGTGGAGGATTATCCCAAACTTCGTGAGCTTATACAAAAGAAGGATGAGATTGTTGCCAAAGCTGCTTCCCCACCTATGTATTTAAAGTGTGACCTGCGAGAACAAGCACTTTCTCCAGAGCTCTTTGGCACCAAGTTTGATGTCATTCTAATGGACCCCCCTTGGGAGGAATACGTTCATCGAGCTCCTGGTGTTACAGATCACATGGAGTACTGGACATTTGAAGAAATAATGAATCTTAAGATTGAGGTGAATTTATGCTTTTAACAAGCCCCCACTTCGTCACCCTTCCCCCACAAACAAAAAGGGCAAAAGACTTTACCTAAAAGAGAGAGAATGATTGAAGTATTATTAATGAACACTATGCTTTCACTTTGTAGTGGATACTGAAATTTTTCCATCAAAATGCTACAGTCTCTTGAGAACTTCTGTTTCTAGAAAAGTATCATGCCAGTAGCTTAACAGCATATATGTGCTTTTTAGTATGTTAATGTTTCTGACGGCTATACATATGCTTTAACACTTATTTGTTGCATCCTTTAAGTAGTATATGCTGTAATTGACATTTCAAGCTTTTTAGTGCACATGAATTTGGTGCTGATACTGGCATGTCCTCCCTTTCCAGTGAATTTACTTGCTTTTGCTAGGAAATATAATTGGTGAATGATGTGCAATTACAGGCAATTGCAGATACACCTTCTTTTATTTTCCTTTGGGTTGGTGATGGAGTTGGGCTTGAGCAAGGGCGGCAATGTCTAAAGAAGGTAGGGAAATGACCTTAAGAGATATATTATGTGGGTTATAAGTTATACTTCTTGTCAATGGTGATGGCGTAATTATCGTCTTCTCTTGGCCTGCTCTTCCTCTTTGTTTGTTGGATGCAATAGTTTGCTCTTACCTGATTGTCCAGTGTTATCTCATAATTTCTTCCATGCAGTGGGGATTTAGAAGGTGTGAAGACATATGTTGGGTGAAGACCAACAAGACCAATGCAACTCCTGGACTGCGTCATGATTCTCATACTCTATTCCAGAGGTCAAAGGTTTGTGCAAAACTTGTGTGCTGCACCCCAGTGTCTCCCCTGGGCTTCCTTACCCCCCCCCCCCCACAGCACCAAAAAAAAAAAAAGTCTCACTTGGGTATCCTGTTTATGTTATTTCATTTTGCTGATCCATGTGCTTCTCTATGACCATGATGA
This sequence comes from Voacanga thouarsii, assembly GCA_026120185.1. Taxonomy (NCBI): domain Eukaryota; kingdom Viridiplantae; phylum Streptophyta; class Magnoliopsida; order Gentianales; family Apocynaceae; genus Voacanga; species Voacanga thouarsii. The sequence goes on along the minus strand of JANUWF010001064.1, from coordinate 1,149,554 downwards.
AGGAACACTGCTTGATGGGCATAAAAGGGACTGTTCGACGCAGTACTGATGGTCATATAATCCATGCCAACATTGATACTGATGTAATAATTGCTGAGGAGCCTCCTTATGGTAAATAATCTCAGATTCAGAAGTCTGCAGTTGCACTATGCTATACCTATGGCTCTAGAGCTTGTCTTACTTCCAGTAGTAGTGGCTGAATTTAAAGCCTTTCACCAATTATATTATGTTGTAGGATCCACTGCAAAGCCAGAAGATATGTATCGAATAATTGAGCATTTTGCTCTTGGCCGGAGAAGACTAGAGCTCTTTGGGGAAGACCATAATATTAGATCTGGTTGGTTAACTGTTGGTAAAGGATTATCATCATCAAACTTCAATGGCGAGGTATGGTGTTACTTTCTTGTTGTTTGCAACTGTATTTCTATAAAATGACATTTATAGTTTACTTGCAAAGTTCCACGCCATCCCCTCTTTTTGGGTTCAAGGTGAGGGCTATGGGAGGCAGTTAAGGAGTGATGCTTTTTAGATTACTCCTTTGGGCTTGCTTGTGCCATTCACTTGTTTCACCTACATTGCTGTGGTCCTGACTTGAGAATTGACACATTTTCAGGGATATTGTCGAAATTTTGCCGACAAGGATGGGAAAGTCTGGTTGGGAGGTGGAGGAAGAAATCCACCTCCAGAAGCACCACACCTTGTCCAGACAACCCCTGAAATTGAAGCACTGCGGCCAAAGTCACCGATGAAAAACCAGCAACAAATGCAACAACAGTCTTCCTCAATCTCTCTAACAACAGGAAATTCCTCAAACAAAAGGCCCACCGGGAACTCACCTCAACATCATAATGTACCAAATATGAACCAGGAGGCATCAAGCTCCAACATATCAACTCCAGGCCCCTGGGCTTCGCCAATGGAGAGCTTCAAAGCAAGAGAAGGTGGACATATGGTATCCGATGACAGGGTTTTTGACATGTACGGGTACAACGCTCCTTTTGGTCAGACTAGTGGAGAGTACTTAGACTATGAATCTCAAAGATCATTGAATATGCTATAGCTAAACGCTCGCATCAATTTTGTTGGTGTCATTTGTGTGTCATTGTTATAAGGTGCAGGAAATTTTCTTTCTTTTCTTGCTTTTACCTCTTTAATATTTCTTTTCTTTTTTGTAACGTTTCATTACGAGTGTCTCTATTATTTTTATTCGAAGACTTGTGGAAGAGATAAATTACAGGCTACGTAATGTATAATTAGAAATCGAACTCGTGATTTGACGAGGGTATTGCTATACTAATATTTCCTTTCTTGATATGAAAATGGGTGGTCGAGCTGTGGAACATGAAAACAAAAGGGATAAATTTTTTTTAATCATCAGCCAGAAATTAACAAAGTAGTAGAGATATCATTTGGCTCAAAACATCCTAAGACAATAATAGGAGTAGGGAAGTTCAGACACATAAATTATTCCAAAAAAAAAGGGAAAAAGAGCTTAGTGGTTGTCGGAAAAATAGACCAAAGAACACGACATAGTTTAAAAACTGAATGGGGGAAGTTTTCTTATAGCAATAAAAATTCGATGTTCATTGTAAATTTGTTGCATTAAATTCTTTAAAAAAATATTACATTAAAAACATGGAATATATTTATTACATGTTCTGCTACCTTGAATTCAAATTTTTTATGAATATAGTCCGCGAAGTCCAGGTTTATTTATAACCGACTCCACTGGTATGCTGTAAATTTTGAAGATTATTTTGAAAAAATCATAATTACTTAATTCGTCATGGGTCAAAGTGCAATTTTCTGTTAACCGAATTCGCAAGTCACAGGTCTCGCAGCCTCGTATAAAAGGCATAGAAAGCTGACGGAAATTCTGAACGCCACCGTTAACGCTAAGTTAAGCACCGGAAAATCCCAAATGGCGGCTTGGCAAATACAACGGCGGATTCTCTCACTCCTCGCCTCCTCAAAGCTACATACTTCAATTACCAGAGGTAACGACCGCTTCCTTCTCTCTATTTCTTGATGTGTTGAGGTTTTCAGTAGCATTGTTCTGAATATCATTGATCGGAGCTCTTCAAAACCTAGTTCTTAGATTGTCCTTATCTTTGTAATGAGAAATAGGAGCTCAATAGGTGGAAAAAATTTCGAATTTGTTTCAATAAGATGAAGATTTTTCACCTTTCCAAATTTTATAAGTTTTGATGATCTTGGAATTTTATCTTTATCCTAAGTAAAGATTCAAAGAATAAAAAGCTGCAGACTTCACTTGAAATGGTTTGATTTGTCAAGAGGATTACTTGATTTGTTTTATAGTTTAACCTGTAATTTATTACCTCTGAAGCATGCTAGTTTTCCAACAAGTAAATTCTGAATCAGTGCACTTTTTGTTTTACGCTGACTGGAAATTTCGGGTTTGTTTGGTAATTTTTTGGGCTTGAAGCTGAGATAAGTTTTTCAATTGATCAAGATGAGGAGTATGTGCAAAGGACCAAGGCATCGAAGCTTGTCTGAATGAATTTGCTTGATAATTCTTGTCCGCTGAAATTTGAATAAACTCTATTTCTTTAAAGTTCAGTGCAATGACATTACTGCAAAGAATGCATCCCCTGCACTGCAACTTAGTCTTTTCTGCTACCTCTATAGTTTCACACGTGCTGACGACTGTTTGCAACCAATTCTCTGTTGAACGGCATGTTGATGAACCCCAAACCATTCAATCATCACAAAGTGACCAAAGATCATGCATTTATGGACATCACAACCTATTTGTGCTTGCTTTCTTGTATATTTGTTATTTATGTTGGAGAATGAACCTTGTTGTATCACTAAATTCTAAGATAACCTTATTGTACATTTTGTGATTTGGAATACATGGCTTGGATATACTAAATTGTCAGTTTACCTTATTGTAAATTTTATGATTTGAAATTCATGGCTTGGACATACTAAATTGTCAGTCTTGCTCTGTTGGTGCGGGCAGCTTACATCTAGTCCTTCAATCAATGTGCAGTGGCAGAGGTTTTGCACTTATATATATGTTTTTTATTTTCATTATGGCCATTTTGCTCCATGGAGCTTGTCTCTGAATTCCATTTATTCTCATATTATCATGCTAATGATTGTTTTTGACTGGATTACTTCTGCTTCTGCAGAACGCTATTTGCAAATTCTGCCTGCTGCAAATGCATTATTCCACAAGGATGCACCTTACAGTAGAAGATTTCAAACGCTTGCAGAAGCCAATGTGGAAGCTGTTGAAGATGGCCGAACAAACGAAGGTGGCAATATAGAGCCGAATTCCAGCTCAATTAAAGCTGTCTCTGCTTCCGTTAACAGTCAGGACACATTGAAGCACAAAGTAATATCTAGCCTGAAGATATCCACAAGACATGATCTTGCAATGGTCTTCACATGCAAAGTTTGTGACACTAGGAACATGAAGACAGCTTCTCGCGAATCATATGAAAAAGGTGTGGTGGTGGCCAGATGTGGTGGCTGTAATAATCTACACCTGATTGCTGATCGATTAGGGTGGTTTGGAGAACCTGGTAGCATTGAGGACTTCCTGGCTGCTCGAGGGGAGGAAGTGAAAAAGGGGTCTGCTGAAACACTAAATCTTACACTGGAAGACCTGGCTGGAAAAATGAATCTTGAAACTTGATGGGAATGTGGTTCCAGTGTTGAAATTTGGAGGACGTAGAGATGTAACGATAGTTCTGTCACTCATTCTAGGTGAAGTTTCAATCTTGTAGATTGTCTAGATTTTAAATCATTGTAATCTTTTCCGTTAGGAGGAAAATTTCCCCCGGGGAAGTTCAATGCAACTGTCCAGCCGGTGTGACCAAAGCTCAGCTCTCAGATGTTTGTTTCATCATCTTCGTTTGGACACAATGAAAATTATGAAAAACATTACTATTTGACTAGAGGAGAGGTGGAGGATTTAATTATTTATTATAATCGCATTCATTTATACATTATTGTGTCAACTACTATTTCTTTATTCTTGTAAATATAACTATTATTTTCATTTTTTCTGTTTGGGGCTAATGGAGTGGTTAAATTGGTAAAGCTTCTAGTACCATACCTTCTCATGGTATGGTAATCCCCTTTCTCATGGTTATTGATAATAAAGCAAATTCATTAAATAATAAAAATTATCCTATATTGTTATTTTTTAATTTTTTTAAATATTTTAAGAATGAAATTTGAATTGAATTAATAATTTATTATATAAAAAATATTTTACCAAATTGTTGTTTATAATGCTCTTTCGTTATCCTTATATCCATTGATGATAATGTAGTGTTATCATATCATCAATGGTTATGTCCGATTTACTTAATTTTGTAAATAACAATTTAAAAGGTTTTGAGCGTATCAATTGTCGAGAATTCCGATCTAAAAAGATTGGAACATGAAGCGTGCCAAAGATGCGGGGATGTTAACAAACAAGACAAAAAAAGGAGTTTTTTATGGTTTGTAATCCAAAATGAGGTGGAAGCACAAAAAAAGAGAAAAAGACAAGATCTTTGACTAAGCTCCAATCTCCACCAGATGCTAGAGCTCTGATCTAGCCAAGTTCTGCAACCAGACGCGAGGGAAAGCTTTGGCTGAGAGGATACAATAGAGAGAGAAAGAGGAAAGAGGATATACGAGGAAAGCTACGAAATCATTGCAGTCAAAGAAGCTTTTCTTTTTCTCATTCTTCTTTCTCTTTCTCCCGTATCCTCTGCCAAAGCTTTCCTTCCCTCGCGTTTGGTTGCAAAACTTGTTGAGATCAGAGCTCCAGCAAATCTTAGCTAAAGTTCTTGGCTTTTTCTCATTTTTTGTACTTTCACCCCATTTTGGACTATAAACTAAAAATTTACCTTTTTAGTCTTGCTTATCTAGATCCTCGCATTTTCAACATGCTTCTTGTTCTGATATATTCAGATCGGAGTTCTTGACTCAATTTTCTTAGAGTTTCTTTGAAATTCATTGAGTTGGGTCCTTTTTCCAATTCTAATCTTTTTCTTAAGGCAATTGATATACCACTTGCCCATAGCCTTAAATTGTTACTTATATAGTGAGGGTGTATTTTTTATCACTCATATTTGAGGATGTAGATAAAGAGACTAGAAGAAGATTTTTGTGTGGTTATTTTACTCGCATTAGGTTTTAAGGTGTGGTATTTTTTTTTCCTATTATTATTGATCTATGTAACTTCTTTTTATTTGAATGAATGCATTTACTTAGTAAAAAAAAGTACTCCATTTCAAAATACTTTATTTGCACATAAATTAAGAGTGTTGAAAATAATATTATAATTTAGATAAAATTCTTATTTTACCTATATTAAAAATATAATAGTTATTAGTTAGTGAAAATTCTTAAGAAGTAAGAAAAAAGAAGAATTTTGAAAAGTTAGTGCAATTGACTTAGGATAAACGAGGGTAAAATGAGAAGAAACGAATTATTAGTTTTAAAAATATATATATGAATAAGTATTTTAAAATAAAATAAAAAAATTTCATGAATAAGTATTTTGAAACGGAATGAGTAATAATCTTGGTTTTGGATCATTTTACAAATTCTTCTACTTTTGGGTAGAAAGTGTCAGAAATAGTAAGTTTGGGGGGTGGAAAGTTTCCGAAAATAGTATTGGGAGCAAGTTGGTATTAATCCAAGAATCCGTGCCTTTCACGGAATACACATAAAGATGTCGAAAGCGCTGGAGAGCGCCATGTAGAAGCTTTTTTGTTCGCTTCTTCAATCTTCTTCTTCAACCTTTACTAGTCACTGTTTTCCACCGCCTAACCCAATGGAAATTGTGAGTTACCGTTCTCAGTCACTCAAACCCCATGCCCCCCTCTCCCCTTTCAAGTTTAAGCCCAGCTGCTGCCCTGGTTTTGTCTCTTTTCCCATCATAACAAGGCGCCCAAGAAAGTCTCTGCAAGGTAAAAACTTCCTATACCCAACATGATGGTCCTCCTTTTTTTTTTTCTCCCCCCTGTTAAATTTGAAGTTTCTTTATGCCGTAAAGTGCAATTCTTGAATAAAGATTCAATTTGACGTCGACATACTTGTAATATTGTTTAATGTGCAATTCAATCAATTGCTGTTGTTATTAGTTTCGATGGGTGCTTTTATTTAGTGTTTTCCCGTTTAGTTTGGTTGAATTATTTGGGACCAGAATCTAATATTATCCTATACTTCATAGTTAAAAGTTTGATGGCTATAGAATAAGTGGATCCAAAGATACTTATGTTATAAATTTTCCTTGTACCAGGGACTCTCGCCTAATGGGTGAAAGGGATAATCAGAATTATCTAAAGCTTACTGATTCCTTGTCATTGTAGTTTACGTACCGAGTTGTTTCCAATCCAATAGCAACTTATGCTTCCTTTCTGATTCATTTTGGGTAATGAAAACCATTCTATAGATTAGGGAAAGGGTATCCACTTGTTCTTATGCAGTTTGTATCTGGAAGAATATAACCAGTGCAATGATTGAGAGATTATTTATGTGATAGAATTTTTGGGGATGCACAACCCCTCTTCTCTCTCTACTCTTCTTTCTCACAGAAAGAATGTTCATCTAACTTCTGACTTCTGCTATTTACTGGCAGTGAGGTCAGTGGCTGCTCCTGCAGAAGCTACTGCAGGGTTTGATGAAATGGCTTCTGGGACACAGCGTAAATATTACATGCTTGGTGGAAAAGGTGGAGTTGGGAAAACAAGTTGTGCTGCATCACTTGCGGTCAAATTTGCAAACAATGGGCATCCCACACTTGTGGTTTCAACTGATCCTGCACATTCTTTAAGTGATTCTTTTGCCCAGGTTTATTTTATATTCTACCTTCTCTATTCTCTATTTTTAAGTTTTAATTAGCTTGATCTGTTTACCTTTTATTCTCGTAACTCATGAAACAAGTTGCATTTCAATTTCCTGCTTGTTCCTAGGATTTGACAGGAGGGACACTAGTGCCAGTTGAAGGACCTTATTCTCCATTGTTTGCTCTGGAGGTGCGTGGAGAAGTGAAAAGAAATAATAATTCAAATCTGCATCTCATCTTCTACTGGAAAAATGCCTTATAGTTAGTTTCAACTTTTTCTCCTTTATTAGATAAACCCCGACAAAGCAAGGGAAGAATTTCGTAGTGTGAGCCAGAAAAATGGGGGAAGTGGAGTAAAGGACTTTATGGATGGGATGGGCCTTGGAATTCTTGCTGAGCAGGTAAAGTTTTTCATGCATTTACTTGAATAGTATTTTGTGTAATTTAATTTTAGAAACTTCTGTATGCATGCAACTTGTCTCTGTTGATATTAATTCACTTATGCAAATCATGGGATGGGCATGTATTGTTGGTAAAACTTAATGCTAAAATTAATAACCAAGCATTGGATCTGGATGAGTTGGAATCTAACTTGAATATATATAATATATTATATTATACACAAAATATTATATATATATATATATATATATATTCAGTAAAAAAATTTATTGTTACATTTATTTTCAAATCAACTACTAAAATTTCCTTGTGGAAGTCATATATTATATATATATATAATATATGAGTATTTCTTTCTGACTTTGACATTTTATGTTCCAATGACTTCTCTGATGCAAGTTGCAGATTCTAAATCTTGATCTTAGCTCTAATGATATGAAGAAAATAAGATAGCCTCACTTGATTAACTTACTGGTAAATGTACTTTGTTGTTTTCATTGGAAAGCTAGGGGAGCTAAAGCTGGGGGAGTTGCTGGACACCCCTCCTCCAGGTTTGGATGAGGCTATTGCAATTTCAAAGGCATGCCATACTATTGTGATCATTAACATTATAGGGTTCTTCTTATATTTGTTGAGAGCCTGAAGCTTTTGCTGATTATAGATCTTCTTGCCAGGTTATGCAATTCCTTGAATCACAAGAATATAATATGTTCACTCGCATAGTTTTTGATACTGCCCCAACGGTGAGGAGAGTAAAAGTGTACTTAATTCCATTAAAGACAGTCCTTTAATCTAACACACTTTTTTTTTTTTAAAATCTTTTTTTGTTGCTGTTCACAGGGTCATACATTAAGGCTTCTCTCCTTGCCTGACTTCTTAGATGCATCAATAGGAAAGATATTGAAGGTAAAAATCTTCTCAACTCTATTGAGAATGTCATTACTGTAACAGTCTATCAGTTTTGACAGTTTTGTGTGACCAGATTTATGAAGCATTTAAACATCATGTATTATGTTATTATGCCAAGACTAACCATCGGAGTTTGAATAAATGCACAAGTTGTCTGAACTTTATTCTGAAGTAAAACTGTCTAAGATCTTGCTGGAAATATTGCTCTGGTTGAAGTTTATGACACAAAAAGCTTTCTTCCTTGTGTTGCAACTCACCTTGTGTATCTTCACCATATTGGTAGTTCCATTGCTGACGACTTCACCATTAGTAGGAAATGGAAGATTCTTTTTCCCTTTCTGTTATAAATATCATTGACATGTCAAATACCCAAATTAGCGTTAAAGAACTTTTTTTTTTTCTGATCCATTAAATTTACACAAGGTTCTTGTTTGTTTTGATTCCTTCCAGTGCTCAGAAACTCACACACCGTCTTTTTGTTATCCCTTACGCATTTTCATGTTAGTGAGACAATTTGAGAGTACTTTCTCGTTCTCCTCCTCTGCTTCATTTAACCCACCATACAGCTTGCTTGATTGCATCTATCTGTTGCCACCTAGAGATGCATAAAAACATTCACGTTTTGTTCTATTCACTCATTTTTCAGCTTATGATGCCTGTTACAGTTGAGGCAGAAAATAGCTTCAGCTACTTCAGCAATAAAATCTGTCTTTGGGCAAGAAGAAAACCGTCAAGAGGATGCTGTAAGCTTCAACACCTTAGTAGCTGTTATTATGTCTTTCTTTAGCATGAAATGCTTATTTTTGTGATTTGGTCTGCAGTCTACAAAATTAGAGCGACTGAGGGAAAGAATGATCAAAGTGAGGGAGCTTTTCCGTGATGCAAATTCAACAGAATTTGTCATAGTAACAATACCCACGGTAGTAGGCTGAATCTTTACACATTTTGTCTTGTCTAATCATGTTTTGATGCAGATATATTTGTGGCCTTGATCTCTTGACCTGAATTGTGCTTCAATATTTTATTATTTCCTCTTTTTTTTTTAATGTAAAATATTTTATTGTTTCCATTGTACATCTTCTCTTATGGTTTTGCACCTTAGCAGTCTTTGTATGGTGGGACTTTTTGCCTTTCCTGTTTATTGATCTAAACCTAATTTGCCCCTGATTAAACTGTTTTGAACTCTAAATCAAACATTATTCAAAATATCCGTGTCATTAAAAGGTTGAGAAACTCTCTGCTAAACATTTGTAGTGGGTGCATTTCTGATATATTTTAACTCTCTCTCGCTCTCTCTCTCTCTCACACACACACACACATGTTAGGTGATGGCAATTAGTGAATCATCAAGGTTGTGTTCTTCCTTGAAGACAGAAGATGTTCCTGTTAAGAGACTTATTGTCAACCAGATTCTTCCACCATCTGCATCAGATTGCAAGTTCTGTGAAATGAAGAGGAAGGTAAGGGATCATTTGGTTAGCTCTTCCAAAAGTCAAAATTTTTAGGTGCAATGCTTTTCTAAGTAGAAACTTTCATTTGTTAGTTATGCCTAAAGCTACACATGGACGTTTAGCTTTCTCCTTTTTTGCTTGGGAGGAGGAAAGAGCTACCTTTACTCAAATCTTCACAGGTCACACACCTTTTGCAGCCCTTGTTTTTAGCCTGCTCTTCTAGTAGACAAGTCCAAAACAAGTTTGTGCTGGGAGTAAACACCCTTCAATTTTATTCTTAGAGTTGTTCTTTTACATCTGAAGTTTTAGATTGGTATAATGAAACTTGTTGGATCCCCAATCTGTAGTTACAGGCTGATAGTTATGGCATTGATTTAAATTTACAGCTTCTGTATATGCTGGAAATTCTAGCACATGCAACTAAAGTGTCCTGTTTTATAGTTGGGAAGTAATTCACACTGAAAACATTACAGGATCAAAAGCGTGCCCTTGCCATGATCCAAAGTGATCGAGAACTTTCCAGCTTGACATTGATCAAAGCACCACTTGTGGATGTAGAAATCAGAGGTGTCCCGGCTCTACAATTTCTAGGGGATATAGTCTGGAAATGAAAATCCACTGAAGGTATGAAATCTTTTGGTAATCTCTTCAATTTAATTCCCTTTTCCAATGAACTACTGGGAATTTCATGACTTATTATGGATTTTTTTCCTTATGGAAGGCTTGTATAATGTGTTTTGCCATCCGAAGCTGGATTGGCTTCCCTTCTCTTGTGTAGTTGGCTTCTCCATATCCTCTTTCCATATTTTGTTCAAGTTCATATATTCATTTGTTCCCTCCAGTAAGCAAGAGGAGCCTGAACACAAAAATAAATTTGTCGTTGAGAGATGATCGGTGAACATCAATGAAGATCTTCACAGTTTTTAAACCTCTCGAATGGTTAGATGTCAATATACAATTGACAAATCACAGTTTCTGTAGGGCCTTTTCTTCGCATACAAATTCAAGAAGCAAACCATTCATATTGGTGCTTCAGTGACCGATCTATATATTTGCAGCTACACTTTTTTATGCCTTGAAAAAAAATTCATGTGGATTTATATTTTTTCATTTATTTGTGCAGGTATTGCAAACATTTCTGGGTACGTTATTCAAGTTGCTGCAATGTTCCAGATTAGCAAGTACACAGTACGGTGAAGTGTGCAAGAAAGTTGCCGCTTGGAAATGAATGCAGCTAATTACTTGCTTGCCATAGTTTCTCCAGTTTTGACTACCATGGAGCTATTTTGCTAGGGATAGAGAACCTGATGTGACATTTTGGGAAGTAGCAGCGAATGAGAGTATGATGAAGGGCTATACCAACTAAAATTACATCTGCTTTGGAAGATTATTACTGTAACCATCACTTGTGTATTCTCATGTATTTAAAATTTATTTTTGCTGAGCAACAATCTAACAAGTGAATGTGCGCATAATAGTACTTATCTAGGGGCACCTTTCTGTAAGAGATCTTCAAAGTCAGTGGCATTTCAAGGTATGGTGGAACGTTTACGACAGAAGATCAGTGGTTAGAAAATAAACTCTCTATCTCAGGCTGGTCGATTTGTATTAATTAAACATGTTGCTCAATCATTCCCTATTCATGTCATGCAATGTTTTATTCTTCCATCATCCATCTATAACAAATTGGATGCATTAATGCGAGATTTTTGGTGGGGATTTAAAGAAGGTTCAAGCAAACACTTATACCTCAAAGCTTGGGAGGCCATCTGTTCACCTAAAGAAGCTGGAGGCTTGGGATTTCGGAAAGTTGTGGAAAATAATTTGGCATTGATCTCGAAACTTTCTTGGCAACTCTACACAGAATCTCATCGGCCATGGGTAAATTTAATCCGATCAAAATACCTTAGAGGCAGAAGATTATTGGATGTGGATAGCTGTCCTAGCGGATCTTCATGGATTTGGAAAGGTATCTGGAAGAGTAAAGAGGTACTGGAAGTTGGAATATGTTATCGAATTGGTTATAATTCGCAGGTGAATATTTGGAATATTTGGGAAGACCCTTGGATTCCAGACCTTAATACTTATCGGCTTCCCTCTATTCTTCCTGCAAATCAATATCAGATGAGTTTAGTTCGAGATCTCATGTTCTCTGATCGACATGCATGGGACTTTGATCTCATTTCAAATCTGTTTCCACCATTTATTTTCTCAGATACACCCTCTTTATCTTCTATTTCTCCTCTCCCCTGCACTCTGTGGAAAACTCTGTGGTCTTCTCATCTTCACAACCGTCACAAGCATTTTTTATGAAGGGTAATATCCCAGTTACTGCATACAAAGATTAGATTGGCCCGAGTTTTGAACATAATAGATCAATCTTGTTGCTTTTGTCAATCTGCATTGGAAAGTTTGGAACATATCTTCCTTCTCTGTCCCATAATTAAATGTCTATGGTGGCATTCAAAATGGCAGTTGAGAATTGACAAATTTTCAACCTGGAAATTGGAAGACTGGATAAAAGAATTGCTAAATGTGGATAACTCATTCCCTTTTTCAAGTGAGATTAAGCGAGAATTCCTTAACTATGCTGTGGTTTTGATGGAACAAGTGTGGCGATACAGAAATCAATTACATGCAAGGAAAGATTCTCAACCTTGGGATACGTTATCTACTCATATTGAAAGGACAGCGAATGTTTATTGGGATACTAGTCTTACCCGTCTTTTGAAAAGGCGAAGCTCCTATCTGCCACGATCTTGGCAGACTGCTTTCCAAGATGGGATCGCGATTTCCGTCTGTGTTTTTCGAAGCCACACGGGACAACTTTTTTGGGTTTGGACTGGGAAAGAATATGCTGGTGATGCTTTTGCTGTTGAAACTCTTGCTGCCCTTAATGCCGCTTTGATTGCCGATGTGGCCGACATATCTGAAGTTATATTTGAAGGAGATTCACTTAATGTAATAAAGGTAATTGCAGGTGTTCAATCGGCCGAGGAATGGCTTGGGAAAGGATCCACAGATGCCGTAAAGTCTATTCTCAGACATAGAAATCATTGAAAATATGTTTATATCCCTCGATTTGAAAATATATATACTCATGAAGTGGCTAAATGGGCTAAACTGCATAATCATTTTAGATATTTATCTACATCCCTTCTTCCTCCTGCAATTTTATGTAATCGTGGGGGAACCTCTTCGGATCCCCGAAGTAGTCCTGTAATGTTTGAGGAGGATATTTCCTTTTCTACTACTTCTTCAGAAATATAAGCTAAATCTTTATCTAGCAAAAAAAAAAAAAAGACGAATGCTTCATAAAAAAAAAAAAGAATATCTTGAATAATTTGGCACCACTCTTCCGATTTCCCGAGTTGCACTTTTCAAGTCATTCTGCACTTTGTGTTCTTGTGATTAGTTTTGTTGCTTCTCTTTCTGATTTGTATGCGATTTTTAGATATCAATTTTTTTTAAGAACATTTTGCTAGAAGTATGCCAGATTTACACTGCTGTTTTTCACCTATCATTGCTGTGATGGGACAAATGGGGAATAAATTTCTTTACAAAAGACAAAAAAAAAAAAAAAACGATCCACCAAGTGCAACTAATAGTGGGAAAAAAAATGGTATGCAAAACGTAGTACATGCAACACAATTGAAGATGCCATTTTCCGTCCCTTGTGCTTGAGAATAAAAGAACGTTTTGATCTGTGAAGGGCTATTCGAAGATTTGAAACAGAATCATAGATGATTGTTGAGATTTGAATTAGACACCCATCTTGAAATTTGATTTTTCATAAAGATTTCTCATTTTCCGGGGGTATATAATATATTATGTTATGTGTATGAGAAAATAATAAGATAGTAGTTTAATTGATTAAAAATATTTTTTATTAAATCATGATGAATTTTGAGTTTGATGAGGCCAAAAATAAATGTTCTACATGTACACAATCTTATTGCTGATGCACAAAAAAACGGTTACATTTGGCCCAATTTTCAATCAGCCTTACATCTTGCATCTTGCATCTTGTTAGGGTCTTGCACACTACAACTGAAGTTGCACATATAAAAGAGCCTTCGGAAGTACCAATTAAGGAGAGACATAATGGCACTCCTCCTTTATATAATAAAAGAATTTCACCGTGGGGTTTAAAAATTTACATTCGAAAATATTACAAATATACACTGAATTACAACATAAAATTTCTATTTCTGAGATTACTGAACCATCCTACAATCACATCCTACAAAACTTAGCTCCTTTAACAATGTGACAAGTGTCATACTGTCCTAGAAACTTTAATCGTGTGAATGCGTACTGCAATCGCTTCATAATTGAAAATGGCTGCTACAATGCAGTAAGTTGAACTGAAAATGAGATGGAACTCAAACTCACTTCCTTTGGAAAGCCAACATACCAAGGAAGGCTATTACACGACTAGCTACACCAGTGAGGATGAGAACACCTAGGCAAAGATACCAGTGATGAAGATCATAACCCAACTTCATAAGTGAAGCACATCGTGTTATGATCCATACACCATAATACCTGAAACAAAAATATAACCAATGACAATAAGTTTTCAGGTCTTAAATAAAACTGAATTGTTTTCTTCAATGAACTAAATAGATATTCATCATTATGTACTTTAGTTTTACTTTCATGATCAAGTTCTGCGTTACTTTATCACCTTGCTGCATCTCTACCTAAACAATATGTGCAGAATTTCTTGAAAGAGATTTCAGCTTATACCTTTTTGCGTTTGCAATAACAAATGCTTCTAAGGCCCACCACGGATAACAGAATTTTGATACAATCTTCACAACTACACTATTTCTTGGCTGTGTTGCAATGAGAGTCAAAACCACAGGAAGAAGTACTGATAACTGCATACAACAGAGTAGCAGGTCAAATGAAAGAAACTGAGATTACAGAAATTGAAATCATAACAAAGATCTAAAGTAGTCAAATACTTGCATACCAGTTGGGAGGGACCAGGTTGAAGAAAGATGGCCAATACATATGCCATACCAGTGACGCAGTACACGAGGCAGAGCAAGACAATGTAATTGTCCGTGAACGATGATCTAGGATTATTGAAGAAATAAAACATCGAGAGATAGACCACCGGCTTGATCACTGTGTTAAATTGGTCTATTGTATCCTTGGAAACAAAGTGAGCCAGACTGCTGATGCCAGAAGCACTTTCTCGCCAATATTGTAGCTTGTCCAGTGAAAATGACCTCAAAGCCGCAACTTTGCATAAAAGAGCTGAAATTGGATTGGAAAAAAAAAAATCCAATAAATCACAATGAAGTTATATCAAGTCCAGAATTCTATCAGACAGTCTTAATATCTTTTAGGTGAACGAATCTCCTAGCTCCAGATATGGTGGGGACAAAGTACAATGTCAAAGAAACAGTTTCTTTCAATAATGACTCATTAATCCCCTACGTGTTAGTATAGTCATTTATCATGACAAGAGAAGCAAGTTTAAAATCAGCTTTAATTGAAAGATTGATTGGCACTTACAAACAGCAATGATCGTATATATATAACCAGGAGCACCAAATTGCTCATCACTCGAACTAGAAAAGGAACCCAAACAGGCCCCAGCAACTAACAGAGTTAGATAATCTACTGCTTGCAGTCTAGCTTCCCTTAGTCGTTGCTTGCCTACCCTGGGATCATCACGAGCACAAAAGAACATGAGAATGTTGTTTTGATGCAATATAAAAGAAAATATATAAAGAACCGAGGATCCAATCCTTCCAATGTTTGCAAATTCTTCATATATAAAGAGACAACAAATCCTTAGACAGTACTAATAGAAACTTTGGATGTAACACAGGCTTGATTCCCACAAGTTTTAAAGCAAGACCATCGTACCATTACCACATTCATTTGATGTTGCTATTATAAGCATCAATTACCAAAATACAAGATAGTAATGTCTCTTGCAAATTAAGAAAAGCGAATTCGATATACATTAACCTTCATTATTTTTCTTTTCAGACAATTGCTCAGAACTTCCAAAATAAAATGTTGAATCTGCATTAAATGAGCACAGCAGTTTGCAGTGCTCTCCAGTCTGATTTTGAGATTATATTTTGTTTGCCTGTATTGTTCAGATTTTGTGTTGCACGATGAATTCCTTAGATGCTGTAGCTTTATGTTTCATTAATCTAATTTTGCTCAATTGGGAAAAAAAAAAATGCAGACTAGCAAACATATCTAATATAATTTCAGGAACCAGTAAAGAGAAGAAAAACTTAGAGATTAAGAAGAAGAAAACATATGTACCTCCCAAGAAAATACTTATATTGCAAGAGGACATTTGGAGTTCTCCGGTTGGACAAATCCTTTGACTTCAAGAAATTGTGCCGTAAAATATCCCGGCGCCTTTCCATGTTACATTTCACATCTCGCCACATTTCCCCAGCAAAAGATTGCTCCTCAGTAATCTCAGCAGAAATTTCACGTTCACCAATATTTACCTCAGCTGGGGATGTAACAAGTGCAGCAGCATATTGTTGCATGTCTTGCGGCACAGGATAACCATTATGAAGCATCCATCTAATGGGAAGCTCCTCATAGCTCAAATTGGAACTTGTGCTTGGTTTGACCAAACCTTCCAAAACATCTATAAAATAGTCTGGAGGATTAACACGTTCAGGTACATTGATTCCAAGGCCTGCAAAGTATTCTTCAACTTTCCTCACTGAACCATGGTAGACAGTAAGACCCCCTTTTGCTAAAAGTATCAAATCGTCAAACATCTTGAACAATGTGTAGCTGCAGCAGGATAGCAACCATTAATAATTAAGATGATGAATAAAAGACTTTCTGCATCAAAATATTGCATATAAATCCAAATTGACAATGCTAAAGTTTTAACCCACAAATGCTCACAAAGCATCTTAAATGGCAATATTAAGATCCCTTAGTAGTGAAGTCTCTAGTTGTCTTTAGCAAGTTGCATAAGATATACAATATAAGCTCCTTGAAATTTTGCCACAGGGATCCCAAAATGTATTTGAGAACTAGAAAAAGTTCACCATTAAAAATTATCAAAATCAGACGCTTGAAATGACTCCATCGTAAAAAGATAATAAAAACAACGAAAATTTAGTTTTCCACCTAGTTTGGTCTGGAGATTGCTTGAATTACCTTGGTTGGTGGACCACCATACAGATGTTTACCCCCTCAAGAGCTTCACGTCGAAGTGCTCTTAAGAGCAGCTGAGAAGATGAGCTGTCCAAACCTGACGTGGGTTCATCTAAGAAAAGAAGGGAAGGTTCCATTACCAACTCCAGACCTACATTTACTCGTTTCCTCTGACCTCCAGATATTCCTCGTTTTTCTACTGTTCCAACCAACGAACTGCGTACCGCCTGCAACCCCAGGAATTCAATGGCCCTCTCAACAACAAGAACTTTGTCTGCTTTTGGCAAGTCTGCAGAAAGCCTTCAATAATTTTAAAAAGTGAATTTCAGTTAATAGTGAAACTATAGACTCTGGTAATCAAGTATTATGTAAAAGGGAAAAAAAAAACAAAATTTTGATTGGAGAGCTCATGGACAGGAATATGATGCCAAAGTTCTAAGATATCATCAACTTCTATTGGTAGTTATTAATTTTGTCCCACAGAAATAGTTTGTGAAACAACTTCGTTAAAAATGGTGATAACTCCTGTAAGAAATTTCAAATTATGGTCAATCGAGATACCAGGAGGTGGAGTACTAATTTGATGCTTCTAAAAAACTCAGAATGCCAAGGAATTGTATGCACATGCTGTCAGGACCCTGGGTGCATCCTGGCTTCGAATCTAGTGCATGATCCTGATCTATGAGAACTCCAGAAGTATATGCATAAATGTTAAAAATTTTCTCCTGAAAATAAGACCCCCTTTAGTTGAACGAGAGATAGAAGTCTATCTATTCGTAAATGTAACTACACTGCTTCTGTGGCTTTCCTAAACTACCAGGGCCAGGAAGATGGATTCCAACTGAAAATATTACACTAAATATCTATTGGTGAGACAAAGCTGTGCCAGAAGTGGCCACTAACATTTTATTCTCCAATAAAAATCTATCAAAGGGATTATCATGGCAATGCTGCTCAGGACATTTCAAATTATCGTGGAGACAATCAAAGTAATGAATTCATGTCAAAATTGCAATCAAAAGGGTAACAGAACAGGATATCACATACCTGCATCTTGCACTGAACCATAAGTTTTCCTCTACAGTTAAGTTTCCGTGCACTATATCATCTTGTGGAACAAAACCAATTATCTTCTTGTATGAGTGGATTGATTCAGTCTTTCCATTAATAAGAATCAAGCCACTCATTGTGCATCCAACTGCTTTTCCTGCCAGGGCAGAAAGTAAAGTTGTTTTTCCAGCCCCTGATGGGCCCATAACAGCTGTAATACGACCAGGCATGATTTTTCCATTGACTGACCTCAAAAGATGTTTCTTTTTCCCATTCAAAGCAACTGTTAAGTCTCTAAAAACAAGCTCAATTACAGGTCTTTTTCTTGTTTTGGTATTTGTAGCCATAGAAATTACTCCTGAGAATGAAAGGTTCTTCTTGTTCTGCTCCTGCTGAGCCTTCTCTTTCTCAAGTTGTGAATAAGCATACCTGAAAATCTGGCTATGGGTGTGTATTTCTTTATCCTTTGCTATTTTCTTTTTGGCAATTTCATTATCAGTTTCTACGCTGAAACTTTGAACACCGTCAGCATAATCTTCTATTTCATGCATAATCTGCATATGATGACCAGCTTCCACTTTATTCCTTCCGGCTAAAGGAAGGGATTGCTCGGATGCACTAGAACTACCCAGGTGTATGGATGAGTATAGATCAGTATCTGTTTCATGTTGTCTGTGATTCAGTATCTTAACCTTTTCATTCTCTGTGACTACTTTCCTGCAAGAAAATGTCCGAGATACTTGAGATTGCAATTCGGCTGCATGCTTCTTAGCTGCCTGTTTTGCAGATTTCCACCTTGCACGTGCTTGTGCCTTTTCCCTTACAGTTCTAGCAGCAGCTTCCCTGGTTTTGGCACGTCTCCTCTCTCGAGTAGTGAGAAATTGATCAGAACAGTTATAGATTATAAGGAGAAGAGTAGTCATAGCAGCCTGTGACAATGAAGCATAAATTTTGACATTCAATAGTTAGTAGTAGTTGCACTAGAAAAGCTAAGATAGAGTAGAAGATGGGAAAGCAAGGCAAGAAGGTGCATCCAGACAGAATACTGAAGGAGCCAGGAGACGTATTAGTTATATTTGTACAGTTAAAGAAAATAGAATCTGCAAGCGAATCCACTATCAAGTATTTAAGAGGATTGTTAGAATGGGAAAGACAAATAACAGAGAGAGAAAAAGACAAGAATTTGGCAGTGATCTTTGTCTGAACCATAATGGCGTCATATTTGTACAAGACAAGGCATTTCTATCTAGGGGTCATGTTTAAAAACCTCAAACAGTGGTGCCCTGCTCCCAAAAGAGAAAAAAGCGTACCCAGCACATCTTTAAGAATTAAGAAAACTGCAGAACTTACTATGAGCATTGCTCCATAAGCATGAATATTTTGATTTGCAGTATTGGGAACACATGAGGTCAACTTGAAGCATCCTGCAAGTTTCATGTGTAAGGATTGCATGCTCTATATTGCATTTAATTTGAGGGGGTTGGGGGAGGGGGGGGGGGGGGCACAACATCTCTGAATTATGTACACACTATGAACAAAGGGTAAATACTGGTCATTCTAATTGAGTTAAGTAGTCTTTAAATTCAAACCTTACACAATGAATTAACTAAAAACTTCAATGTGGACTTACGTTTCTCAGCTGTAGAACCCCTGGGGCAGTAATTCCTGGAATTTAGAAAGGAAATTACTTTATTAGTATTAAAATGGGAATTGTCAGCAACAGTAACTGGAACATCATTCAGAAATATTAAGCAGATTAAGTATTATAACTATCATTTTAAATGTATAAAATCAAACATAAGTCTGAGGCAGAAAGTGGAAAAACCGGAGTGTTGAGGAAATTTGTCATTGCGTGAATGGAATGCTTCTCCTGAAATGCGCTTAAAGTACAAGAAAGTTGTAACAAATTAAAGCTACTCTCGGAATTTGTTGGATAACATTTTGAAACAATTAAAAGGTACTCTCAAAGTAATTAAAAACCTTTTGGAAAACAGAAAGAAATCCTATCAAACAACCATCAGAAAAGGCATTTGTTAAATTTTCATGATATTCATTTAGAAGTTCTGTTGATTCTGTCAAGCCTTTTCTTTTTCTTTTTTTTTTTAAACATTTATCACTGACATTTTGAGACAAAAATGTAGGTTTTGTTTGAATTATATGCATCCACATCTGGTTTCCTGTAAAATTTTAAGCATATGCCCACCATTGTTACCAAGAGTTCCTTCACCATTATTTATGTTTTCCTTAATCATAACTCAAATAAGTTGAAACATAGAGAAAATACTGGAGTATGGGATCAAAATCAGTACCCCTTACTACATGTCTTGTTCTCTATATTTGTTGGACAATATGATCCCGCTGAACAGAATAATGCACTGCTACTACGCACATCTGCCCAAATATTTGCTCCACCACAAGTGTGATTAACCGGGCCTGGTGGTAATTGGTAATCATACCTGAAGAGTTCTATCAATCAATTGCACATGCCATAAAAGATAGAAATATAAAGATTAAAGAGGTGTTATGAGCACTATCCAAACTTACGGTTCACATAAGCCAGTAGTTGTGTTCAGTGTAGCAAGGGGGCAGTACGAACCTAATGGGCAGGCTTCACAAACACAAGAAACATCTCATCAGCAATCAGAAAATTCAATTTCAAAATTCAAAGTTTTAGAGGTGAATGGAAGATAAAACCAACACAATGTACATAACTTCTGAGAATCTTCTTATGTTTTCTACAATAGTGTGTGTGTAGAATAAACACTTCTTGCATAAAAGAAGCACTTTCTTGATTAGTTTCCTACAAGAAAGTCTATTTCTTTTAGGAAAGTGGACATTCATTTTAAGAGGGTCCAAAATAGAAGTGTAGACATATCTATAAGATGCTGCACATGTTGAACAGGAATGTAAGCGCCAACAAAATTCCAACATATAACAGTGCTACATGGGTAGTAACAATGACAATGAGCACACTGGTAAAGATGGAAATCATATTCAAATTTGTTTACAGTACCTTCCCAAAGAAACAAAATGCGAACACTTTTCGGTAAGACAACAAAAAAGTGTGTGTGTGTGTGTGAGAGAGAGAGAGAGAGAGAGAGTCATGTAAACATCAAGACTGTAATACTTGTCCCGTCATCCCACATTGAATGTCTTGTTTGACTTTTTTCACTCAAACTTTAAAGCTAAATGCTACTGTATTCAAAGTTATCAAGTTTCCACTATAGTATTTCAATTGGAATTTTTTATCTTTCCCAAATAAATCTTTTAGTAGCAAAATCATTTCAAAGAATTAACTTTAATTAGGTAACAAGAGCAAATGAGACATCCAATTTGGGGCAGAAATAAGCAACCCCAGTTGCATTATAAGAGAAAGCTTAAAACATACTTACGTATCATGCAAGTTAACCCACGAGGACAAAAGAACCCCTCACAACAAGGTTGGCAATTCAGGGTTCTTGCTGGTTCATGAGAATCTATTAGATTGACTGGCGAATCAGAGTCAACGCTACATCCCCATCCTGGCTCACAGCCGGCAATCCAAGAGGTCCGGTTACAGTTCTTATTAGGCTTTATAGCATTTGCACTCCCTGTTAGCCTGAAGCTGTCAAAGTAAAGGCTCATCTCTGTAACTGTACACAATCTGCGTGTAATGTCCCCTGTTTAACATGTGAGAAGCTAGGAATTACGTACAGAAGGACTAGCTTGCATCTAATAGTTTAGGTCACAAACAATAAATTCACCCAAAAAAGGGCAATTTCCAGTTTTCACGCTAAACAGGTATTTCTCCACAATATACTCCAGTTCTTTATGGATCCTATTTTTTTCTTTTCATCTCTTGTCTTGGTCAGTGCTATACTACACACAATCCAAATTTTCATCTCCCAAAATGTTTCATCAAACACCCGTTCAACAGATAGCAACACTGGTAACTCATACACTCTTTGCAAACATTAATTAGAAAGTCAACCTGAAAGATAATGATAACATCAGAGGAGAACCATCGAAATACAAATTCCATATCAGTTTGATATTTATCAATCCATTGAATTCAACATAACCTTCCCATCCATTCTTTATGTTATTCAATACAACGACAAGTGAATCCGTAATTGAAAATACCTCCACTTCTTGTTATGCAGTTAGCGACAAATGTCAAATTGGACGAAAAATTAAACGCCCGGTCCCATTCAACTTGCCTACATCCACAAAAACCCAGGAAAACATATTCCCAAAAAAAAAAATTAAATGTACGTTCAAAATCTTCCTTTTTGGGTGTTTCCAGATGAGCAAATCTCAGGAAAAAAAAATAAATAATACTAGTAATAGCAACTTACGGATTGTCAATGCAGTAGCTGGAATCCCTAGCTAACCTACTAGTTATAACCCGGCTAGTGAGATTCGTGAGTTGGTCGTTAGCCAATCCAATGAGATAATGAAGAAATGCTGGGTTGCCATTAGGGTCACCAAAGGACTGGCACTGGACCAACCGCAAGGAGCTCAACAGCAGCACCCCAACTACTATAACTACCAATGTACCTAAACTAACTATGTTAAACTTCAATCTTCTGGGTCTGCTCCGGCTCACTCCGTTTCCGCTCGTCATTTGGACAAGCAGTTGAGGAGCAACAAAGATTTCTTGCAACCGGAGGTCAAATATTAGTTGAAGTTGAAAAGCAAGGTGTTGGAGGGTCCAAGATAAGGGAGAGGGGAAGATCAATCATCAACCATCACAACATAGGTAAGTACATGGGAAATGGGAAGTTGAGGTGGGACCTACAGGAACATGTTTTGTCCCCAAGTCCTAACGATTTGCCGGCGCGGAATAAAGCATTCTGTGGGAGTTTTTTCTGCGTTTTCTCACTTGCTTTGTGGGATTTTGTGCTGCGAATTATTGGTAGAAGATGATGGGAAAAGGGTGATTTAACTATTGCAATGAATAGAAGAAAATAGTTGAAATTGAAAATTGGATTTCCTGGAGAGGTTGAAGCCATGGCGAATCAGTGAAGGAAGGAGAGTAGAAGGGGCAAACCCTAATACACGTAAAACAGACCAAATCAATCAGTTTTCTAGTGCTTTCTTGACGCAATAGGAATTAGATTGATATGTTTCAGCAATATAATAAAAAATTATTAAATATGTTAGATAATTATAAATTTCAAATAGAATAAAAAAAAATTATAATAGATTAGAAATATATGACAATTTTTTATAAACAAAATTATTTAAATTTTTTTTAGATGGAAATTAGTTACCACATACAGTTCAAAATTATTGCCATTTTGACATAAAGATGTAGAAGATTTATTTTTTTGTGCTTTCAAAATTAATATCTATATTTTAGGGGTTTTTTTCTACGTTTGTAGATAACAAATTTCAAATCTATAAATAAGACAAGAAAAATATCGAAATTTACAAAATATTTAGTAAATATGAAGTAAATATGAAAAGTGGTTACAAATATCCGAAGAAGTCCTAAATTGCTGAACGGGATTTGAAGAAGTGCTCCTAAATTGCTGAACGGGATTTGATTTGATGAGGAACACTTGATTGACAATTCTTCGAGACTTGTTTGATGTAGAACAAAATGAATACCTTTTGATGACGATTCTAAACTTTAAATTTGATGAAACTTGAATGTTTGATACCTCTTATTTGTTGAAGCTTGAGCTTGAGGACCACGGGGTGCCTTAAACCATTGAGGGAAGACCCAATTAGTAAGCCAAAAATCCTTTGACTTTAGCATAAACAAACGATGTAAGATTTTGAATGAGTCTTCCAACAAACCCTAATGGACTTGGGTTTAAGATGACCTAGGTTTAATTTATGTTTTAGCACAATCTCATTTAATCCACATTATATTTGAGTTATGAGATTTTTAAAAGTCCAACTTTAGGACCTAGTCCAATTCCACTTAATCCATAATATATTGGATTTAATATAAAATGGACCATTAACAATAGTCTAATTTTATAATTCATTGGTTTTAATGGGCTTTTAATGATAGCCCAATTATATTAATTAATTCAAGAATAATTATATTTATTCATGAATTAATTTTAATTAATCAAGACTAAAATATGTAATTTTCTTTTAATCTTGAAAATATATTTTATCCCAAAATTCTTTGTCTGCAAATGCCCCCACTTCAAGACTTGAGGAAAAATATTTTGTCAAAAAAATTTGGAAACAATGCTTGAAGTATTTAAAATATTAATTTCTCAATTTAATTAGAAATTAATACAAAAGCCTTTTTCAACTCCTTAATAAAATATAATTCTTTTTCTATTCCTATAAGGAATTAGTGAAAAGATTTGAAATCCAATTTTGGATAAGAATCATATTTCTTAAATCCACCAATCAAAATTCTTGGATTTAAATTTAAATCTCAATTAAAATCTTTTAATCAAGAACTAAAATTCTTATAGGATTTGGAAGATGTGACTTTTGGCCCTTATAAAAAGACTTCATTCTTCATCAATTTTTCACACCAATTTGAAGAAATCTTCATTGTCCTCAATTGAAAATCCTTGCAATCTTCATTGCAGTTGGGTGAATTTGCAGTTTCCGCACGTGCATCTGAGTAAGCTTCTTCTTCTTCTTCTTCTTTTTTTTTTTAGTAAACTGTTTGTGCCCTTTTTCTTTGTCTTTTCTGTAAACTCCATTTTTGTTTGTTTATGCACTTAGCCTTTTTTTTTTTTTTCATAAACGCGAAAACTATTTCTTTTTTCATAAACTTAACCCTCCCCCCCCCCTTTTTTTTTGTGAAACTAATTCTTTCTTTTTTTCTTTTTTTGAAACTAATTTCTTTTTTTTAACTAATTTTTTTTTAAGCTTTTTTTTTTTTCAACTAGGTCCAATTATGGTGTAATTCTCAAATTTATAATCTTCTTCGGGCCAACAACTGCTAGTTATTCACGACCACGGGAATGATTCAATTGAAGCAAGAACGACTTTGACGGTTTATGAGGCAAAGTCGACAAGTATGCGGGGCCCTTTCCAAAGGCGACACTCCAACGACTTGTGAAGAAATAGTCAATGGAAGTCAACTTCAAAGGCACTCGTTCCCCAAAGGTATGGATTCTTCTTTCCTCAAATCATCACCCTCAAGCTCATCCCAGTGTGTTACCTTCACTTGGACGTCGAATGATTCAAAAGGAGACTTAATGAACCTCACCACTCAACTTCTTGGGTGTGTTTCGCTTTAAGGAGAGATATTGGGAGTGGGCATACGACGTTCTAAGTTGTTGCGAAGGACACTTAAGATCTGCGAAGATCTATGAGGCTGTCTATGCATCGCTTTTTATGTACGATTGCAACCTCAACGTTCTCAAAGCCTTTTGCGAAGCTTAGTGTCCTCTCACCAACACGCTCTTAACTACAACTGGCGAGGTGTCCATTTCACTTTGGGACTTGCATGAACTTGGAGGCTTACCAATACTTGGAACGCACTATGATGAAGTTGTTCCTCATGCTACGGAACTCACCGGTGTGAATTATGATGGCAAGCGATTCCTTCCAAGGAGTTGCGAACATCTCCTCCATGCATGCCACTTGATCAAAAAGGACAACAACTCTGGTGTTTCCATCAATAAGCGGCTCAACTTTTAGTTCAAAAGAGTAATAAAGTATTCAGCGCCTACTCCAAGGGAAGAAAGGAGATCACGCCCCAAGTTTAATGATAATTCATGTGGAGTTATCCCACCTCATACTGCATGGACATATGAAGAAGAAGCTTTGTTTTCAAAGTTGGGCATTAGAAGCCACAACAGATATCAAACATTCCTTGCAGCATTTTTATCATATTGGCTTTGCATCTTTGTCTTACCTAATAAAGAAGTAGACATCATTCGTCCAAGTACCTTCAAAATGGCAAGTTTGATGGTATACGGGGAATGAATTAGTTTGGCTATTCCCATCTTGACTAGCATTTATAGAGGATTGAATCGTATTTCCAACTCTCAACACCCTAGTGAGGAGAAATCTATCTTCCCAACTCACTATATAAATGGATGGCTTGCAAACTACTTCAAAACTCACTATGAAGTATCTCAAGGCCTAAACAGCCCTCCAATGGCGAGTTATTCTGGTGAAAGTAATGGAAAGTACTTTAGTGAGAACGAAGCCCGCAAGCGGATTTATAGGGGTGAGATTATTATTTGGGCTACGAACATCCTTACCAAGTATAAAAAATATGACTTTGTTGATAATGAGGTAGCCCATTTGGAGAAACAACTTTACTTCTTGAGCCTTCATTCAAGTCTTCTAACTTTGCGGAAGGACGATCACTTCATCATTGAGCTTTATAGCCCACATCGCTTTAGTCGCCAATTTGGATTCCTGTAAGATATCCCAGGCTACTTTGAGATTTCCACCCGTAAGGCTGCCTTAATAGATGGCTTACGTCTTTAAGTAAGATGCACACTTCGCAGAACAATGGCCAAGGTAACATTTCCAGCCACTCCTTATAGCACAAAGAAGCACTATACTCCAGAGTATAAAGTATGGTGGGAACAAGTGCATGGAACCTTCCTTGAAGATCACATTTTGATATTGAATTCCTAAAAATCTGCTTTTAAGAAAGTAGAGAACTTGCCTTACTCCGAGAAGAAATTTCATCAAGATACTACCACTCTCAATGCTTCAAAGGGGTTAGAAAATTTTTCAAGACATGATAGATATTCTTCTTCGAATCATAACTTAGTTATAAAGAAACTTTCATCATCTTCAAAATGAAAGGAGTTGAATCGAATTGAAGAAGCAAGTTCTAGTAGTAGAGACCGTTGTTGGAAGAGAATGAAGGCAGCAACTACAACTTTAAACCAAGAGTCCAAGGATCAAGAGACCTTCAAGAATAGGGTAAAACTGGTTTTCCCTTTTTCCCTTTTTGTTTTTTTTTTGTTTTTATTCCCGTTTTCTTTTCTTTTGACTCAACTTTTTTGCTATTCTTCTTCATTAAGTGGACAATGTTGTAGCCCTTAATGAGGATGCTTATTCTTAAAACTCAATCAATGATTCTCACTGCTCAAAGCAAGACGGTTGCAAGGATATCGCTTACTCTCAACATGAGGATTTGACATCTAAGGTAGTTGCTCATCAATATTATTCAGCCATCTCTACCTTCCCGGGAGGTCCCTAATGTCAAGTTGCAAAAAGAAGTTTTTCATGGAAATATGGTAGCAATTTTATCAAAGAATTCAACAAACGCCTATCAAGAAGATCTCTTCACTTGAAGATCAAGCTTGCTATATCCTTAACGAATTGATCAAGGATCCTATTGTTGACTTGTCACCATTGGATAATCACTTGAATTCTTTCTTTGCTAAAGCGCGTGAATTTGACAATGCTAGATCCACCTCTTCGATGAAAGCCTCAAAGGAGTCTCATGCAAAATTACTTTCTGCTGCTAGCCAACACTTAGGTGATATTGAGGCTAAAAAGTGCGACCTCACAAGTCAAATTGAAGAAAGTAAGGCCAACTCACAACGAGTTAAAGCTAATATTACTGCTCTCAAAAGGAAGCTCAAACGCTTAAAGAAAGAGGATAAAAAACATTTAACTGTTGTTGAGGAAAAGAACAGGCAGCTTTTAGAAGTAGAGTCCACCTGCTTGTCCATCAAATTATTACAGAATGGCTTGCCGTTATCTGTGATAATATATCGAGGAATGCCATATCGATAAATAATGTTTACACATATAAAATCAATGACATTTTCTTTTTTTGATTCTTTTAGTGCTACAACTTCTACCCACTTAAAAAAGTAATATGTTGCAGCTAAGATATAAAGATGCCTAGCAGAAGACTTTGGTAGTTGTCTAACAACATCCAATCCCTATGCATCAAATGGCCATGAAGCAACTGTCGGGGATAATGGCACAGGCGGTTGATGTAGATAAATTGCATTGAATTGACATACTTGACATCTTCTAACATAATCTAGGCAGTCTTTCACCATAGTAGGCCAATAATATCCCATCCTCTTGATACGAAAATAAAGCTTCGGACCAGATTGATAGGCTCCACATATACCAGAATGAGTTTTTTTCATTGCTTGCACAGCTTCTTCTTGACCTAAACATCTCAAGAAGACACCTTCAAACAAACGTCGAAAGAGCGTATCCCTATAGAAAAAGAAGTAGGTGGCACGCCGGCGAATATCACTCCGTCTTCGTGGATCATCCGGAAGCTTTCTATTTTTGAGATAATCTACAAAAGGTTGTCTCCAATCTTCTTCATTAATTTCATAGACAAAGACAGAATGGATTTCATACCCTTCATCGTCTTCATCTTAAAAAATAGCCGGTATAACCCATGTTTGACATATAGGAATTTGAATTACTTGATCGTGTAGACATAAAGCAGAAACCAATTTTTTCAACACATCAGCTTGCTTATTTTTGCTTCTTAATACATGATTGATCGTCACATCACCCAAATATTCCATAAGTCGTCTTGCATAATTATGATACGAAATCAACTCAGGTTTCTTAACATCATACTCACCAAGTAATTGATTAACAATCAATTGGGAATCCCCATATACTTCGAGATGCAGTCGCTTCATATCAACAGCCATCTCTAATCCAAGTATAAAGGCTTGGTATTCAGCCACATTTTTGAGCATATTTTAGTCAAAGTGAAAGAGTATGGTAATTCATCTCCTTTAGGGGTAATGAATACTACACCAGCTCCAGCACCTTCACGACATGCTACACCATCAAAGTACATCCTCCATAGTGGGAGAATCTTAATGACAAGAACATCTTCATCAGGCAACTCATCACTTAGTTCCCACTCAACAGGGATAGGATGATCAGCCAAGAAATCCGTCAATACTTGTCCTTTGACAGCTTTCTGTTGGACAAAAACAATATCAAATTGTTGGAGTTGAAGGTACCACTTTGCTAAACGATCAGATAGCACAGGCTTTGTCATGACATATTTTATAGGATTAGCCTTGGAAATAAGGCGTATAGTATGCGCTTAAAAATAGAGCTTCAATTTTTGAATTGCAAATATCAAGGCTAGGCAAAGCGTCTCAATTGGTGAATAATTCAACTCAGTTGGTGTCATCATCCGACTTAAGTAATAGAGTGCATTTTCTTTACCATTATCATTTTCTTGAGCAAGCAATGCCCTTACTGAGCGTTCTTGGGCAGCAATGTATAAAATCAATGGCTTATCCGAGATAGGTGCAGCAAGCACAGGAGGCTTCATCAAGTAAGATTTGATGTATTTGAAAGTATTTTGGCACGCTTCATCCCACTCAAATGGTACACCCTTCTTCATTAGACGATTGAATGGTTGACAGCGTCCGGCAAGATTTGAGATGAACCTTCGGAGGTAGGCCAACTTTCCTTGTAAACTCTTTAGTTCATGAATATTTCTCGGCTCAGGCATTCTCATAATCGTATTGATCTTTGATTAGTCTATTTTGATACCTCGTCATCGATGACGAACGATGAAACCCAGGAATTTTCCAGAGGTGACACCAAAAGCACATTTAAGAGGATTCATCTTCAATTAATATTTTCGGAGTCGCTCAAAAGTCTTTCTTAAATCTTGAAGATGATTAGCTCGTTTACATGACTTGACCACCAAATCATCCATATAGCATTCCACAATCTTGTGTAGCATGTTATCAAAGATCTTTTGCATTGCTCTTTGATATGTGACCCCAGCATTTTTCAAACCAAAAGGCATCATTGTGTAGCAATAGATTTCTTTTGGAGTACGAAAGGCAATAAGCTCCTCATCTTCTAGTGCCATTTTGATTTGGTTTTCCCAGAGGATCCATCCATGAAAGATAGAACTTCATGGCCAGTGGTTACATCTATCATTAGTTCAGGAATAGGCAGTGAAAAATCATCTTTTGGACATGCATAATTTAGATTCCTAAAATTCACACAAACTCGAATTTGTCCATTTTTCTTCCTTACAGGGACAATATTCGCAACCCAAGTTGGATACTTGATCTCTTGAATAAATTTAACTTCGATCAACTTGTTTACTTCTACTTCAATTAATGGAACCAACTCAGGTCAAAAATGCCGTTGGGCTTGCTTTACTGGTATTGTCCCATCCTTTACAGCTAAATGGTGGACAACATTTTTGATGTCTAAGCGGGGCATTTCTTTATATGTCCAAGCAAAGATGTCTCTGAATTCCTTCAACAGCTCGATATAGGCCTTTTCTTCTTTAGGCGATAAGAGTGTATTTATATAAATTGGGCGAGGATCTTTAATAGTGCCCAAATTTACTTCTTTAAGTTCATCAACTGTAGCTTTTACGCCTTCTTCAAGTTCTGCTGGAGCATGCTCAGCATCTTCTTCCTCAGTACACTCTTCGTCATAGATGTTGATGTGATTAAAAGAGGTTACACTTTCTTTATCACAAGGCACATCAAGTGTCACTCGTGTTATTATTTTGAAGATTCCATTGCAATTCACCACCGTTCTTGCCTTGGAGGAGACTTTGTGGGAATGTCTTGCCTTTGAGGTAACTGTGACTCCAAGTCTCTTGAAAATAGATTTTCTTCTTTTCTTTGGGCCTAACCTTGTGAAGACAGATGAATGTCAATTTGTGTCTCCTATCCTACCAAAAATAGATTGCGGTTTCGACGTCACTTCATCTTCTACAATAATATACTGTACGTTGGCTCTTTTAATCTTGAGTCGGATGAGAGATACTTGTTTGTAGCCTAGACCAGCACGCTCTTTTCTTATTGGCATGCTTGGATAGATCCCGAGGTTTGACCATTTTCCTTGTTAATATCAACAGGAAGCTTTCCCAACAAATATTGACTTTGCGAATTATATCCAGCCTTTACCAGGAGTTTATAAGCATTTGGGCCAAATCCTTCCTCCGTACGTGAGGTCGGTAATTCACCATGCTCTACTTTTGCTTCTTTCTCTGGCTGAACAAATCCCTTTATAGGAGTATTTGATGACTTGATAGGATCAACCTTTGTAAGAGGCAAAGTGAGCCCTCCTAATGGCTTATTGCATATAGGTTGCTTGGTAGAGCCTTCTGCACATACTGTAACTTTAACATCTTTGGAGAAAGTAACCTTTTTATCTTCCTTCCCTCTTGATAAATCGATCTTAGTTGATTCACCATCCTTTTTAATGTAGTACTTAGCATCAACAATATGCATTTCAGCTTCAGTGAATGGTTTATCATCAACATCTATTTTCTTCACCACGTCATTTCGACGGAATTTGAAACATTGATGCAGGGTTGATGGCACAACACCATTATCGTGGAGTCATGGTCTTCCTAGCAGAATATTGTAGGAGGTCTTGGCATCAATAATATGGAAAAGAGCAGTTGAAAGTATATCTTCAATTAAAATATCTAATCAGAGAGTATCACTAACTCGTTGCCCCCCTTGATTGAAGCCTTGTATCGTAAGGTGACTTTGGGACAATTCATCTATAGAAATGCCCAATTCCCTTAATGTTCGTAGAGGTAAGATGTTTACTCCCGACCCTCCATCTAACAGTATCCTATTCACCCTCTATTCTTGCACGTAGCCAGCCACAAATAACGGCCTGTTAGGAGGCGTTGAGCCAAGCAGCAAATCATCGTCAGTAAATGTGATCTCAGCCATATAGCTACTAAGTTCTGCTAAAGCTTCAACTTTCTCTAGGTCTTCTTCATTTATACACTCATCATTGTTTTCTTTACTTTCCTCATCATGTATGGCATAGTATGAAACAATGTTGAACTTTTCAACAAGTTCCCTTGGTATGAAATCTTTTAGTGTGAGAGGTGCCGGAGATTTCTTTCAGAAAGAATCATCTATTGTTGATGCAGATTTGGTCTTCTTACATTTGACCTTCCTCACATTTTTCTTTGTAAATCTGCTTCTTACTAGTGAAGTTCCACCTCTTAAGGCTTTGGTGCATTTTTTTCTTCTTGTCGCAAGCGTCCAACATTCATCTTCGCCATGGGTAGAAAATTCTTCAACTTCTTGTTGATATGCTCCTGTAGGAAGGACCTATCTGTCAATTTCAACCTTAACAGAATCAAAACTTCCAAAACCTCCAAAATAACGAGTTCAACGGGAGGGATGACAACAGTTGTCAAATTTGCAGATGCTTTGTCTTCTTCAAGGACTACATGTCCTTCACAGACCAACTACATAATCTTGTCCTTAAATACAAAATATTTCTCAATTGGATGACCAATTAGCTGATGGTACTTGCAGTAGTTGGGATCATTTTTTCGTTCAACTTCATTCGAACGCTTTGCCTCCAGCAACTCTATAACTTTAGTAGCTAATAATTCATTGAACATTGAAGAAACATTAGAGTCGAGAAAAGGATATTCTTTAGACTGCCTTTCTTCTAAGGTTACCTTTTTCCTTTCTTGCGAAGGATCCATCTTCTTGGTCACCTTTTGAGTTACATTTGAAGAAATTTTTATTGGAGCCGCGACTGTAGCCATGGACTCCTTTACTTCAGTTTTAGAAAAAGATTTGCTCTATTTTCTAAAATCTTGTTTTTCTTTACCTTTGTTGGGGTCTTGAACAGGTGCCTTACCCCCATGTGCGACGAAATTTAATTCCATATCATGAGCACGATCGCCAATTCTTCAAAAGTCTTTGGCATAATCCCTTTAAGGATATATTGGAGTCCCCAGTGCATACCTTGAATACACATCTCAATTGCATATGATTCACTTAGACGATCTCTACAATTGAGGTTCAAATTCCTCCATCTGTTGATATAGTCCACTACTGGTTCATCTTTCCATTGACGAGAGTTGGTGAGCTCTACCATGCTGACGATTCTACGAGTGCTATAGAATCTGTTGGGAAACTCTTGTTCAAGTTGTTCCCAACTGTTGATGGAACCAGGTGCCAGATCGGTGTACCAGTCAAATGCATTTCCTTTGAAGGATCGTACAAATTGCTTCACTAGTAGATTCCCATAAGTTCCAGCATTATTGCACGTCTCGATGAAGTGAGCCACGTGCTGCTTGGGATTTCCTTTGCCATCAAATTGTTAAAACTTTGGTTGCTGATATCCAATTGGCATTCTCATATCATCATTTTTTTGCGAATAAGACTTTGCATATGTGAAGGTGGATTTGCTACCTCATTCATACTTGTCCTTAATCGTACCCATAATTAAGTCTTTGAGTTGTTCCACAGGAATCATACCTTCGAAGAATATCTGAATATCCTGTGATTTCTTAGAAGTTTTCACTTCTTCTTGCACTTCAGATCTCTTTAGAAGAGCTTGACTTATTTCGCCAATCTTCTTAAAACGATTGATAAGATGCGCGATGGTAAGATCTTGCTCTTAGGAGCGTTTGGCGAGTCCCTCCACCAATTTTGTGAGGTGCGCGAGTTGTTCTTCCAGATTTTGTATGCCCGTCATCATAACAGGTGCCACAGAAGAAGCAGTAGAATCTTCATTAAATAAAGCTTTGGATTTGAGGTCCCCATGGAGGAATTGAGGTGCATAGCCAATACTTGAACTTTGGTCAGTTTGCTTGGAGATGTTGGTCTTCTCCAATGCAGGTGACATCTTGCACATTGCAGAAGCAACATCTTGCTTCAACTTTGTGGTTGCAAGCGATGAGACAACGTCGAAGTTTTGAGCCTCACTTTGTGAAAAAGCTTGAGCTTTACTTCTTGTCAGTATGCCTTGGCTTGAAGCTTGTGGAGCCTTGTTAACAGTTGTAGCAGCCTCTATGATATCAGCAACCTTTGAACTAGCAGATGCAGTTTTGCTGTTCTTTAGGGCCATTGAGTTGATTTGTGCTTGTACTTGAATTTGGGATTGATTTAAAGAGAAGAGATGGGAGGCAGAGATGGTCCCACCAGGCGTGCCAGAAATTTGTAGATGACAAATTTCAAATCTACAAATAAAATAAGAAAAATATCGAAATCTATAAAATATTTAGTAAATATGAAAAGTTGTTACAAATCTCTGAAGAAGTCCTAAATTGCAGGAAAAGTCATCTGATTCTTCTCTTTTTGAAAAACGTTGATTCGAGGGCTGATGAGCTTGATCTCAGATCGAATGAAATTTGATGACGAACACTTGATTGCCAAGCCTTCGAGACTTGATTGATGCAGAGCAAAGATAAACGCCTTGAAATTTGAAGAAGATTCTGAACCTTGAATTTGATGACGATTCTGAACTTTGAATTTGATGAAACTTCTGAATCTTGAATTTGATGAAGCTTGAATGTTTGATGTCTCTTGTTTGTTGAAGCTTGAGCTTGAGGATCTCGGGAATGCCTTAAACCATTGAGGGAACACTACTGGAAACTGACCTATCAGCCACGACAAATTCCGTGGCTGATTGGATGAAATCCGTGGCTGATTGAACTCAACCACGGAACAGCGACTGAAAATTTTCCGTGGCTGATTTATCAACCACGAAAAATATTTCCATGGGTGATTAGCCACGAAATATTTCGTGGCTGATAAATAAATTCCGTTGTTGATTAATTCAAAATAATTAAAAATTATTTAATTCAAAAATTAGAAATCGGCCACGGAATACCATTCCGTGAGTGATTAGCCACAGAAATTCCGTGGCTGATTTCATAAATAGTAATAATAATTTATTTAATTTAAAAAGTGATCAGCCACGGAAATAGTTTTCGAGGGTGATCGGCCACAGAAATGTTCGTAGCTGAGTATATAATTTTGTGGCTGATTTAATTTCATATAATGAATTTTTTTTAATTGAGAAATAATTCAGCCACGGAATTTTTGTGGCTGATTTAATCAGCCACGGAATATTCCGTGCACAAAAAAATTCTGTGGAAATCAGCCACAAAAAAATTCCGTGGCTGTTTATGTGGCAGAATTGCCAAAAAAATTAGCTACAGAATTTTCGTGGCTGTTCCCTGTCTGATTTTTCAACCTGTTTACAGGATATACACATATCAAGACCTTACCAAAATCCTATAAACATACATAACCATACACCCATCATATCAACAATCAAACTCCTGTAATCAAACACCCAGCATATCAACAAACACCCAGGCCACGAAGTACAAAATAGAATAGATTAACAAATAAAATAAAGTCTAATAATATCCAACTCCCACAAGCAAATAAGGCATCACAAAATTGTCTCCACCATAGAATATTAATAAGTACGTTGTGACAGCCAATAAAAACTAATCTATTATATAGATTAGCTTTTCAAAGCTACAATCACGCATCATTATGAGTCCTCTCATTGTTTGTGGCTCCTCTAGATGAGCACGATTCTAAGTGCACCCGCATCGTGGCCATTATCTCATCCATTTGACGACGAGTCTCAAGTATGAGTTACTCCTGACGCGCCATCTCCTCAGCGTGATTTGCTTGCATCTCTTGCATTTTGCGACCATAATCCTCATGCAGCTCATGAAGGACTCTGTGATCAACATAGCTAGTCCTCGCAGATGTGCTACTTCCAGACCTTGAACTCAGGATAGGCTGACATGCTGAACCAAGACCGTAAACACGTCCTTTCCTTCCACCCCCAGCTGCTGTAAGCATAATATTATCATAATCAACCATTGGAGACTCAGTAGCAGTTCCAGGTTCAACAGATGTTGAGGCTGTAGAGGAGACTTGTGTTTCTACCTCCTCAACCATCCTAGTAGCTCGTTCCTAAAAATTGAGTAAAGATTTTAGAAGGAATCAATAAGAATTCAATGAAAAATATTAAGTCAAATATACTATAATAATAACTTACATGAAGATCTCGATGATATGGTGTGATGAATTCCGTCCTCCCTTCAACCTCGTGTTGATGTAACTCTCTGTGAAGCTCAAGAGAATTTGGTAGAACACCACCATTCTTTGCTGCCTATAATAAATTTGTATGGTATTAATTTCTTTATGATTTAACTTACTAAGTATTCATATACCTAAAATTTATTCGATACTTACAATGCGATATGCATGTGCGAGATGTGGAATGGGTCCGCCCGTATGCATGCATGAGGCATTCTCTCCCTGATTGCGACAATTACGAGAATTTTGCTCTGATCGTGCTAGTGTCTTTGGCGTATGCCAATATGCTACCATAGCATCAAACACATCTTCAGGCATCCATGGAAGTTTAACTCTATCTTTCAACCATGCTTTTTTGGCTGAAGCAAAAATCCCTCGGAATAGCTCCCCCGCATTGGAGTTCCAAGCTTTTCGGACCATTTCACTATCCTCTTCCCTCCATCTATATCGTTTCTACAATAAAAAGAAATAATATAAGATACTTCAACTCAAAACTTTATAAAAGAGCAAGAAGATCACATAACATTTAATTATTAAACACTTGCCTCAAATTCTTGAAACCAAGTTCTTCGTATCAAAATCCACATGCTACAACCTTTTGTGCGGGGCATCAAATTTCAGCTTGATGCTGTATGAGATGCAGTTATGAATTTTATATTGAATCTCTATGGGTCCAAACCTAACACAAAGACATTGATCAAAAGTTAAAGTTATTCAACAAAAAGTATTGAAAATGTTGTTTGAATTGTGGGTAAAACTTTATATTCTTTGTAAACATATATGGTATACTTACACATTATCACTCCCCGGAAGAATGTGTATCATGGGTCGCTGCGATGAAGAAGGAATAGAGCAAGGGACAACAGAAGTAATAGTATTACCACCAGCAGCAATGCTCCCATCTGATGAAGGATTCTGTGGAGTTTGTGACGCTGAAACATTGGAGGTAGATGGGGCAGGGTGCTTAGAATGAAAATATGAACTACTCCGAGGCATATCTACAAAGCAAATGATTAGTTAGTTTGCAAATTAAAAAATAATATACAATAATATATGTAACAAAAGTAAAAGATATGAAGATGTAAAAAGAATATTTTACTCGTCCTCAATTTCAATCGATTCATCGGCATCATCTTTCTCATTTTCAGACTCATATTCAATCTCTTTATCGGTAGTTTCATCATTACCATCACTTCTAATGACATCCTCTTCTCTTGTAGCATCCCAATCACGTAGAGGATCAAGTTGATCATCTTGAATTTGTAATGGTGTGCCAATAGAATGGTCATTTTGATAAGCGTGTTCAACTTGTAGAACATAAAAAATCTCGCTTG
The DNA here is from genome assembly GCA_026120185.1 of Voacanga thouarsii. Classification (NCBI taxonomy): domain Eukaryota; kingdom Viridiplantae; phylum Streptophyta; class Magnoliopsida; order Gentianales; family Apocynaceae; genus Voacanga; species Voacanga thouarsii. Next base: position 1,112,659 of record JANUWF010001064.1, on the reverse strand, counting down.
CTTTAACGTGAAAAACAGCCCACCAGTCACGCATATCACGTCTTGTACTCGGATATAGAGCGTAGTATACCTGAATTGCTTGATGGGCTAGCACAAATGGTTCGTATTTTGGCCACCTTTTTCTATGATTTATTTCCACCAAATTGTATCTTGGATGAACTTTCATACTGTCACGAGATCGTGGATCAAACTATTTACACTTAAACAATACAGTGTTCTTCTCTGGCAAGCCAGGATATTGTACACGAAGTATTTCTTGTATTAATCCATAATAGTCTCCTTCAGTTGTTGATTGAGAATAAGTCGTGCCTCGAATGCACACCCCATAATTCATTGTTGATTTTCCTTCTCCATGGCTCATGGTGTGAAAACAATATCCATTAATATAGTAAATGGAATATGCTTCAACTGCCATTAAAGGGCCTCTTGAGAGGTCCTTTAAAAACTGATTATCAATATTATTCTCAGTACCCAAAACCTAGTCAAATAATTTAATATTAGTACAGTAAAGAGTAGAGATGCTATAATTTGCACAAACATGACATTACATACATGGCTACGGAACCAGCTAGCAAAGTGGGTCTCAATCTCCTTGTTAATGTCACGATGTCCGAGTTGTGGATGATGGGTGTGCAATTGACCAATAAACATACTGAAGTGATAGCATAAAAATAACTTAGTATATATTATTATCGCACTGAAGAGTTAGAAGAGAAATCATCTGTAAACTCAGCTTTTAATAAACCTGATAAATGGTTCCACCTTCGAACAGTTCAGCAACACATAAAGATGGGCATCTTTGTATTCCTCATCAGTAAGCCACCGCATATAAGATCTACCTGCTGACCGCCCCGGCAAACTGAAAATTGATAAATTATTTGCAGAATGGCTAACGTCACCTCCATCATCGTGTCGACTTGGACGCCTACTTCTTGTTACCACATGTGGCTCAAAATAGTATGTTGTAAAGTTAGAAGCCTCTTCGACCAAGTAAGCATTCACTATAGATGCTTCAACTCTTGCCTTATTTCTAATCTTCTTTTTCAAATGATAGAGGTATCTACATATGGTAAAAGCAATTTAAGCATTGACATAATACGAAGAGATAGAATTGAAAAATGAACTTTTTAGACAGCAGTACTTTATGAACTACCTTTCAAAAGGAAACATCCAATGGTATTGAACTGGACCGCACACACGAGCTTCATATGGTAAATGAACTGGAAGATGCTCCATTGAGTTGAAGAATGCGGGTGGATATATTCTCTCCAACTTACATAATATAACAGAAATATTTTCCTCCAACTCTCTCATCTTACCCACAGTCAACTTAGTGGCACATAAGTCATTAAAAAATATACTAAACTTAGTTAAAGCATTCCAAATCGACTCTGGTAGCATTTGTCTAAAAGCAGTAGGCAACAAACGCAACAGGAAAACATGGCAATCATGACTCTTCGTGTTTATCAACTTAGACTCCCGGATATCAACACATCTAGATAGGTTCGATGCATAGCCATTAGGAAATTTTAGATCCTTTATCCACTCAAACAAAATGCGTTGTTCTTGTTTGGAAAGACAATAAGTTGCCTTTGATCTAATGCTCTCTCCGGGGTCTAATGCCAATTCTTTTCTTCGGCATAGTTCTTTGATGTCATAACGAGCATTTATGGTATTTTTTGTTTTACCTTTTACATCCATTACTTGTGTTGAAAACATTATCAAAACAATTTTTAACTATGTGCATGACATCTAAGTTGTGTCGAACAAGCAATGAAGACCAATAAGGGAGTTCCCAAAATATGCTTTGTTTTGTCCAATTGTGACTGCTGAGATACCCTTCGGGAATATCTTCACCGCCGGTATCAGTAACCTTAGGAATATTCTGAACTCGTTGCCAAATTTCTTCACCCGTGAGCCTGGGTGGTGGAGGATCATTTTCAACACGATTTTTCAAAAAATTGGTCTTGTTTCTTCTATACGGGTGATCCCGTGGGAGAAATTAGCGGTGAACATCAAAGAAACATGTTTTTCTTCCATGCCGAAGTTGAAATGCCTTACTCATTTCCATACAAATTGGGCACGCCATGTGCCCAGAAGTTGTTCACCCAGATAACATCCCATATGCAGGAAAGTCTCCTATTGTCCACATAAGCGCAGCCCGCATATCGAAATTACGCTTTCTAGAAATATCATACGTCTGAATACCCACACGCCAAAGTGATTTCAGCTCCTCAATAAGTGGGTGGAGATACACATCAATCATCTTCCTAGGATCTCTTGGTCCCGGGATTACCGCTGCTAAAAACATGTAAGGTGTCTTCATGCACATCTAAGGTGGCAAATTATAAGGGGTGATAATGACAGGCCAGCAAGAATATGACTTGCCAGACATACCAAAAGGTGCAAACCCATTTGCACATAATGTCAATCTTACATTGCGTCGCTCATGTGCGAAGTCTGGATGTTTTATGTCGAAATCCTTCCACGCTTCGCCATCTAATGGGTGATTCATTTCATCGCCCTTTGCGTATGGTCTTTATGCCATGTCATATGCTCGGCTGTTTCTTTTGACGCATAAAGCCTCTGAAGCCTCGGAGTAATGGGTAGGTAATGCATTTTTTGATATGGAATAGGTTTGGATTTTTCCAAAATTTTTAACTTGTATCGGGGATGATTACAGAATTTGCAGTTCATTAACTCCTCATCATCTTTCGAAAAGAGTATACATCCATTGACACATACATGAATCTTCTCAACTGGCAACCCAAGAGCTTTCACAAACTTCTTAGTCTTGTAGAAATCATTTGGCACTTTGTTCCCATCATCTGGTAGAATTTCATTAATAAGACTGGCCCAATGGTCGAAATGAATATCTGGCATATTCTGCTCTGACTTCAAATGCAACATTCGTGACACAACTAACAACTTTGAATGTCGTACACAACCTTGAAACAGTGACTCATCTGCCTCGTGCAATAGATCATAGAATTGTTGTGCATTGGGATTCGGTGCTTCCTCCTCGATATTAGATGGACCCGTGGCCCAATTATCATTGAAGGAATGACCCGCGGCATCATGTACCATTTCTCGATACCTATTTGTGGTTTCGTGATGGTCTGATACTACATGAGGCAGTTCTTCTTCATGGATTTGATACTCTTCTCCATGGGATGTCCAAATAAAATAATTCGGCATAAAACCTTTGTTTAGAAGGTGAACATGACAGGTTTCACGACTTTGGAATTTCAGAAACTTGCACCTAGAACATGGACACTTTGTCGTTGCACTGCAAATGAATTGTGGTTGCGCACATGCAATCCGGATGAACTCGTCGAGTCCTTGTGTAAACTCTTTTGTTATGCCTCGACGACCCGGGAGGAGTCAATTATACATCCAACTTTTATCTCCATTCATTTTAACTGACTATATACCACCTATTCGATTACGATTTATAAATTTCGTAGCCATAAGTTTAATAGTTTAACAGGAAACTTTAAACTAGTTTTCAAACATGACAATAATTTTAAGATACTCAGAAATATTGTAACTAATTTCCAAAATATTCATGCATAAACACACATATCAAACACGCTAATAAACATACTAAAATGGGTTTTACCCCTTTTACATAAAACATTTTAACTTACTTTGATTTACAACCGATTTTTTAATGAATTTGTGTACAATATATATTTTTATAATTAATTTATTAAGTATTTATTGCACCATGGGACGGCCATATGCTTTCTCAAGTCGGCTTTGACTTAGGTTGATGAAGTCCTTTTTTAATTTTTTCCCCCTACTAAATGACAAATTCTTTTAACTTGTAACTATAATAAAATCGGCAATGCATTGAGGGGCAAAAAGGGAATCAGATTTTGGCTTGATGTTCTCCAAGGTGGATTTGTGGTACTATACACAACTGTAGCAAAGTGAGGTTGATCTACTGTGTTGTTAGTAAACAAAGCTTGCTTAAATATATTTGTGTTTAATTAATTAATATTATTTAGTTCCATAAAACAAATTTATTTACAAAGATATTCGAGTCTTTTACAAATAGATACTAATTTTATTACTCTTTTCATTTAAATTTTAATATTTTTATTTTTGAATCTGAATTTTTAAAAATAAATATTCACTTTTTAAAATACATATGTTTTTTCATTTGAATTTCTAGAACCAACTTTCCATAATAAAAAAATATAAATTTTGCTACATTATTAATATTTTTCATTAATAAGGATAAGATATTAATTTACCTATATTTAAATTCTCTGATGAATCTTTGACCTTTTTCTTATTGATTTAGTGCGAATAGTAGTTGATTTATGAGTCAGTAAAATTTATACTTTTAAAATAGAAGAGGTTGGTTTTGAAAGTATATTAATTTTAGTTATTGGTTTATAAATCACAAGTTAATTATTAAATTAATGTGTTATTATTTGAAAAATTAAAAAGATAAGATTATTTTAAATTAATATTTTTTAATATAAATCATCTATAGTTTGTAGCATATATTGTTATAAAAAAAATAACAAAGTAATAATTTAATTAGTTAGAAAATATTCTTTATAGTTTATAGTATATTATTATCTAATAAATGGTAAGATGATTAATTTAATTAGTTATAAATATTTTTTATTAGGTGATATATTCTCAATTGTAGTGAAATTCATTCAAGTCTTTTGAATAGTAAACACACACATGTGAGCATGAAGGACGAAGCAAATTAAGTGTTGTGTATATTCTATGAGCATAGAAGGACGAAACATTAGTGAACAAAATGAAAGAAGACAAAATACAAAAACAAATGCATTCCAAAAGAACAAAGTTATAAGAGGATAATATACAGTGGTGTGTGACAAGAAGAAAGAACAAAAGAAGACACAGCAAGCAACAATTACAAGATGAAAAAGAAGACAAGAGTAGCCCGTGAACAATGCACTAAGTGTCGTTTGGGAAACAAGGACAAAAGAAGACAAGAAGAAACAACCGGACTTCTGTAATGAATTGAAAGAAAATAAATCAACCGTTCTTCTGTAATGAAAATAAATCAACCGGACTTCTGTAATTGAAAGAAAATAAATCAATTGAAAAATGAATAAAAAAAATGTAGGTTCAAAGAATGAAGAAAAAAATTCAGTGAAGTGCATTCAAATTACACCTATCGAACACACATTACACACATTGCTCACTCACAAAAATAGAAAAATTGAAAATTTCGAGCCATTGAGTTGAAGTCTGTAGCAAGAGCAGACTTCTCTATTAGTTACCTCTGCGATGGCAAACAGTAGCTGCAGACTCCCTTGAGAAGGCACCTATGCGGCGGCGAACGGCGAGGACCAGCGCGTGACGGCAACGGCGAGGACAAGAGTGACGGCGACGGAAACGAAGTGCGGGAGCAAACCAAGGGAAATGGGTCTGGCAAATAGAAGAAGGAAATGCCGATAGAATTGAGGATAATTTGTTGCCAGAAATGGAATTGAGATATGCCCTATAATTTGTACATCTGCAAGGGAATTTTCTGTGGCTATTTTGTAACTATATAGCCACGGATCAGCCACGCCATAATAAAAAAAAAATCAAAAATATGTCGTGGCTAATTCGCAGCAGATTTGCTACAAATCAGCCACGGATTTTTTACAAAAAAATTTGAATTTGTAAAAAATATTCCGTTGCTGATTCATATCAAATCAGGTGCGAATCAGCCACAAAAAATTTCCGTGACTGATCTGCAACGTATTGGCCACGAAAATATTTGATTATATAATGACATTTACAAAAAAAAAAAATCCGTGGCTGATTCGTAGCAAATCAGCCACGGATCATCCACAAATAATTTTCATAAAATTTTTAAATATTTCCGTGGCTGATCCGTAGGTGATCAGATACGGATCAGCCACGAATTTTTCCTTGACAACCTTAATCGAATTCTCCCACGAATCAGCCACGAAATTTTATCCGTGGCTGATCCGTGGGTGTTGTGTGGGTAATCAGCCACGCATGAATTCCGTGGCTGATACACCAGTTTCTAGTAGTGGAATACCCTATTTATAGGCAAAAAATCCTTTGACTTTAGCATAAATAGTCGATGTGGGATTTTGAATTAGTCTTCCAACAAACCCTAATGGACTTGGGTTTAAGATGACCTGGGTTTAATTTATATTTTAGCACAATCTCATTTAATCCACATTATATTTGGGTTATGAGATTTTCAAAAGCCCAACTTTAGGGCATAGTCCAATTCCACTTAATCCATAATATATTGAATTTAATGTAAAATGGATCATTAACAATAACTCAATTTCAATAGTCCAATTTTATAATCCTTTGGTTTTAATGGGTTTTTGATGATAGCCCAATTATATTAATTAATTCAACAATAATTATATTTATTCATGAATTAATTTTAATTAATCAAGACTAAAATATGTAATTTTCTTTTAATCTTGAAAATATATTTTATCCCAAAATTTTTTGTCTACAGCGGTTTCTCACTTGCTTTGTGGGATTTTGTGCTGCGGATTATTGGTAGAAGATGGTGGGAAAAGGGTGGTTTAATCATTGTAATAAATAGAAGAAATTAGCTAAAATTGAAAATTGGATTTCCTGGGGAGGTTGAAGTCATGGCGAATCAGTGAAGGAAGAAGAGTAGAAGAGGTAAACCCCTAATACAAGTAAAACAGACCAAATCAATCAGTTTTCCAATGCTTTCTTGATGCAATAGGAACTGAATTGATATGTTCAGCTGAATATAATAAAAAATTATTACATATGTTAGGTAAAAATAAACTTTAAATGGAATAAAAAAAAGATTATAATAGATTGAGAATATATGACAATTTTTTATAAACAAAATTATTTAAATTTTTTTTAGACGGAAATTTGTTACCACTTACAGTCCAAAATTATTGCCATTTTGACATAAAGATGTAGAAAAATTATTTTTTGTGCTTTCAAAATTAATATCTATATTTTAGGGAGTTTTTCTGCGTTTTCTCACTTGCTTTGTGGGGTTTTGTGCTACGGATTATTGGTAGAAGATGATGGGAAAAGGGTGGTTTAACCATTGCAAATAAATAGAAGAAAATAGTTGAAATTGAAAATTAGATTTCTTGGGGAGGTTGAAGCCATGGCGAATTAATGAAGGAAGGAGAGTAGAAGAGGCAAACCCCTAATACATGTAAAACAGACCAAATCAATCAGTTTTCTAGTGCTTTCTTGATGCAATAGGAATTGGATTGATATGTTCAGCTGAATATAATAAAAAATTATTAAATATGTTAGATAAATATAAATTTTAAATGGAATAAAAAAAAGATTATAATAGATTGGGAATATATGACAATTTTTTATAAACGAAATTATTTAAATTTTTTTTAGATGGAAATTAGTTACCACTTACAGTCCAAAATTATTGCCATTTTGACATAAAGATGTAGAAGAATTATTTTTTGTGCCTTCCAAATTAGTATCTATATTTTAGGAAGTTTTTTATGCGTTTTCTCACTTGCTTTGTGGGATTTTGTGCTACAAATTATTGGTAGAAGATGATGGGAAAAGGGTGGTTTAACCATTGCAATAAATAGAAGAACATAGCTAAAATTGAAAATTGGATTTCCTGGGGAGGTTGAAGCCATGGCGAATCAGTGAAGGAAGGAGAGTAGAAGAGGCAAACCCCTAAAACACGTAAAACAGACCAAATCAATCAGTTTTCTAGTGCTTTCTTGATGCAATAGGAATTGGATTGATAAGTTCAGCTGAATATAATAAAAAATTTATTAAATATGTTAGATAAATATAAATTTTAAATAGAATAAAAAAAATATTATAATAGATTGGGATTATATGACAATGTTTCGTAAATGAAATTATTTAAATTTTTGTTAGATGGAAATTAGTTACCATTTACAGTCCAAAATTATTGCCATTTTGACATAATGATGTAGAAGAATTATTTTTTGTGCTTTCAAAATTAATATCTATATTTTTATTTTAAGAAGTCAATCATAAATGAGTGTTTATTCTTTATAATAAATATATTTTTATAAAAAAATTCATAATTAATATTTTCATATAATTTCCTCCAGCCTCACTTGACTTTCTAATTATTAGAGAATGGTAACTTAATCTCAAGAAAATATTTTTTTAAATCTTTGTTTCAAGTTATATCTTTGTCCCAAGTTAAGGAGGAACATTCAAATTGGACAAATGGAGTATTGATGAAGCTAATAATAGAATTTATAAATTAACAGAGTTTTCATACCAGATTTGTGTAAAGTTTTAAAGTACAAACAATATATTTATTTTAAAATAGTTAAAATGTCACTAGAATTATTTATCCTTATTTTAAAAATGTAAACATCTATTTTTTAGTATTGTAAATTAAAAATATAAATATTTAATTTCGAATAAAAAAAAGATTTAATGATAATTTCTTATCGCGAATAAAATTGTGAATTGAAAAATTCGTCAATATTATTTGATAATTAAATCCAAGAATGTGCAAGAACTTTTCCTTTATTTTCCTTTTTTCTTTTTAATTGTATACATAGAGACACGAAATGTTATAAAAAGTTCCTAAAAATATACTAGTATATTCATGTTGATAAAGTAAGATGGAAGCAATTATAACAAAACTATTGCTACTCTAGAGGCTACTTGATATACTTTCTGATTTTTGTAAATATCTCACTTAGTGTTCTTTTTAACTTTGCAATTATCTTGATATATATATCACAACATAATTGTCTATCTCTTCAAGGAGTTGTATATATGTCCAAGCACTTGTAAACATACTGAAGAGAAGTTTTTCTATCCTCTGTTTTTTTTTTTTTTCCTCATGGTATCAAAGAGTCTAAGCTTCTGCAGAACACTTTAAGTTCCGCACAGGTTGTTCCTTTTAGAGACTCCATTTTTCTTTTCCCCTTCAGCATTTTACACGTTCCATGTCCATTTCAGAAAATTTCCATCATTCTAGCCCATTCTATCTACATCCTAATGAAAATCCATCCATAAACTTAGTCGAACCTGTTTTATCAGGGACCAATTATCACAGCTGGTCACGAGCTATGAGAATGGCTTTTATCTCGAAAAATAAGCTTGGATTCATTGATGGTTCAATTCCTGTCCCAATAAAATCTGAGAAGTCTTCTGGAGTTTGGTCTCAATGCAACAACATAGTATTATCATGGATTTTCAAATCAGTTTCGTAGCCAATAGTACAGAGTGTTCTTTGGTTAGACACTGCATAGGAGGTATGGGAAGATCTCAAGGCTTGGTTTTCAGATGGGGATTTCTTTCGTCTTTCTGATCTTGTGGAAGACATTCAAAACATCAAACAAGGTACACAACCTGTTACTAAATTTTATACTAATCTCAAAGTGCTTTGGGATGAAATGCTTGTTCTATGACCCTTGCCTACTTGTACTTGTGAGCCGGTGTGCAGTTGTGGTGCATTAAAATTGATACAATCTTACATGGAGGCTGATTATGTAATATGGTTTTTGAAAGGTCTTAATGACAAATTCTCAAGTTTGAAATCTCAAGTTCTTTTAATGCATCCCCTACCACCTATCAACAAAGTATTTGCCATGGCAATAAAATTAGAAAGACAACTGAATTATGATGTGGGAAATCCTTTGACTAATGACATTCAAATCATGGCCAATCATGGTGTTGATGCTAGTAGGCCCAAAATTGCTAATTCAACAGACTCCTCTAGTGTTTTTGCAATGAAAATTGTAGGACACATAGGTGGTCCGAATGGTGGAAAGAAGCTTGGACAAAACACTCAGAAACAGTTTCAGTGTACCTACGTGGACTTCAAGGCCATTCAATTGATCGATGCTATAAGAAACATGGATTTCCAATGCGATATAAGTCTAAGTCTACTAGAAATGGTGTTGTTAATCAATCCACTAGTCAGCCAGTTGTGGATCTTCTTCTCAAATAGAGAATGCTTCCTGTTGGGGTCTCACACGCAAGCAACACCAAAAGCTCCTCACCTTGCTGCAAAGCACCTCTTTACCCAGTGACAATGTTGAATCAGTTGTAAATCAAAGAGTGGGTCTCACTACTAATGTTGCACCAAATACTCAGCATACAGGTATATCTAGTCATACTTCTTCTACATGAATTCTTGACTTCGGTGCTACTGATCACATAACTTGTGATGTTGCTCTTTTTTCTTCTTGCATAACTATAGCTAACGTTACTATCAAGCTTCCTAATGCAACTTTGGTTCCAGTCATGCACAAAGGAACCATTTGCCTGGATCCTTTGCTCACAATACATGATGTTCTATTTGTACCCACCTTTAACTTCAATCTTTTATCCCTCAACAAACTTACATCTCAACTTCATTGCTGTGTGTGTTTTTTCCTCTGATTTTTGTGTTATTCAAGACCTACGTCATTCGAGGATGATTGGTATAGCTAAGCTAGTCCATGGTCTCTATCATTTTCGCCCCCAAAATTCTTCTTCTTCACCCTCAACAGATTATCCCGTTATTATAGGAAGCAACACTACAAAATCTACCTCGTCATCTTTTTTGCTGTGGCATCTTCGATTGGGACATATGTCTCCCAAAAGAATACAGTTGATTCAACCATGTATTAGTTTAAAATCTCCTTTTTCTACTCAACCGTGTAATGTTTGTCCTTTGGCTAAACAAAAATGGTTGCCATTTGCACTTAGCCAAACAAAATCCTTGCAGTGTTTTGATCTTATTCATGTTGATCTATGGGGCCCTTACAAAAGTCCTACCATCTATGACTAACATTATTTTGTAACTATTGTTGATGATTTCATCAGATATTCTTGGGTTTATTTGCTTAAATCCAAAGATGAAACACGTAGTATTTTACAATCCTGTTATACGTTTGTTGAAGTCTAATTTTCCTCTAAAATTAAGGTCATTGTTCTGATAATGGGACTGAATTTTTCCTACCCTCATTTTACACTTCAAAAGGTATTATTCACCAAACCACCTGTGTGGCTACTCCTGAGCAAAATGGGATTGTTGAAAGAAAACATTAGCACATCCTGAATGTAGCTAGAGCTTTGAAATTTCAATCTTCTTTACCTGATTGTCTATGTGGATTTTGTGTGCAGCATGCAGTTTATCTTATAAACCTTTCTCCTACTCCATTTCTACAAAATTCAACACCCTTTGAGCATTTGTTTCATCGCTCTCCAAATTATTCCTTTTTATGTGTTTTTGGTTGTCTAGCTTATGCTAACACTTTGTCCCCTAATCGATCGAAATTTGATCCTCGTAGTATCAACTATGTGTTTCTTGGTTATCCTGCTCATAGCAAAGGCTTTATACTACAAAATATACATACAAAAGATATTATTATATCAAGTAAAGTTCAAATCCATGAAATTGTGTTTCCTTTTCCACTAGTTCCGTTCCTACTAAACTAACTTCTTTACCCATTCCTTTTTCATTTGATCCATCCTTTTTTTCTTCTTATAACTCCATTCATCCCATTATTCCTACTCCCATCCCTAGTTCATTTGCTGATACTACTCCTACAATCTCTACACATGCCCTTACACATCGTTCCACTCGTCTTCATACTTAACCTTCTTACACCAGCTAGATATTAAAATGCATTCCTTCATGGAGATCTTTCTGAAGAAGTTTATATGCTTCCTCCTCCTGGTTTTTCTCCTTCTAATTCCTCTATGGTTTGCAAATTATGCAAATCATTATATAGTCTTAAGCAAGCAAGTCGACAATGGAATGCCAAACTTACTCCTGCTTTGTTACAATTGGGTTTCTCTCCAGCGAAAAGTGATTATAGTCTTTTCACTAAGACTGATGGTTCCTCTTTTACTGCTCTTCTAGTGTACGTGGATGATGTTATACTTGCTGGGGATTCTTTAAAAGCTATCAATGCTGTCAAAAAATTTCTTTATGATACTTTTCAGATTAAAGACTTGGGTGATCTGAAGTACTTTCTTGGTCTTGAAGTAGCTCGAAACTCTAATGGCATAATCTTAAAAAGTTTCATGAGCAAGTATTTTGAAATGGGAGGAATAATAATCTTGGTTTTGGATCATTATACAAATTCTTCTACTTTTGGGTAGAAAGTGTCAGAAATAGTAAGTTTGGGGGGTGGAAAGTTTCCGAAAATAGTTTTGGGAGCAAGTTGGTATTAATCCAAGAATCCGTGCCTTTCACGGAATACACATAAAGATGTCGAAAGCGCCGGAGAGTGCCATGTAGAAGCTTTTTTTTTTTCGCTTCTTCAATCTTCTTCTTCAACCTTTACTAGGCACTGTTTTCCACCGCCTAACCCAATGGAAATCGTGAGTTACCGTTCTCAGTCACTCAACCCCCATGCCCCCCTCTCCCCTTTCAAGTTTAAGCCCATCTGCTGCCCTGGTTTTGTCTCTTTTCCCATCATAACAAGGCACCACAGAAAGTCTCTGCAAGGTAAAAACTTCCTATACCCAACATGATGGTCCTCCTTTTTTTTTTTTTTCTCCCTCTGTTAAATTTGAAGTTTTTTTATGCCGTAAAGTGCAATTCTTGAATAAAGATTCAATTTGACGTCGACATACTTGTAATATGGTTTAATGTGCAATTCAGTCAATTGCTGTTGTTATTTGTTTCGATGGGTGCTTTTATTTAATGTTTTCCCGTTTAGTTTGGTTGAATTATTTGGGACCAGAATCTAATGTTACCCTATACTAAATAGTTAAAATTTTGATGGCTATAGAATAAGTGGATCCAAAGATACTTATGTTATGAATTTTCCTTGTACCAGGGAGTCTCGCCTAATGGGTGAAAGGGATAATCAGAATTATCTAAAGCTTACTGATTCCTTGTCATTGTAGTATCTACCGAGTTGTTTCCAATCCAATGGCAAACTTATGCTTCCTCTCTGATTCATTTTGGGTAATGAAAACCATTCTATAGATTAGGGAAAGGGAATCCACTTGTTCTTATGCAGTTTGTATCTGGAAGAACATAACCAGTGCAATGATTGAGAGATTATTTATGTGATAGAATTTTCGGGGATGCACAGCCCCTCTTCTCTCTCTTCTCTTCTTTCTCACACAAAGAATGTTCATCTGACTTCTGACTTCTGCTATTTACTGGCAGTGAGGTCGGTGGCTGCTAATGCAGAAGCTACTGCAGGGTTTGATGAAATGGCTTCTGGGACACAGCGTAAATATTACATGCTTGGTGGAAAAGGTGGAGTTGGGAAAACAAGTTGTGCTGCATCACTTGCGGTCAAATTTGCAAGCAATGGTCATCCCACACTTGTGGTTTCAACTGATCCTGCACATTCTTTAAGTGATTCTTTTGCCCAGGTTTATTTTATATTCTACCTTCTTTATTCTCTATTTTTAAGTTTTAATTAGCTTGATCTGTTTACTTTTTATTCTCGTAACTCATGAAACAAGTTGCATTTCAATTTCCTGCTTGTTCCTAGGATTTGACAGGAGGGACACTAGTGCCAGTTGAAGGACCTTATTCTCCATTGTTTGCTCTGGAGGTGCGTGGAGAAGAGAAAAGAAATAATAATTCAAATCTGCATCTCATCTTCTACTGGAAAAATGCCTTATAGTTAGTTTCAACTTTTTCTACTTTATCAGATAAACCCCGACAAAGCTAGGGAAGGATTTCGTAGTGTGAGCCAGAAAAAATGGGGGAAGTGGAGTAAAGGACTTTATGGATGGGATGGGCCTTGGAATTCTTGCTGAGCAGGTAAAGTTTTTCATGCATTTACTTGAATACTATTTTGTGTAATTTAATTTTAGAAACTTCTGTATGCATGTAACTTGTCTCTGTTGATATTAATTCACTTATGCAAATCATGGGATGGGCATGTATTGTTGGTAAAACTTAATGCTAAAATTAATATATATATATATATATATATATATATTTTTCAGTAAAAAAATTTATTGTTACATTTATTTTCAAATCAACTACTAAAATTTCCTTGTGGAAGTCATGAATATATGAGTATTTCTTTCTGCTTTTGACATTTTATGTTCCAATGACTTCTCTGATGCAAGTTGCAGATTCTAAATCTTGATCTTAGCTCTAATGATATGAAGAAAATAAGATAGCCTCACTTGATTAACTTACTGGTAAATGTACTTTGTTGTTTTCATTGGAAAGCTAGGAGAGCTAAAGCTGGGAGAGTTGCTGGACACCCCTCCTCCAGGTTTGGATGAGGCTTTTGCAATTTCAAAGGCATGCCATACTATTGTGATCATTAACATTATAGGGTTCTTCTTATATTTGTTGAGAGCGTGAAACTTTTGCTGATTATAGATCTTCTTGCCAGGTTATGCAATTCCTTGAATCACAAGAATATAATATGTTCACTCGCATAGTTTTTGATACTGCCCCAACGGTGAGGAGAGTAAAAGTGTACTTAATTCCATTAAAGACATAGCCTTTAATCTAACACACTTTTTTTTTTTAAATCTTTTTTTTGTTGCTGTTCACAGGGTCATACATTAAGGCTTCTCTCCTTGCCTGACTTCTTAGATGCATCAATAGGAAAGATATTGAAGGTAAAAATCTTCTCAACTCTATTGAGAATGTCATTACTGTAACAGTCTATCAGTTTTGACAGTTTTGTGTGACCAGATTTATGAAGCATTTAAACATCATGTATTATGTTATTATGCCAAGACTAACCATCGGAGTTTGAATAAATGCACAAGTTGTCTGAACTTTATTCTGAAGTAAAACTGTCTAAGATCTTGCTGGAAATATTGCTCTGGTTGAAGTTTATGACACAAAAAGCTTTCTTCCTTGTGTTGCAACTCACCTTGTGTATCTTCACCATATTGGTAGTTCCATTGCTGACGACTTCACCATTAGTAGGAAATGGAAGATTCTTTTTCCCTTTCTGTTATAAATATCATTGACATGTCAAATACCCAAATTAGCGTTAAAGAACTTTTTTTTTTTCTGATCCATTAAATTTACACAAGGTTCTTGTTTGTTTTGATTCCTTCCAGTGCTCAGAAACTCACACACCGTCTTTTTGTTATCCCTTACGCATTTTCATGTTAGTGAGACAATTTGAGAGTACTTTCTCGTTCTCCTCCTCTGCTTCATTTAACCCACCATACAGCTTGCTTGATTGCATCTATCTGTTGCCACCTAGAGATGCATAAAAACATTCACGTTTTGTTCTATTTACTCATTTTTCAACTTATGATGCCTGTTACAGTTGAGGCAGAAAATAGCTTCAGCTACTTCAGCAATAAAATCTGTCTAAGAAGAAAACCGTCAAGAGGATGCTGTAAGCTTCAACACCTTAGTAGCTGTTATTTTGTCTTTATTTAGCATGAAATGCTTATTTTTGTGATTTGGTCTGCAGCCTACAAAATTAGAGCGACTGAGGGAAAGAATGATCAAAGTGAGGGAGCTTTTCCGTGATGCAAATTCAACATAATTTGTCATAGTAACAATACCCACGGTAGTAGGCTGAATCTTTACACATTTTGTCTTGTCTAGTCATGTTTTGATGCAGATATATTTGTGGCTTTGATCTCTTGACCTGAATTGTGCTTCAATATTTTATTGTTTCCTTTTTTTTTTAATGTAAAATATTTTATTGTTTCCATTGTACATCTTCTCTTATGGTTTTGCACCTTAGCAGTCTTTGTATGGTGGGACTTTTTGCCTTCCTGTTTATGGATCTAAACCTAATTTGCCCCTGATTAAACTGTTTTGAACTCTAAATCAAACATTATTCAAAATATCCATGTCATTCAAAGGTTGAGAAACTCTCTGCTAAACATTTGTAGTGGGTGCATTTCTGATATATTTTAACTCTCTCTCTCTCTCTCTCTCTCACACACACACACACATGTTAGGTGATGGCAATTAGTGAATCATCAAGGTTGTGTTCTTCCTTGAAGACAGAAGATGTTCCTGTTAAGAGACTTATTGTCAACCAGATTCTTCCACCATCTGCATCAGATTGCAAGTTCTGTGAAATGAAGAGGAAGGTAAGGGATCATTTGGTTAGCTCTTGCAAAAGTCAAAATTTTTAGGTTCAATGCTTTTCTAAGTAGAAACTTTCATTTGTTAGTTATGCCTAAAGCTACACATGGAGGTTTAGCTTTCTCCTTTTTTGCTTGGGAGGAGGAAAGAGCTACCTTTACTCAAATCTTCACAGGTCACACACCTTTTATGGCCCTTGTTTTTAGCCTGATCTCTGTACGCAATCAGCACATGTGTTGGCGTGCGGGATAATTCTAGTGGACTCTACCATACTGTTCCCCTAGGCACATTCGGACCAATATCCTCCACCGGGCGTACTCTATCGGGTCTAATAGTGGGAATGCGCTCCTAAGCCCATAACTGTACTTCCAGTGAAATAATAATATTAGAAAAATATGATTGATTTAATATAGTTAAATTCGCATTTTGGATTTAAATTCGTATCTGAATCAATAGAAGTGGACCACTGATCTGATACGCCGTATAAACAATAGCGTTGCATATACAACGATACAAATAAGCTAATATTGCCCTACTCCAACTCAGTGTACCAGCCAACTCGAGATTGCGTATATACCTAAGGAAGCGCAGATGAACTCAGTTTTTGGATTCATCGGAGAACAAAAATCCACCAATAAGCTGCATAATGCGACACCTTATATGATGTGCAACCATATCAGGAGTCGCGTGCGCTGGGAGAGGTTGAGCAAATGCTCTCTCGAGTGATCTTAACTTCAATCGAGATCCATCCAGGTCTGTACCTGTAGGTCGAAAATCAAGGAGCGCGTCACATAGATCTAGTAGCTCTGCCTGTGGACAGTTGAACCCACAGCTAATAATTGGATCACCCTTTACGCGTAATCCAAAAAGAACCTCGACATCTTATAGTGTAATATCCAAAAGCGCTGTCATTGTCCTTTGCAGTAAGGATAGTATCTTCCAATTGTCCTGCTTATATATGTGTCGATCTATGTCGACGCTGCAGGGTCAATAAGTCCGGAATAATAGGGTCGGGATCAACTCCGTCTTGTGCAGAGTCCATCAATGGTATCCTAAAAAGTAAAAAAAAAAAAGATTAAAATATATTATTAAACAAAATAAAGTGAAAATATCATCATTTATGCAACTGTAATACCACAAAATATATAAACAGACGTGATGAATATTATTACACACATAAGAGGCTTTGATACAACATATCAAAGAAGAAATACTACATCAGTCATATGAATTACGAAGATAGAACATGTAAAATATTCTAACAGCAATCTACAACACCGTGGGTGCAATTCCTACAAAATAAAGTGAAAATATCATTATTTATGCAACCATAATACCACAAAATAGATAAACAGACGTGATGAATATTATTACACACATAAGATGTTTTGATATAACATATTAAATAAGAAATATTACATCAGTCATATAAATTACAAAGATAGAACATGTAAAATATTCTAACATCAATCTACAGCACCGTGGGTGCAGTTTCTCTGCGATGGCATAACCCACATCGAGGAGGTGAATTAGGATTACACTAATCTATTTCATTTCGAATATGCGCCGTCCGCATTCAACCAGATCGTCGATTCTTGAAACGGTGAGCGTACGGCGTCAAGATTAAACCAGGGTCGCGCCAATAATCCTCGTGCGGAATTGGTCTGAATTGTGGCGTATACGTTAACCTGTAGGATATTGTTATGTTCTCCGATGATACGAGATCGATAGGGTTCAGCCCCAATTGCTGACATGCTGTAAATGCGTGCGAACAAGGAATTTTATATATTTTCCATTTGCAACAACTGCATGACCTAGTACCAACATTAACCTCGTAAGAGTTATTTCCCTTTCCATGCTCACGATGTGCTGACACCACACTAAAAATATCCCTGTCCGGATTAAAAGTCAGCACACTGTGCCTTCTTCTTTTTGTCTCATTCTTTACAAACTTTGCCTATATAGTCGAAGGAAAGTGATACCTGCCGTGATTAGCCTCCTGTCTATAATTGTTGAAATATTTGACTATTTTTTTGAAAGAAGACTCAACAATAACCTTGATGGGTAGGGCACGTATGCCTTTAACGACACTGTTGAATGATTCAGCTAAGGGCGGCAATATTGAACACGACACGAAAATGACACGATTATAGCGGGTTAGGGTTGGGGTTTCGCGGGTTCGGGTCAAAACAGGTCGACCCATTTAACTTTAAACGTGTACAGGTCATAAACGGGTTCAACCCGTTTCAACCCACGAACCCGTTTAATTTTTTTAATATTTATATTTAATACTTTTTGTAATGCCCTACAAATTTCACTATAAAAAAATAGATAATTTAATTTTTTACTTGAATTAATTGAATTAAATTTTATTATATGAATTAATTGAATTGTTTGTGTGTCTATTTTGTTTAATTATATAAGACATCTTAAAAAAAATAAATGATGTTAATGCGGCTATTTACTTGATATATAGTAAATGAATCATTCTTAATTAATTATTATTTAGTGTTTATAATAATAATATTATTACAATGACTTTTAGTTAGAGAAAATAATTTTTTGAATAATCAAATTTTATTGTAAAATTACATTTGTTTAGATTTTTAATAGTAAATCTTATGAATTTATTAAGATCTATAAATATTGAGTGGGATAGTTTGTTATTTTATAACTTTATGGGTTGTTTTATTAGTTTTTTTAAATTTTATATGATTTAATTTAATTTTGTAAAATTTTTTGTGTAATGGTGCACAGATTGGTGGGTCTAATAAGTATTCGGATTGATGAATTTAATAATTATATATTTAATTTTTGTCTAATTGTGTTAACCCGTTTTATAACACGAACACGACATGAGAATAAACGGGTTGACACGACATGACACGTTTATTAAACGGGTCGTGTTCGGGTTGGCTTATCGAGTGTAATTATCTCAAGTTGACACGATCCGCCAACCCGAACACGACACGATTGCCACCCTTAGATTCAACCAAATTTGTTGTCATATTACCCCACCTATAGCCACCATCATAAACAAGCGTCCATTACTCTTTCAGAATCAAATTCAACCATGCCTTGGCTTGGGGGTTCAGCATATTACTTTCTTCCATAATCTGCAAAAATTTTCGCTTCTTATTTTGATCCCCAGCTGCATATATCAACTTCTTCAACTGATAATTTTTGAACTTTGTATTGAAGTTGCTTTGGATATGTCTGAGACAAAATCTGTGCACTGCTATTGACTCTTGCCAATCGAGTAGTCGAAGAAGGGCATTCACTATCCCAACGTGTCTGTCGAATATTAAACAAATTCTTCGATCCTTTAGTATATGCACCCTGAGCAACGACAAAAACCAATCCCAACTGTCATTTGTTTCCTCGTCAACGACTGCAAAAGTAAGGGGTAATATATGATTGTTGACATCTTTACCCACAGCCGTTAATAATTTTTCCTTGTATATACCCCAAAGGAATGTCCCGTCGACGCTGACCACCGATTTCATATAAATAAATGCATCAATGCATGGCTTGAACGCCCAAAAAACATATCCAAATGTCTTTGCGCCATTGCTGTCCATAGGTAGGAAATGCCATACCACTACGGTACCTGGATTGGCATCTTGCAAGGCTTGCATATACTGTGGTAGTTGTGCAAATGAAGAAGGCTAGTCACCATAAATCATCTTAATGGCATGCCTGCGCACGTTCCATCATTTCTTGTAAGACGGAGTGAAATGTAAAGTGTCATGTATATGGTTGTTTATCTCGCTGACTATTATTTATGGATTTTTGTGAATCATTGACATAATATGCTTCGTCATAAATTTGGCGCTCATGTTGCGATGGTTGTCGTCTTTTGTTCGAACTAGATAAATGTGCTCTCCATGCCATCAAGTAATTTGCCACAGTTCGGAACCATTTTTCTTTCGCGTACGAATTTGCCAATAACAGGGATTTTGGGGAGTTGAATTTTTGCATTCGGTAATCCAGGACGCGCTTTTGCTTTCTTATACTATGAACTCACGACCCAATCTGACAGACTACGATCGATCGAACTGCCAAAAGTAACTCTTCCTTATTTCTAAACCACATTCCAATCCTCAAGTCATTATTAGATTCTGACCATAAATTCATCTGACTGCTTTTCGTCGCCGTTCCATCACATTCATTTTCCATTTCTTGAGTAGTAGTCAACCTGTCAAGATACATTAAATACGGTGGATTATATAACTGGTCTGGTTCAGCAGGTATATTACCAGGTTGTGGTATTACAGAAAGACCGGCACCATATTCTCCAGTATCACCATCTCCCTCGTCCTCGTCGGGGGTAACTTCCGCATTCGGTCCATCAAAGTTGAATGTTGCTCCTAAACCATCCACGGTCGCCTCTGGAGCACCTACCCAATTGGGTTCTCGAGCAATCCACTCATCGACTGGGGTAATATCCAATGGAATATCTATTTTCGCAGTAGAAAACAACGGTGTGGAGTTGGGCTGTGTTTATATAGGCTGAACATCGACATGAAATGAAAGCGTGACAAACCCCATCGAAGTTGGTCTAACGACTGAGATATCCAGAACTATCGGAGTATAAGGGGATTGAAAATTGTCACTTGGGAGATGTCCAGGATTATTGGCGTAAGCAGATGTAGGTGCATTTAAATCAATATTAGCCATGTGCACTGGAGTGGCTGAATTCACTAATTCAGTGAAGGGTTTCGTAATAGGCATGGGGTTGTGTTTTTCTGCAACGTTTGTATCTGTTATATTTTGAATCTGTACCATCTCATGATGAACGTGCAAATCGATTGGTTGTCCCTTCACGGTGGATGCATAGTCCCACAATCCATCCATATCTTCATAATCTGTTATGGAAGTTGTCGTAGACCTTAGTGCAGCGCCAAAAGCAGTATCTTTTCTCATTGTTATTTGCAACTGAACAGTAGACATGTCTAATTCACGCAGCGTACATATTTTGTTGATTAAACCGAGGTAACTAACTCGATTTTTAACAATCAATGTCTTGCGACATGAACCGTTAAAAAAATCGCCATTTGGGATACGCATAATCTCACAATCTCAATACAACCGTAATCTAACAGGTTATTCTAGTGACATTGTGCATAAATAAACAATGTAAAATAATTTTTTAATCAAATAAATAAATAAATAAAATATGTCGCAACTTTGAATTATTATATGAAACTAATATAATTATTATTCAACACATCTCAATCCAAAACAATATATTGTGCTATATAATAGAATATTAATATAAATCAATTAATCGTCACAAGTAATCAAAAATCAAATATCAAATAAAATATAACCATTTTTTAACATGGATGTAAATTAAATTAAATTAAATATAAAAATAATTAACTAAAAATTACAAATAAATTAAATTATTAAATTCACTATAAAAGTTAAATTAATATAAATCAATTAATCGTCACAAGTAATCAAAAATCAAATATCAAACAAAATATAATAATTTTTTAACATGGACGTAAATTAAATTAAATTAAATATAAAAAATAACTAAATAAAAATTACAAATAAATTAAATTATTAAATTCACCATAAAAGGTAAATTAATATAAATCAATTAATCATCACAAATAATCAAAAAGTAAATATCAAACAAAATATAACGATTTTTTAATATGGAGGTAAATTATAATTAAATTAAATATAGAAAAAACAACTAATTAAAAATTACAAATAAATTAAATTATTAAATTCATCATAATAGGTAAATTAATATAAATCAATTAATCGTCACAAGTAATCAAAAATTAAATATCAAACAAAATATAATGATTTTTTAACATGGACGTAAATTAAATTAAATTAAATATAAAAAATAACTAAATAAAAATTACAAATAAATTAAATTATTAAATTCACCATAAAAGGTAAATTAATATAAATCAATTAATCATCACAAATAATCAAAAAGTAAATATCAAACAAAATATAACGATTTTTTAATATGGAGGTAAATTATAATTAAATTAAATATAGAAAAAACAACTAATTAAAAATTACAAATAAATTAAATTATTAAATTCATCATAATAAATTAAATTAAACTAAATGGTGACCATACACAGTTTATACCATTCAACAAAATATAAAATAGACAAAATCAATAATTTTGATTAAACTGATTAAAACATATTATAAATCAGTCAATATTTTACTAAACATAATATTTAAAAATACCAAAAATTTCACTAAAATATCATAATCTAATAACTAATTTTTAATATTAAATTTAAATATATCTATTTGAACAAATAAATAAATTAATTGATATAATATTTATTTTAAAAAAAATCTGTAATATAGAAGTCGCGTGTATGACTTGAGTGTATAGCCAGCAACACTTTTTCACCGTCGGCAGCTTTCTGTTTCTGTTACCGTTGGCGGCTTTGTGTTGTGTTTGAGTTGGCGGCTTTGTGTTGTGTTTGAGAGAGAATCGACAAATGCCGTGAAATGTGAATGAAGGCTTCGTGTTTTGGAGATGAACAAAAATGAACTGCTGCGCGCATTTTATAGGCAAAACCCACTGTTCCTCTCGTGAACCAGCTTTGCATGATCACCACGTAAAGGCCAATTTCAATAGAATCTCTGTGGAATAAGAGATTCCCTTGAATAAAGCCATGCCGGGCGGAGACCGAATAAAGCCGACAGCCTCGCGTCTCCCAGACACGAGGTTGTCTGCTTTACTACCCAGTCTCTCATGTCTTTTCAAAGCTTTCTGAATTTGTTGAATTTTTACATGCTTTTCTGCATGCTTTTTGACCAAGAAGTGTGGCCCATTCCTCGTGTCTGGTAGACACGAGGTACCCTCTGTCGGGGTGTGCCCTGGCTTCTCTACCTCCATCCGGAGTTGCTTTTGGAAATGTCACCATTTTGGTCAAAAACCCCGTTTTGATCTGTGAAGGGCTATTCGAGGATTTAAAACAATGTTGTAGATGATTATTGAGATTTAAATTAGACACCCATATTGGAATTTGGTTTTCAATAAAGATTTCTCATTTTTCGAGTATAGAATATATTATATTATGTATATGAGAAAATAATAAGATGGTAGTTTAATTGATTAAAAATATTTTTTATTAAATCATGATGAATTTTGAGTTTGATGAGGCCAAAAATAAATGTTCTACATGTACACAATCTTATTGCTGATGCATAAAAAAACGATTACATTTGGCCCAATTTTCAATCAGCCTTACATCTTGCATCTTGCATCTTGTTAGGGTCTTGCACACTACAACTGAAGTTGCACATATAAAAGAGCCTTCGGAAGTACCAATTAAGGAGAGACATAATGGCACTCCTCCTTTATATAATAAAAGAATTTCACCGTGGGGTTTAAAAATTTACATTCGAAAATATTACAAATATACACTGAATTACAACATAAAATTTCTATTTCTGAGATTACTGAACCATCCTACAATCACATCCTACAAAACTTAGCTCCTTTAACAATGTGACAAGTGTCATACTGTCCTAGAAACTTTAATCGTGTGAATGCGTACTGCAATCGCTTCATAATTGAAAATGGCTGCTACAATGCAGTAAGTTGAACTGAAAATGAGATGGAACTCAAACTCACTTCCTTTGGAAAGCCAACATACCAAGGAAGGCTATTACACGACTAGCTACACCAGTGAGGATGAGAACACCTAGGCAAAGATACCAGTGATGAAGATCATAACCCAACTTCATAAGTGAAGCACATCGTGTTATGATCCATACACCATAATACCTGAAACAAAAATATAACCAATGACAATAAGTTTTCAGGTCTTAAATAAAACTGAATTGTTTTCTTCAATGAACTAAATAGATATTCATCATTATGTACTTTAGTTTTACTTTCATGATCAAGTTCTGCGTTACTTTATCACCTTGCTGCATCTCTACCTAAACAATATGTGCAGAATTTCTTGAAAGAGATTTCAGCTTATACCTTTTTGCGTTTGCAATAACAAATGCTTCTAAGGCCCACCACGGATAACAGAATTTTGATACAATCTTCACAACTACACTATTTCTTGGCTGTGTTGCAATGAGAGTCAAAACCACAGGAAGAAGTACTGATAACTGCATACAACAGAGTAGCAGGTCAAATGAAAGAAACTGAGATTACAGAAATTGAAATCATAACAAAGATCTAAAGTAGTCAAATACTTGCATACCAGTTGGGAGGGACCAGGTTGAAGAAAGATGGCCAATACATATGCCATACCAGTGACGCAGTACACGAGGCAGAGCAAGACAATGTAATTGTCCGTGAACGATGATCTAGGATTATTGAAGAAATAAAACATCGAGAGATAGACCACCGGCTTGATCACTGTGTTAAATTGGTCTATTGTATCCTTGGAAACAAAGTGAGCCAGACTGCTGATGCCAGAAGCACTTTCTCGCCAATATTGTAGCTTGTCCAGTGAAAATGACCTCAAAGCCGCAACTTTGCATAAAAGAGCTGAAATTGGATTGGAAAAAAAAAAAATCCAATAAATCACAATGAAGTTATATCAAGTCCAGAATTCTATCAGACAGTCTTAATATCTTTTAGGTGAACGAATCTCCTAGCTCCAGATATGGTGGGGACAAAGTACAATGTCAAAGAAACAGTTTCTTTCAATAATGACTCATTAATCCCCTACGTGTTAGTATAGTCATTTATCATGACAAGAGAAGCAAGTTTAAAATCAGCTTTAATTGAAAGATTGATTGGCACTTACAAACAGCAATGATCGTATATATATAACCAGGAGCACCAAATTGCTCATCACTCGACCTAGAAAAGGAACCCAAACAGGCCCCAGCAACTAACAGAGTTAGATAATCTACTGCTTGCAGTCTAGCTTCCCTTAGTCGTTGCTTGCCTACCCTGGGATCATCACGAGCACAAAAGAACATGAGAATGTTGTTTTGATGCAATATAAAAGAAAATATATAAAGAACCGAGGATCCAATCCTTCCAATGTTTGCAAGTTCTTCATATATAAAGAGACAACAAATCCTTAGACAGTACTAATAGAAACTTTGGATGTAACACAGGCTTGATTCCCACAAGTTTTAAAGCAAGACCATCGTACCATTACCACATTCATTTGATGTTGCTATTATAAGCATCAATTACCAAAATACAAGATAGTAATGTCTCTTGCAAATTAAGAAAAGCGAATTCGATATACATTAACCTTCATTATTTTTCTTTTCAGACAATTGCTCAGAACTTCCAAAATAAAATGTTGAATCTGCATTAAATGAGCACAGCAGTTTGCAGTGCTCTCCAGTCTGATTTTGAGATTATATTTTGTTTGCCTGTATTGTTCAGATTTTGTGTTGCACGATGAATTCCTTAGATGCTGTAGCTTTATGTTTCATTAATCTAATTTTGCTCAATTGGGAAAAAAAAAAATGCAGACTAGCAAACATATCTAATATAATTTCAGGAACCAGTAAAGAGAAGAAAAACTTAGAGATTTAGAAGAAGAAAACATATGTACCTCCCAAGAAAATACTTATATTGCAAGAGGACATTTGGAGTTCTCCGGTTGGACAAATCCTTTGACTTCAAGAAATTGTGCCGTAAAATATCCCGGCGCCTTTCCATGTTACATTTCACATCTCGCCACATTTCCCCAGCAAAAGATTGCTCCTCAGTAATCTCAGCAGAAATTTCACGTTCACCAATATTTACCTCAGCTGGGGATGTAACAAGTGCAGCAGCATATTGTTGCATGTCTTGCGGCACAGGATAACCATTATGAAGCATCCATCTAATGGGAAGCTCCTCATAGCTCAGATTGGAACTTGTGCTTGGTTTGACCAAACCTTCCAAAACATCTATAAAATAGTCTGGAGGATTAACACGTTCAGGTACATTGATACCAAGGCCTGCAAAGTATTCTTCAACTTTCCTCACTGAACCATGGTAGACAGTAAGACCCCCTTTTGCTAAAAGTATCAAATCGTCAAACATCTTGAACAATGTGTAGCTGCAGCAGGATAGCAACCATTAATAATTAAGCTGATGAATAAAAGACTTTCTGCATCAAAATATTGCATAAAAATCCAAATTGACAATGCTAAAGTTTTAACCCACAAATGCTCACAAAGCATCTTAAATGGGCAATATTAAGATCCCTTAGTAGTGAAGTCTCTAGTTGTCTTTAGCAGGTTGCATAAGATATACAACATAAGCTCCTTGAAATTTTGCCACAGCGATCCCAAAATGTATTTGAGAACTAGAAAAAGTTCACCATTAAAAATTATCAAAATCAGACGCTTGAAATGACTCCATCATAAAAAGATAATAAAAACAACGAAAATTTAGTTTTCCACCTAGTTTGGTCTGGAGATTGCTTGAATTACCTTGGTTGGTGGACCACCATACAGATGTTTACCCCCTCAAGAGCTTCACGTCGAAGTGCTCTTAAGAGCAGCTGAGAAGATGAGCTGTCCAAACCTGACGTGGGTTCATCTAAGAAAAGAAGGGAAGGTTCCATTACCAACTCCAGACCTACATTTACTCGTTTCCTCTGACCTCCAGATATTCCTCGTTTCTCTACTGTTCCAACCAACGAACTGCGTACCGCCTGCAACCCCAGGAATTCAATGGCCCTCTCAACAACAAGAACTTTGTCTGCTTTTGGCAAGTCTGCAGAAAGCCTTCAATAATTTTAAAAAGTGAATTTCAGTTAATAGTGAAACTATAGACTCTGGTAATCAAGTATTATGTAAAAGGAAAAAAAAAACAAAATTTTGATTGGAGAGCTCATGGACAGGAATATGATGCCAAAGTTCTAAGATATCATCAACTTCTATTGGTAGTTATTAATTTTGTCCCACAGAAACAGTTTGTGAAACAACTTCGTTAAAAATGGTGATAACTCCTGTAAGAAATTTCAAATTATGGTCAATCGAGATACCAGGAGGTGGAGTACTAATTTGATGCTTCTAAAAAACTCAGAATGCCAAGGAATTGTATGCGCATGCTGTCAGGACCCTGGGTGCATCCTGGCTTCGAATCTAGTGCATGATCCTTATCTATGAGAACTCCAGAAGTATATGCATAAATGTTAAAAATTTTCTCCTGAAAATAAGACCCCCTTTAGTTGAATGAGAGATAGAAGTCTATCTATTCATAAATGTAACTATACTGCTTCTGTGGCTTTCCTAAACTACCAGGGCCAGGAAGATGGACTACAACTGAAAATATTACACTAAATATCTATTGGTGAGACAAAGCTGTGCCAGAAGTGGCCACTAACATTTTATTCTCCAATAAAAATCTATCAAAGGGATTATCATGGCAATGCTGCTCAGGACATTTCAAATTATCGTGGAGACAATCAAAGTAATGAATTCATGTCAAAATTGCAATCAAAAGGGTAACAGAACGGGATATCACATACCTGCATCTTGCACTGAACCATAAGTTTTCCTCTACAGTTAAGTTTCCGTACACTATATCATCTTGTGGAACAAAACCAATTATCTTCTTGTATGAGTGGATTGATTCAGTCTTTCCATTAATAAGAATCAAGCCACTCATTGTGCATCCAACTGCTTTTCCTGCCAGGGCAGAAAGTAAAGTTGTTTTTCCAGCCCCTGATGGGCCCATAACAGCTGTAATATGGCCAGGCATGATTTTTCCATTGACTGACCTCAAAAGATGTTTCTTTTTCCCTTTCAATGTAACTGTTAAGTCTCTAAAAACAAGCTCAATTACAGGTCTTTTTCTTGTTTTGGTATTTGTAGCCATAGAAATTACTCCTGAGAATGAAAGGTTCTTGTTCTGCTCCTGCTGAGCCTTCTCTTTCTCAAGTTGTGAATAAGCATACCTGAAAATCTGGCTATGGGTGTGTATTTCTTTATCCTTTGCTATTTTCTTTTTGCCAATTTCATTATCAGTTTCTAAGCTGAAACTTTGAACACTGTCAGCATAATCTTCTATTTCATGCATAATCTGCATATGATGACCAGCTTCCACTTTATTCCCTCCGGCTAAGGGAAGGGATTGCTCGGATGCACTAGAACTGCCCAGGTGTATGGATGAGTATAGATCAGTATCTGTTTCATGTTGTGTGTGATTCAGTATCTTAACCATTTCATTCTCTGCGACTACTTTCCTGCAAGAAAATGTCCGAGATACTTGAGATTGCAATTCCGCTGCATGCTTCTTAGCTGCCTGTTTTGCAGATTTCCACCTTGCACGTGCTTGTGCCTTTTCCCTTACAGTTCTAGCAGCAGCTTCCCTGGTTTTGGCACGTCTCCTCTCACGAGTAGTGAGAAATTGATCAGAACAGTTATAGATTATAAGGAGAAGAGTAGTCATAGCAGCCTGTGAAAATGAAGCATAAATTTTGACATTCAATAGTTAGTAGTAGTTGCACTAGAAAAGATAAGATAGAGTAGAAGATGGGAAAGCAAGGCAAGAAGGTGCATCCAGACAGAATACTGGAGGAACCAGGAGATGTATTAGTTATATTTGTACGGTTAAAGAAAATAGAATCTGCAAGCGAATCCACTATCAAGTATTTAAGAGGATTGTTAGAATGGGAAAGACAAATAAGAGAGAGAGAGAAAGACAAGAATTTGGCAGTGATCTTTGTCTGAACCATAATGGCGTCATATTTGTACAAGATAAGGCATTTCTATCTAGGGGTCATGTTTAAAAACCTCAAACAGTGGTGCCCTGCTCCCAAAAGAGAAAAAAGCGTACCCAGCACATCTTTAAGAATTAAGAAAACTGCAGAACTTACCATGAGCATTGCTCCATAAGCATGAATATTTTGATTTGCAGTATTGGGAACACATGAGGTCAACTTGAAGCATCCTGCAAGTTTCATGTGTAAGGATTACATGGTCTATGTTGCATTTAATTTGAGGGGGTTGGGGGAGAGAGGGGGGGGGGGGGGCGCAACATCTCTGAATTATGTACACACTATGAACAAAGGGTAAATACTGGTCATTCTAATTGAGTTAAGTTGTCTTTAAATTCAAACCTTATACAATGAATTAACTAAAGTCTTCAATGTGGACTTACGTTTCTCAGCTGTAGAACCCCTGGGGCAGTAATTCCTGGAATTTAGAAAGGAAATTGTTTTATTAGTATTAAAATGGGAATTGGCAGCAACAGTAACTGGAACATCATTCAGAAATGTTATGCAGATTAAGTATTATAACTATCATTTTAAATGTATAAAATCAAACATAAGTCTGAGGCAGAAAGTGGAAAAACCAGAGTGTTGAGGAAATTTGTCATTGCGTGAATGGAATGCTTCTCCTGAAATGCACTTAAAGTACAAGAAAGTTATAACAAATTAAAGCTACTCTCGGAATTTGTTGGATAACATTTTGAAACAATTAAAAGGTACTCTCAAAGTAATAAAAAACCTTTTGGAAAACAGAAAGAAATCCTATCAAACAACCATCAGAAAAGGCATTTGTTAAATTTTCATGATATTCATTTAGAAGTTCTGTTGATTCTGTCAAGCCTTTTCTTTTTTTTTTTTTTTAAACATTTATCACAGAAATTTTGAGACAAAAATGTACGTTTTGTTTGAATTATATGCATCCACATCTGGTTTCCTGTTAAATTTTAAGCATATGCCCACCATTGTTGCCAAGAGTTCCTTCACCATTATTTATGTTTTCCTTAATCATAACTCAAATAAGTTGAAACATAGAGAAAATCCTGGAGTATGGGATCAAAATCAGTACCCCTTACTACATGTCTTGTTCTCTATATTTGTTGGACAATATGATCCCGCTGAACAGAATAATGCACTGCTACTACGCACATCTGCCCAAATATTTGCTCCACCACAAGTGTGATTAACCTGGCCTGGTGGTAATTGGTAATCATACCTGAAGAGTTCTATCAATCAATTGCACATGCCATAAAAGATAGAAATATAAAGATTAAAGAGGCTTTATGACCACTATCCAAACTTACGGTTCACATAAGCCAGTAGTTGTGTTCAGTGTAGCAAGGGGGCAGTACGAACCTAATGGGCAGGCTTCACAAACACAAGAAACATCTCATCAGCAATCAGAAAATTCAATTTCAAAATTCAAAGTTTTAGAGGTGAATGGAAGATAAAACCAACACAATGTACATAACCTCTGAGAATCTTCTTATGTTTTCTATAATAGAGTGTGTGTAGAATAAACACTTCTTGCATAAACGAAGCACTTTCTTGATTAGTTTCCTACTAGAAAATCTATTTCTTTTAGGAAAGTGGACATTCATTTTAAGAGGGTCCAAAATAGAAGTGTAGACATATCTAAAAGATGCTGCACATGTTGAACAGGAATGTAAGCGCCAACAAAATTCCAACATATAATAGTGCTACATGGGTAGTAACAATGACCATGAGCACACTGGTAAAGATGGAAATCATATTCAAATTTGTTTATAGTACCTTCCCAAGGAAACATAATGCGAACAGTTTTCGCTAAGACAACAAAAAAGTGAGTGTGTGTGTGTGTGTGTGAGAGAGAGAGAGAGAGAGAGAGTCATGTAAACATCAAGACTGTAATACTTGTCCCGTCATCCCACATTGAATGTCTTGTTTGACTTTTTTCACTCAAACTTTAAAGCTTAATGCTACTATATTCAAAGTTATCAAGTTTCCACTATAGTATTTCAATTGGAATTTTCGATCTTTCCCAAATAAATCTTTTAGTAGCAAAATCATTTCAAAGAATTAACTTTAATTAGGTAACAAGAGCAAATGAGACATCCAATTTGGGGCAGAAATAAGCAACCCTAGTTGCATTATAAGAGAAAGCTTAAAACATACTTACGTATCATGCAAGTTAACCCACGAGGACAAAAGAACCCCTCACAACAAGGTTGGCAATTCAGGGTTCTTGCTGGTTCCTGAGAATCTATTAGATTGACTGGCGAATCAGAGTCAACACGACATCCCCATCCTGGCTCACAGCCGGCAATCCAAGAGGTCCAGTTACAGTTTTTATTAGGCTTTATAGCATTTGCACTCCCTGTTAGCCTGAAGCTATCAAAGTAAAGGCTCATCTCTGTAACTGTACACAATCTGCGTGTAATGTCCCCTGTTTAACATGTGAGAAGCTTGGAATTACGTACAGCAGGACTAGCTTGCATGTAATAGTTTAGGTCACAAACAATAAATTCACCCAAAAAAGGGCAATTTCCAGTTTTCACGCTAAACGGGTATTTCTCCACGATATATTTCCATTCTACAGTTCTTTATGGATCCAATTTTTTCTTTTCATCTCATGTCTTGGTCAGTGCTATACTACACACAATCCAAATTTTCATTTCCCAAAATGTTTCATCAAACACCCGTTCAAAAGATAGCAACACTGGTAACTCATACACTCTTTGCAAACATTAATTAGAAAGTCAACCTGAAAGATAATGATAACATCAGAGGAGAACCTTCGAAATACAAATTCCATATCAGTTTGACATTTATCAATCCATTGGATTCAACATAACCTTTTCATTTCCCATCCTTTATGTTATTCAATACAACGACAAGTGAATCCGTAATTGGAAATACCTCCAGTTCTTGTTATGCAGTTAGCGACAAATGTCAAATTGGACAAAAAATTAAACGCCCGGTCCCATTCAACTTGCCTACATCCACAAAAACCCAGGAAATCATATTCCCAAAAAAAAAATTAATTAAATGTACGTTCAAAATCTTCCTTTTTGGGTGTTTCCAGATGAGCAAATCTCAGGAAAAAAAAATACTAGTAGTAGCAACTTACGGATTGTCAATGCAGTAGCTGGAATCCCTAGCTAACCTACTATTTATAACCCGTCTAGTGAGATTCGTGAGTTGATCGTTAGCCAATCCAATGAGATAATGAAGAAACGCTGGGTTGCCATTAGGGTCACCAAAGGACTGGCACTGGACCAACCGCAAGGAGCTCAACAGCAGCACCCCAACTACTATAACTACCAATGTACCTAAACTAACTATGTTAAACTTCAATCTTCTGGGTCTGCTCCGGCTCCCTCCGTTTCTGCTCGTCATTTGGACAAGCAGTTGAGGAGCAACAAAGATTTCTTGCAACCGCAGGTCAAATATTAATTGAAGTTGAAAAGCAAGGTGTTGGAGGGTCCAAAGACAAGGGAGAGAGGAAGATCAATCATCAACCATCACAACATAGGTAAGAATGTGTACTTGGAAATGGGAAGTTGAGGTGGGACCTACAGGAACATGTTTTGTTAAGTCCTAACGATTTGCCGGCCCGGAATAAAGCATTCCGTGGGAATTTTTTCTGCGTTTTCTCACTTGCTTTGTGGGATTTTGTGCTGCGGATTATTGGTGGAAGATGATGGGAAAAGGGTGGTTTAACCATTGCTATAAGTAGAAGAAAATAGCTGAAATTGAAAATTGGATTTCTTGGGGAAGTTGAAGCCATGGCGAATCAGTGAAGGGAGGAGAGTAGAAGAGGCAAACCCCTAATACACGTAAAACAGACCAAATCAATCAGTTTTCTATTGCTTTTTTGATGCAACCTGACTCTACTTTAATAAGTATATGTACGTCCTTAGATTTAATTTAATATATATTAAATTTTTTTTAAAAAAATAATTTTATATATATTTTAAAATATTTCTATTTAAATGTTTTGTTTAAATATTTTA
This sequence comes from Voacanga thouarsii, assembly GCA_026120185.1. Classification (NCBI taxonomy): domain Eukaryota; kingdom Viridiplantae; phylum Streptophyta; class Magnoliopsida; order Gentianales; family Apocynaceae; genus Voacanga; species Voacanga thouarsii. The sequence continues at coordinate 1,079,966 of JANUWF010001064.1, read as the reverse complement.
AAAATAAGAAAAAAGAAGAAAGAGAAAAATGAGAAAAGAGAATAATAAATAAAAATAAAATGTAAAAATAATTTCAAAATCTTTTTAAAAATTCCCTAATCACCTATAATTTAGAAAAGCAAAATTAGTCTCTAATAACTTATATTATAGGACGGATGGAGTATTAAATATGTTAGGTAGATGTGAATTTTAAATGGGATAAAAAAAGAAATATTATAATAGATTGAGAGTATATGATAATGTTTCGTAAACGAAATTATTTAAATTATTATTATTTAATTTTTTTAGATGGAAATTAGTTACCACTTATAGTCCAAAATTATTGCCATTTTGACATAAAGATGTAGAAGAATTATTTTTTGTGCTTTCAAAATTAAGATCTATATTTTTATTTTGGGAAGTCAATCATAAATGAGTGTTTATTCTTTATCATAAATATATTTTTATTAAAAAAATTCATAATTAATCTTTTCATATAATTTTCTCCAGCCTCACTTAACTTTCTAATTATTAGAGAATGGTAACTTAATCTCAATAAAATATTTTTTTAAAATCTTTGTTTCAAGTTAAATCTTTGTCCCAATTTAAGAAGGAACATTCAAATTGGACAAATGGAGTATTGATGAAGCTAATAATAGAATTTATAAATTAACAGAGTTTTCATTCCAGATTTGTGTAAAGTTTTAGAGTACAAATAATATATTTATTTTAAAATAGTTAAAATGTCACTAGAATTATTTATCCTGATTTAAAAAATGTCAACGTCTATTTTTTAGTATTGTAAATTAAATATTTAAATATTTAAATTCGAATGAAAAAAAAATATAATGATAATTTCTTACCGCGAATAAAATTGTGAATTGAAAAATTCGTCAATATTATTTGATAATTAAATCAAAAAATGTGCAAGAACTCTTCCTTTATTTTCCTTTTTCTTTTTAATTGTATACATGAAATGTTATGAAAAGTTCCTAAAAATATACTAGTATGTATATTCATGTTGATAAAGTAAGATGGAAGCAATTATTACTGATTCTTGTCAAACTTGCAACATTTGTTTAATGTTTATTTGTAAATTAACTCTAAAAACTCATATAATGTAATATTAAACTTGTAAAAAAATATTAAAATATTAATACATTAAGATTTGTACATACTCCATTATTAGACTTAAATTATATTTTTTAACTCTCGAAAAGGACATGATTGTTTTAATTAAAAAAAAAATAACATTCTGCTTCTACAATTATGGATTGAATAGAGGTAAACGAAGAATCGTTCATCCCTTTCACTATGATGCCTCATCATACTCACTCCATTGGCAGTAAACAACAAAGAAAAAGGTGCATCCATTCTTTTTCTACACTTTAAGAATATCCCATGAACAATATAACGCTTAATTGGATTGGTTCAAAAAGAGAGAGGGCAAGAAAAAAAGATAATATATAACAATAAAGGTAAATGACTTATTTTTCTTATTTGATTGCAGAAAAAAAATAAAAATAAAAAAGATAAGAAGTAAATTTGTGTGGCATTAGCAAAACATCCTCTAATTTTAAAAGGATTGAGAAGTATTTACGATAAATGAAGCCAAAGTAGAGCATATGAATTATGCCAATTTCTTAGAGATCACCATAGCGTGTAGTGTGACGATATCAAGGGACAAAATTCACTAATATCTTAGGCAGTGAACAAAAGTTGTCTTGTGGGGTGGTGACATTGGTGTGAAAGCAAAAACACAGTCGTAGGAAATGCTTGGCTTTAGGTTTTGGACTGATCAACACGATATATCTTAGGCAAATAGTATATGTTTTATATGTATATTTCTCATCTTCCAAAGATGATGAATCCAACTTGGTTTTGGTCATAGAGAAGAGATTTAATAATGATCATGAATTTGTCTATTTGCATTTGATAATATATGGTCAAAATCTACAAATTTGATGGTTTGAAGAGGTCTGAAGTGATTAAATTTATGGAAGGGCACTTACCACGAAGTGATCAAAGTGTCTAAGATCTTATCCTTTCTCTTTTTGCATGTTTACTACCGAATTAAGTGTAGTATCGAATTAAAAAAAAAAAAAAAGATTTTAGAAGTTTTCTTGTGTAGGAAATTTAATTTTTTAAATTTATAATATATACATCAAGAAAGTTATTTGTGACGATTTGTTGTGTTTCATCATATGCTATATTTTATTGTATTGTATTTGTTGTTTGGAGTTGTATGCTAAAATTTTATTATCTTATGGAAAATTCGCATATTTAATCCCTAATGCTATACTTCTGACCGTTTTAGTCTTTGTCATTTTTTTTTTAATTTTTCATCCTTTATGTATTTAATTCAAAATTTTTTGTCTTTGATAGTTTTTAAACTTTTTTTATCCCTTGCGTATTTAACCCAAATTTTTTTTGTCATCGTAGTTTTTTTTTAATTTTTTCATCTTTTATATATTTAACTCAAACTTTTTTTACACTTTCGACTAAAAAAGAAGATAAATTCAACGCTTCATGTCACGAGACACTTACCGCTGACGATTTTTAAAAGGATAAAATTAAAACTACACTTATATTCTCTCCGAACTTAATTTTTTATATTAACTCTAAGTGATATTTTATCACCATTTTTTAAATTTGGATATGAAAGAATTATGATTTGAAGTCTAGAGTCTTAAATTATATGTGAGGCATCTAATTATTAACTCAATAATATTTTATTCTTGATTTAAAAAATCATAATTCCAGTAAAGATTTATTCTACCAGTGAGTATAACAAGTCTATCATGTTTTTAACCATTAGATCGAGTGTGTGTCTGCTAAAAAATTGCATAAATAAATAATTTAAAACCCCAATAGGACGACTATGTCAACGGCATGAAAGAACTACTATGTCAACCCTAAACACCTATTCCAAAGTATTTTTTTTTCGAGAAAAAATATGAATAAGTCAAAAATAAAGTTTTCATCTTTCTCCCTATTTGCTAAACTCTTCATGCTGATTTTCAAAAGGTGTAAGATCGGACGTTCATATCATGTAAGATCGAACGTTCACATCAATCTATTTTAATCGGTCCCACAATTTGAAGAGAGAGTAAATTAAAGTTGTGTACCTCGTACCTAAAGAGACAAGAGCTGTCCATGCGGTCTCTCACGAAAAAATTCGAATTCGAAACGTAACTTCTTCAAAGTTTTAACTCCTTTGCCATTATCATCTGGAACCCAGCTTATGCCACTCCTCATGCTAATTTTGGATTATATTCATGACTAATATAGAGTTAAATTGAATAGAATTATCCCCGAATATTAAACTAAAACAATAATTACTCATTTAGAGTTTTTAAATCATTTATTTTTAAAAAATAATTGGTCTACTTATTTGGAAATTTGTTTCTAGATTGTAGATCGGGCCAAATTTCATGCCTAAAAATGGGTTTCCCCTCCCATTTTCTCCAAAATATATGTCCCCCAACCCAATAAAATAATTAAAAAGAAAAGGACTATTCCAGAAAACAAATACAGAGACTAAGCATCTTCGGCCTTGTTTGTTTGCACTCTGCCTTGCATATTCTACCTTCTCCAGTATGACTTTGAAATAAAGAAATACAGGCTCGTCTTTCCCTAATTACAATCACATCCAAACAAAATATTGCTCCTTTTCTTTCTGTTCTTTCTATTTCATGCATTGGCCGATCACCGGCAACTATTTATACCAAAAGTAAAATATTTAAGTAAATTCAGATTTTATAAATTATTATATATATATATATACACACACATTATATTTTATATTTTTTAAAATGATATAACTCTATCTAACTATTTTTATTCATCCGTTTAATAAAATTATGGCTATTGATTTGAAATTGTAATGTACTTATAACATATTTTGTAATTCAAAAGGTCTATAATTTTATTCCGATTGATGGTTAAATCATAAATTTTGTCCTCAAGGTTCGTATTTTATATCAGTTTTATATTAAATTTATTATGAATCTCTTTTTTACACCAAATGTTTACAAAAATTCCTATAAAATTTGTAAATTTTGGATGTAATCAACCAAGACTAGGGAGGGAAAAAAAAGTTAGATGGGATTTTGTATGGAAAAAAAGTTACTAAATATGCTTTAAAATGAAAAAACATGTGCAAAATTAAAATAATAAAAGAATTTGGAAAAGAAATTGTTGTGAAAATTACAAATGCATTGTTTTTTTTTTCATATTATAATAAATATTATATCGAGATTATAGTTCCCATTGAAATATAAATTTATTTTACATAAAAATTTATATTCCTTTCATTTTTGTTAATTGCATCTAATTTATTATTTGCAGTGTAATATTGGGATTTTGTGTAAATGTTTGAGATGAATATGATATATTTAAATTTGAATGGATTAAGTATAAAATTAAGATAGAAACAAGTCTGGGTTGAACTATTTCTCCTTCTTTCTCTCTCCACCTATTTTCTCTCCGCCGAAGTTTTACGCAGCCAAATCAAACTCCTGTGGATCTTGCCTTCGAACACAAACGAACTAAATATCACATTTTCGAACTTGAGTTCGAATATAATCGAATAATGTTTGAGTTCGTTCGTTTATTATTCGAGTTCGAATTCGTATTCGAGTTCGTTCGATTATTATTTGATAATATTCGAGTTCGTTTAAGTTCGAGTTCGAAAAACTCGGTTAATATTCGAGTTTGAATTATTCGAATTCGTTTATTTTATATTTTATATTTAAAATTTATAAAAATAATAATTTAAATTTTAATTAAAATAATTGAATATTATAATATTAAATAAATATATATAATAATATAATTAATTATAATATTAATATTATATATTATAATATAAGATTTATTAAGAATAAATCTTAATATTATAAAATATAAATAAAATAATTAATATATATATATATATATATATAATATGTTCACAAACGTTCGATTCGTGAACATGTTTAAATTTGTTCGAACGAGCTTTTGTTTATAAACGTTCGGTTCATTTATAATTCCTAAAAATACCACCTTTTATTATTATTATTTGTGTTTCCGTCTCGTTTGATCTACAAATTATAAATATTTTATTTTTTAATTTCATTTGTTAAGATTCACGACTCTTTTTTAAAGTGATTTCTTTGTCGATCTTTTTAAATCTACATTGAATCTTCTATCTTCTCGAAGTAAATTTGTTACTTGAACTTGATTTAAACCCTCTCTCTATTTTTAATTTTTTTCTAGACAATTTTCAAAGCCAACAATACGTTCAATATCTTTCAGATTGTTTGCTCATGAAACCATATGAGTTTAGACTTCTCGTACTAATGTTATTTGTGGATGACGATAAACAAGTTAGAGGAAAATTGATATGGGTTTGTTTTCTTTTGCGTGTACTTTATCTATCTACGATTAGAGGTGTGATAATTCTTTGTTAGTATAGATTTTGTTATTTCTCGGTGTAATTTGTTTTTTTAATGAATTTATTTTTTTTTAAAAAAAAAGAAGTTCGGGTTATATCCTAATAAAACAAAATGTAGAAACGAAACATCTGCATTTTCCAGGGCAACCGAACTTAGAGCCCAAAAAAAAAAAAAAGAAAAACCCAAAAACAGAATTCATTAATGCCCTTATGCGTAATCGGCCCAATAAGTCTCGTCCGAACACGGCCCATTCGATGCTTCTAGTGGGCCTCTGTCGTAAAAACGTTGTCTCTACGGCACTTATAACCATTTGAGTTTTGTACCAATTTATTTTTTAGAATTTCTATAAGCAAATCAGCTATTTACACATCCTTCTAACCCTAATTTTCCAATTATTTCCATTATATTTAATTCGTGTAAACCAAAAATATAAAAAGTCTGTATGTTTTAGATCACTTGTGTCTAGTTGCAAACGTGGAAATAAAAAATGAAAAATGAATTCACAATCTCTCTCAACATATTATTATTATATTAAATGTATATAAACGTATAGAGATATAAGTTTAATTTATATTTATATTATATCTATATTACTTCTATTAAATTTTATCAAAATGTATCACTTTCTCAATTAACTTACCAAAAGGTAAAATGAATTCTCAACAAATAACAATTGCAATTTTTTTCCTTCAAAATAAATAGTTATTCTTTTCTCGAAAAACAAATTTAGTAATATTATTCTTTTCTCAAAAATAAATTTAATAATCCTTCTAAATCTCTTTAAAAAAAAATTAACTGGATCATATTAGTCATCATTTATGAATAGACCATTTTCAACAAAGACAAAACAAAAGAAATTGAGTGTTTGACATTAGCAAAACAACGTATGCAACTTCAAATATTTGAGCCAAATGTACAAAGTACATGAGTTGCATAAATAAAATAATGTCCTAAACGCGGGCACTTGTATTCTTAATCCTTAGCCGCGTGAACGTTTTCAAGAGTAATAATGCAGTAAAATATCCAGCCGAGAAGCTGTCTTTTTCCTTCATATTTGAAGGGTTGCAGTTTTTTCCATAGCAGGAAAATAAAAAATGTAAAAGGTTTATTGACTTTTATAGGCTTCTAGATGAAGTCATAGCTGTCTAATCTTTACATTCTGAATATTTTCTTCATTTCTAAGAAATAATTTTTAATGATTAAACTGATTTATTAAAAGGGAAAGGACATAGCAAGTGAGATTGCATTAACACCTAATTCTCCAGTCCTTAATTAGGTGAATTGGTAACCTGACGATCTTTATCTCATTACTTTAGTTATTCATATAGCATGCTTGATTTGTTAATCCAATGCAAATTCAAAACAACCCATTGTTTTGATACGATAATGAAAAACTATAAATCAAATTTAAAAAGAATTGATATAATTATTTTTTATTGTTTTTACTACTATAAAAAAAATAATAATTTCAATTCTCTTTCTTTCTTTTAGTAGATGTCACCTTGCAGAGTCTCCAGCTGCCAGACAAACAGCTTCGTTGAGTCACGTTATCTAACGGTGTAGTACTACACGAACGTAGTGTGAATTCAATGTCCAGCTTTGAGCCTCTGTACTCCCTGGTGTCTGATCGTATTAATGGATGTACTTGTTTTGTCCTTGTCCAAGCTATTGTCTACCAAAGAATTACTGCTTCGTGACTAGAAGATTACGATCACAAAACTTGGTCCAAAATTTTAATTTAATTAAAGCAATCATCCTGGGGTACGACTTGGGATTTTCTCTGGCAAGAATTGTAAGTGTGGTCTTATCATTTGTACTCTCTCTCTCTCTCTCTTTGTCTCTCTGTCATTTTTTTTTTCAATGGTATGGTTGTTGAGCTGAATTCCAGCTGCCTGGTCTTGACTTGCTGTGATCATGGGGTGCCATTTCTCCAGTTGGATTCTTTAGAATTGGTTTATTTGGATTCTGGGAATCTCATAAAACCCCTCAAAGTGAATTTCTTTTGAGTCTCGGAAACTGATCAGAATAACTTTCCTGTTAGTTCAAGAGGTATACGCTTGTTCTTACTTTTCTTCTTGTCTTCTTGAGATGTTTGTTCCACTCTATGTTGGCATATCTGCAGTGCATGAAAGTTTGCTTCTTTTTTTTCTGGTTTCGGAACTTGTTTGTTCTCGAGTATATATGCTGACAGGATCATAAATTTATTAAACGATTGTTGAAGTTTGGATAATCGAAATTTTCTTGTCGTGGTGACTTTTATGTACTTGATAATAAGTTTGATTTTGGGTGGGTTCGGGATGGGTTGGGGGGGGGGTACTGTCTCATGTATTCTGAATGGAGAATGGTAAAGAAGCAATGACTTGGATAGATAATATATGTCATTTCAGTGAACAATGACAGAGAATTTCATTCACCAAAAAGACACAACTTTTGTTCGTTTATAGGGACAAAGTTTACAGAACTGAAGATGAAATAAGGGCTTGAGCATTAGAATTTCTTTGATACCCAATGTTTTCTTCTAATGCATAAAAACACAACAATTCTAACCAACCTGGAAATGTGATGTATGGGTGATCCCATAGGGGGAAGAAACCCTCTTATTGTAGCCCATTTTCTTTCAATTATACCCGGAGATTTTCAGTACTTGGAATTCAATGTGCAACGATAAAGTCTATAATTTCAATAAATTGTTGTGTAACAAGAACTTTATTAATTGAAGTGCAGTGTCAAGTGTCTTGTATTAGTTCATATAACCGACTCTAAGTTTCTTGAGACTAAAGCTTCGTTAGTTGTTGTAGTGTCAAGTGATAAATTTTGAACATCTGATTGAACTCTTAAAAAGTAAGTATACATTGTTTTGCAGCCAGGCAACTGGCATTCTGCAGGGGCCATGGGGTGTTTCTCATTCTCACACAGGGATAAAAATGATGAACCAAAGACCAAGCCTATTTCAACTCGCTCCTCTACTTCTTTAACTGATCATGATGTGAGGAAATCGGGATCTGAAAGTAATTCCCAAACCATCTCCGACACAAGCACTGAATCTTCTACAAAAATCTCATTTACTTGCTTGTCTCAAAAAACAAGCAGCCTCAGGGTATATTCATTTGCGGATCTCAAGATCGCAACAAGGAATTTCAGGCGCTCTTGTATGATTGGAGAAGGTGGATTTGGGGGAGTTTATAGGGGCATTATACAGGATATAGAAAACTCAGATAAAAAGATTGATGTTGCTGTGAAACAGCTCAGCAGAAGGGGTTTGCAGGTTAGTTTGTTTCTTATTCTGCAGTAGTTTTGATGGCAAATAGCTTTCAACTGTGGTGCATGTTAGTTCAAATGAAAAAGAAAGAAAACTATATCGAAAGCATGGACAATGTGTGCGTAAAAGGGATTTCTGATAGTGTTTAATACTAAGATCATCAGCAATGTTATGTAGAAAGGTAAAAGATAGAGCAAAATGAGGCAGTAAGTGGTTACTATGAGCAAGGATTAAGAGCCTATCTTCAGTTTCTGACCTCATCCGTATTATTCTATTGGGAAAGGAAAAGGAACAGAAACCATCCATATAATCTGAGCATTGGTGTGTCATCCTCAAACTTCCAATGAACTCAGATAGCTACTTGTGAGGATTGTCTGTAATATGAAGGCCCTATGCAAATTTGGGTCTTTATACTGGACATAAATTACTACCATATGTTATGAGCAAAAACTTGGTCTGCTTGGCTGAATTCACTCTTTACCTGCTCTGGATTGGTTTCTTATTTCCCAGAGAGGTGAAAATGGAGGTTTTTTCTATTGATTTTTTGAAAACTTTTTACCAATTCAGACAGTTACCTGAGTCAAAATCTAAGCTGATTCACTAGCCAACATAACATATCCGCATTTTTATAGGAATGTGTCACAAAGCTCTGCAATTTTCAATATTCCTGGGTATGATTTTGTCTCTAACCAGGTTAATTTTTTGTTAGATAATATCAATTTACTCAGTAAGCTTGCTTCAATCTTTCCACAAAGTTTCCTTTCTAATTTAAAATTTGTTTCTTTGATTGTTTTAATTGTACAGGGACACAAGGAATGGGTGACAGAAGTGAATGTACTTGGTGTTGTTGAGCATCCAAATCTTGTCAAACTTTTTGGTTATTGTGCTGAGGATGATGAAAGAGGGATACAACGTCTTTTGGTATATGAATATATGCCCAATGGTAGTGTACAAGACCATTTATCCAGTCGATTTCAGACACCTCTGCCATGGACCATTAGATTGAGAGTTGCACAAGATGCTGCTCGGGGTTTGGCATACCTTCATGAAGGAATGGAGTTTCAGGTTTGGCATCCCTCCAGATAACATTTTGGTCATTAACTAGGAAATGTTGTTTTTCATATTCTACATATCGGCAATATTTGTTTTTTGAATCAACGTAGTATTAATTAAACTGAATATTTCATCAGTCAAGAAAGAATCAGAGAAATCTTAAGCAATATTCAGACCGCTATTCTCCAGAAGAAACAGAATGAAGAGACAATCTTTATGTAGTGTCTTTAGTAGACTTTGCTAGCCTCCTGATGAATTTGGTGGCTACAAGTTTCCTACATGACCATTGAGATTAATTACATTCACTTTGTGCGTTTGACATCTTGTTAGTGTAGACTGATTTGTTCCAAGTAATGGAGCGTATATTGGTTTTAGAATCTAGGAGAGATAATGCTTAATTTCCTGAATCTATCTTGCAATTTCTGACGTAGTATCTACTGTTTGGTGCAGATAATCTTTAGAGATTTCAAATCATCCAACATTCTCTTGGATAACCAATGGAATGCAAAGCTTTCAGATTTTGGATTGGCCAGGCTTGGACCTTCTGATGGAGTTACTCATGTCTCAACTGCGGTAAATTTCTATTGCAATATTGATTCTTCAGTGTGTTGAACCATTTAGTAACATATTCAGGTAAACGTTCCCAAACAGGTGCTTTTCGAGAAAGAGGGGACCAGTCATTCTCCTATATGTATTAACAGCTCACAGCTTGGTTGCATGATAATTTGTTTGCCCAAAATTAGTTGAACCTTAAGCTAGAAATAACTTATCTCCTTCTGTCCTTACTTACGACTTTGGTTAGTAAAATGAAGACAAATAAGCAATTTATTTTGGGTGCTAAGAAGCTTTTTCCAGTGTTTTCATCAAAGTTTTCAGAACATGTGAAGATCTTTATTCCCTTCTTATATACTATTCCCTTGCTAGCCAGGTGGAATACTCTGCTTTCAATCTGTGTAATAACAGTTCACTTGGATGCACAGGTTGTAGGGACTGTTGGGTATGCTGCTCCAGAATATATCCAAACTGGGCGTCTTACATATAAGAGTGATGTCTGGAGTTATGGAGTCTTTCTTTATGAACTAATCACTGGCAGACGTCCTTTGGATAGAAATCGGCCAAAAAATGAGCAGAAACTCCTGGAATGGGTCAGGCCACATCTTTCTGACCTCAAAAAGTTTGAACAGATTTTGGATCCTCGTCTAGATGGAAAATATTCCCTCAAGACTGCACAAAAGCTAGCGGCTATAGCCAACAGGTGTTTAACTCGACATCCAAAAACTCGTCCCAGAATGAGTGAAGTTCTGGAGATGGTAAACAAGATTGTGGAAGGAAGCGTGACTGGAAGTTCGCAACCTCCCATAAGTTCTGGTACTAAAGACTCTGAGGAGAAACCCAAGGAGAAAGGTCTGAAAATGAGGCTTGTTGACCAGATAACTGGGGAAAACCTGAAGCTAGTTTGGGGAACATGGAGACCTAGGCTTGTAAGGGCAACTTGAGGGAAACAAACAATGTCGAGATCGGGCAAATTTGTCATCCTTGAGGTGAAGCTTAAGGAGTAATGCAGCTCATTTTATGTGCATTGAGCCATGGTAAATTGTAAATTTTGTTCTCTTCAATTAGAAAGTCGTCTTTGAACAGAGAATTCTTCATTTTGGAGGGTTCCAATTCAAAGAAACATCTCAATGTCCACCACAATGGTTACTTTTTCTAGCTTGGACATCAGATACCTCCTAGAAGCTCTTCTCTTGTTAGGGCAGGAGCTTTAATGAGCAAAATTAGCATATTGCTTATCTTTTTGTTCGTCTTGGGGACGATAAGCTTACTGCTTACCTCGATTGAGCATCATATGCATGTAAGATACTTCGGGAAGAAAAAGCAAAAAATCGAAGGCCGATTGATTTGTTTCTTTGTTTCTGCTATGACAAGGTTGATGTCAATTTCCAGTTTTCATCCTTTCATTCCGATCAATCATCTTCTAAGACATCCGCTGTGGCTCAAAAGGACTTCAAATGTCATAGGGATGGAATTTTTCCTCTAATATTTATTTTCTCATGACCGGTACAACAACAATAACAATGCTCAATTATAGAATTTTCCACACGGAATCTCATGGCTGTCAAAGCCAGCCCCTGAACAAGAAAAGAATCTATACAAAATCATGAGGCAAGAGCATCTACCCTTAAATTTAAAAAATCTAGCATTTGAAATAAAGCAAGGGAACATTCCAAGATAAAAAATGTTAAGTGCTTGTATCTCGCTCCTCGCATACAACATCCAGCAATTCTTTACCCCCCTCACTTAGCTCCACATTCTCCATTTTAACCCGGCGACGCATGATGGCACTTGTTCTTCCAGCAGCTGCATACGTTCTTAGCAAGGATTCAAGCACATCTACCCCCAACTCATCCGTAGATTTCTTCAAAAGCTCCACAAAACCTTCCGCACCGGTGACATCTTTCTCTTGCTCATAATGTCTCATAAATTCTCTTACAATTTCTGGTGAGGGGATCCACTTAGAACCATCTCCTCTCCCAATTGAAATTGCATTGCTAACACATTCCACTGCTGATTTTATCTCCCCATTCTTGAGATAATAATCAAGGAAAACCTCCCAAGTTTTAGCATTAGCCTTGGCCCCACTCCTCCTGGCCCGCTCCTTGAGCTCTTCAGCCTTCTTCAATGAACCCTGTTTAACATAAGCTCCTATAAGGGCATTGGCAATACGGATATCATACACAGGGTGCCCAGATTCCCACTCCCTGAAACATTTCTCAGCACCTGATAAATCATTTAGGTTAACCAACACCTGAATCATGTTCAGATAACTTATATTTGCAGTTTTGGGGAAAGCAAGCCTCAAAGAACGCCATACACGATAAACTTCATGAAGATTTCCAGCGCGACCATATAACGTGATCAAGAATTGATAAGCAGAATGATCTTTGTGAGCATTTTTCTTCTCCAATTCCTTTAGTGCCCTCTCTGTTTTATCAAACAAGCCTGCATCAGCATATATTGATGCCAGATTGCTGTATGGAGTCCAATCTCCAGAAGCGTGACCACTCCTCTTCATCTCCTCAACAACCCTCTCAACCCCAGATATGTCATTTGAAGCAGCGAGTGCCCTCATCCAGACATTATAGGTATAAGAATCAGGCATAATATTACTAATTTTCATTTCTTGGATTATTCCTGGGATCTTTTCAGGTTGCCCAACTTTTGCATAAAGGGTCATCAGGCTATTGTATGGCATGGAGCTTAGTGATAGTTTAAGTTCTTTCATCTTTTCTATTAAAGCCTCTGCTTTATCAATCAGCAATTCCTTACAGTAACAATTCAAAAGAGCACCATAAGTTAAATGGTCCTTTGCTGTTTCTGGTAGGTTGATAAAGTATGCTTCTGCTGCAGCAATGCCTCTGGTTTTTGCAATAAGATCAAGATGTATAGCTTGATCACTAACTGTCTTGTTCATTCCCCTTTTTGCCATATTCTCTGAAAGCTGAGAAAATTATACAGATTCATGTGGAGCTCCCATAACATATAGAACAGAATTTAATCATTTGAAGACAGAGAGGGAAAGGTCAAGGGAACAGATAGGATATGTTTAAACTAGAAAATAAAATTAAATGAGCAAAACAGTAAAATCCAAAGCAGAAAAGATAAGGATAAGAAAAGTATACATTCCTTGGGACAGAATTGAAATATCTCATCTACCCACCATCCAAGTAGACAGACTCTACAAAAGAACTTAAAAAACACAAAAAAGAAGACTTCCTTTATTTTCAACACAGCTTTTCTCACCAGGTCACAAGCTTTATTAAAGTAGGATGATGCTTGCTTGTAGTAGGAGTAGCATAATGAGAACTAGCAATCTCAAATAGCATGATGCTTACTGGTTGAAGGCGGAGTAGGGAAGAGTGTAGTGTAGTGTTGGTAGGAAATGAAATACAGTAAGAATATGATTTTCTTGAGTTATATTAGAAGCTACTAAACCAGAGAGAGCAAAATAGAATAAGAATGTGATTTTCTTGAGTTATATTAGAAACTACTAAACCAGAGAGAGCAAGCAAGGACAACTGTGGTGGAAAAAATATATGTTGATTAATCTATATCCTACTTGGAGAACCTAAACTAAATAGCATATAAGTCAATTGCACTCTAGGTAGTTGCAATCACTTACTACTATTGTGGCTCTCGGAGAAAAATGATAAAGAACAACATCAACTTTATACTAGCATGCCTTGAATGTGTTCGACCATCTTTAAATTCCCCAGAAGTAGCTATGAAGAACATGGACAAAAATTCTGGACAGAAAATTTGAAGCTTTAGGGCCTTGTTTGATAAAACTGAAATCTAAAGACTGAAATCTAAATATTTAAATATTAAATTCTAAAAATTGAAGTCTGAAGACTGAACTATGAAATCTTAATGACTTGTTTGATAAAACTGAAATCTAAAGACTGAAGACTAAATTCTAAAATCTGAAATATGAATTAATTATAATTTATTTTTACATTGTATTTTATTATAATTTAGATTAAATATAAACGAATATTAACAATTACACTTAACATATTCAAACTTCAGACTTAAAGTAACTTTCAAATTACTTAAAATTTATAACAAGATTTCAGTAGTCTTAATCAATTAAGTAATAACAAATATCTATTATCAAACGCACTTAATTAATTAAACACTTAATATTATATGTGATCAAACACACTTAATGAAATAAGTACTTAATAATTAAGTGCTTAATTGTATTATCAAATAGGTCCTACGTCTGAATATGAAGTTTGAATTAATTACAATTTATTTTTATACTATATTTTATTACAATTTAAATTAAAATAAAAGAATATTAATAATTATATGAGTGTTTAACAAATTTAGATTTTAAATTTAAGTAACTTTCAATTTACTTAAAATTTATAACAATATTCCAGTATGTTTTAATCAATTAAGTGATAATAAAAATATATTATCAAACGCACTTAATCAAATAAGTACTTAATTAATTAATTTTAAGTTGAGTTACAAAAACAGACTCTCAATGAACCAAAGAAGCACCTTCACCATAGCCATTCATCATGTTTTCTTCCCAAAAATTCACAGAGAATTCACTTTTGGAAGATTACTGAAATTAGAGAAACATCAGAGAGTCAAAAGATCCCTCCTTCCCCTTCAGGAAAGTATTAGATAAAATCCTCCTAAATTGCAATCATCCCATTGATACCATACGACAAAAATGAGTATAGCCTTGAAGCCTTCCTATCTATATTTTTGCCATCAAGAAGAAATCCAAGAGGCAAATATAAACAAAGATTCTGCATTTCTTTGCATTGTCTACACAAAAATGTCCGCTTTCCAATTTTCCACGGTCAATTCCAAGTACAACAATTTCTTCTACACTACATTCACTATATTCACTCCTTTATTCTTCTTTGTAAAATATTCCTCCAAAATTTCTAATCGTATAGCAATATTTCTAAACCCACATTCGTGTGAATGCAATCAGAACATTCCATGAGCAAGAACCAATTCGCTAAATTAGCTAACTTATAAAACCCAACATCCACTTATACGCACAAGAGCATTTCAACATATACATCCAAGTAGGGTTTAGGGTTTGGGTACCTTTAGGGCGGGTCCATAGAGCTTCCGTTCGCGTAAGAGTTTAAGGGCGACACCAACCTCCCATTTATAGGCAGATTTATGTGACTTCAAAAACTCGTTCAAATGTTGCCTTACGTTGTTTTCTTCGCATCCATCTTTCAATAGCTTTCTGTAAAGTGCTTCCTCTAAATATTTCTTCGTCGACCGCTTTGCTATAGTTTTTGTCTTCCTCGAAAACTGTTGCATGAAGCTAGACGCCATTGTTGCTGTCTTGTAACGCTCGTTTGTTCTCTGATTGACCGGTTAGGGTTTATCTGGCATGCATCTTGGAAACCCTAGAATAGAAAGCTTCAACAATGACGGTAGAAGGGGAAGTGAGTCTTGTGGTATTTCGGAAATGGGCTGACTCCATAATATTACGATTTGGGCTTCAGTAGTCAACATCAGATTAGTTGACTGTCCAAATCCAAATCTACTGGCCCATTATTCAGATCCAGAAGGCACTAGCATACCTGTGTAAGTGGATACGAATTAATTGAAAATAAGTTTTGTAAGAACTTGCTAAATATTTCTTCCTTCTCATAATATAAATTATTAGAAATTATTTTTATTATCTCAAATTATAAGTTGTTAGAGATTTTTCAAGAAGATTTTGAAACTATTTTTATATTTTTATCCTTATTTATTATTCTATTTTTTTTATATTTAAGACATTTAAATAGGAATATTTTATAAAAAAAATATAAAGTCACTTTATTTTTAAAAATTTTAATATATATGAAATTAATTCTAGCAATTTATAGACGGAGAGAGTATGTAAAGTCAAGTAGGACTTAAAAAAAGATATGATGCGTTGTTAGTAGATGATTATATAAAATAATAATATATTTGAATTAAAATAAAATTTTAATTTTGAATGAGATTGAGAATGGAGGATTTATATCCATTTATAGCCTTATCTTTAAAAATCAATATTACAAATTGAATCTAGTTTTTTTAAAGTGATAGTAGAATAAAAATAATTAAATGAAAATAAATAATATATATTTTTAAGAATTGTAAATAATCGAACGGTAATTTTTCTTTTTAAAAATTATTATTTGTATTGATTTGTTAGAGAATTAGAAATAAAATTCAAGTAATAATAATCAAATCCAATGTGGATTGCGATCATTGGCAAAATTTTCTCAATTACTCTTTCAATAAATTCACATTAGGCATAATTTTATCTTATTAAAAAGCTTTTGAATTAAAAAAAAATTAAAAAGATGCTAATACTAATAGGTTCAATAAGTTAATTATCCTTCCTTAGAAATTATTTTTTTTACTTATAGGGTAAATTTTAACTTTCACTGTATCCTGTGCGGAAAAGGTTTCCACGGCCGACCAAGAAGAAGACCTTTTTACACATGAGAACTACTACCCAACGTAAATTCTTTTAACCGACACGTGTGCGCCACCAAGGAAGGTGGGTTACATAGGAACATCGACACACCGCGCCCCACGTAACAAATTTTCAGAAAAGACAGGCTTAAACAGACGGCAAATCTTAAAACTTCATCCTCTTTTGCGCCGAAATTAGGGCCGTCACGGTCAGCTTGCCCATTCAAAAGAGTTGTTCGACCTTTAAACCATCGCGCCTTCCCCTGTGCATTCTTCCATAACGACGCCGTTTTCTGTTTGCTTCTTTTTTGGCCTTTTCACTGTACCATTTTAGATTAGGAATTGAGTCGAGTAAAGTTAGCACATTCAAAAGTCTTTTGTTCTGAAAAGGATAAAAAGTATTTCTGGGTTTCTTGGATTCAAAGGTTCGTGTTTTATTTTGGTGTTTGATTGTCTGTTGAATTTGATGATGTTAATATCCTTGAACTTGGAGGAGGAAGTTTGAATTTGCCTTTTAGTTCTTCTTTTGTTTGGAAACATATGTAACTAGGTTATACTTGGAATGTGGATATGCAGAAAAGTGGTTTTTTTTTTCCGGGCGGTTTTTTTTCTGGGTTTTATTTTTTAAAAATGATCGGAATTACTGGTCTTGGAGAAATAGTTGGTTTCTTGATGAAACAGAGAATTTTGTTTTACTTTTCAGGGTTTTGGGAATTGGGATGGTGAGAAAGAGACACAGTAAAAATTGAAAAAGAGAAAGAAAGAACGGCTTGAGAATTTGAATGGTTTTGTTTCTGCCTTGGCCCACTTGCGCTGCAAATTGGAAAAAGTTGAAAAGTAACTTGTAAACTCTGCAAATTCTGCATATGATAGTTTAGATTCAAGTGGCTGTCTTCTGAAACATTTAATGGTAGACAGATACTTAATTTGATTGGTGACTGATGGACTTGAGCTGGGTTTCACGGATTAGGAAATTATTGTTGCTGTTTGGCACACAAGCAATTATGCTTTTAGATTCTTTTCATGTTGTTTGTTTTCAGTAGAAAACGTTTGTGATAGAAATGTTTTTTGGTTTTTTTTCTCTTTTCCAGTTTGATGTTCATCATTTTAGAGAGATAGAAGGGAATGTTTCGTGTTAAGCTTGTCCATAAGCATGTAAGTTTGTGCACATGCATCATGAATAAGGATCACCCTCTATGTTCCTTTGAAAACTTTTGCTAAAACTGAATTTTTAGTAGGATTTCTATATTAGAACTTTTATGACATGTTAAAAGAAATCATCAACCTGTCTGATTGCAACTGTGAGTAGAAAATAGGGTTAGAAGATACTTCACTTGGGGTAATACTTGTGCAAAGTGTGTTGAAGAGTTGAAGTTTCTCAGTGGACCTTTTAAAAAGTTACATCTTTTTAAGAGGGCCTGATGGGAGAGTTTTGGATTTGAGTACTACTGCCTTAGTTCAGTTGGCTAATATTGGAATGCTGTGATTGTTTACTTTCGACTTTCAAGGTTTTTTTATAGGGAATGGTATAACCACTATGGATGTTCTTTTATTATTACTATTTAAAATTTATTATACATTACAAAAGACACATATTTTGGATGCCAACGTTCCACGCTTCATTGCGTGTTTGCAATTTTTTCCCTTATTAGTTTGGTAATTCTTGGCTGTTTTATAGTTATGAGTTCCTTAGGCATTTCTGTTGCCGAATATGTTTCATTCTGATGTTCAATTTTGCTTGCTTGTAATTTCTTTTACATTCAAAATACCTCCAGCCCTTTCACTTACCCTTTTTTTTCTTTTTTTTGGTCTGTTGGATTTTCCTTACCGCTGGACTACTCATCAAACATTTTAAAACTCTCAAAATCACATGTTTGGTTAGAAACACATGAGCAGCAGTTTCTTTGAGTTGAATCTTGCCAAAACTGATTTCTTTCTATAGTTTGGTCTTTCATTCAGGTTTGCATAAGGATGAATGGTACTTGATTATAGCTCAAAGCTTCCCTAAACTAATTAAAGAAATCACTTATATCCAGATTTTCAATAGCTATTTCTGAGTTTGAAAAAGATTCAATTTGAGACCCAAGTTTATCTAAGGCAATCTACAATAAGCTGACTTATGTAGGTTGTTAATACACAAGGTTTTCATTTGGCTAGCCCTTGGTTGAGATGTATGCAATGCACTTTAATTTCATTAGAAGTATATATTTGGATACAATAATTTCGCTAGGATAGAGTAGTCCTCTTGGTTGAAAACATTCACATATCTCATCTTCTCCGGATGTTTCATAGACTTATGAAGCATTGCTACTCCAATCAATTATTATCTTTATATGTTCATCTATGGAACCAAAATGTAGCATTATTGTGCCAATAAAATAATTTTCTTTATCTGTCCATTGTGAAACAGAAGTGACAGATCGAGGATTGTCTGAAATGTCTCTGGTGATGTTAGCAGAAACCATCGAATTTTCTTGCTATTTGTTGCTAGTTGGTTTCAAATTTTTATTCAAACACATGCCTGTGTTGAACACACCTTTAGTAGAACAAAAATAAAACAATAATCAGTGGCTAACATCTGTAGTTGAAACAGGGTTTTATAGGAGTCACAGGAACAGATGACAATGTATGAGCCAGATCCTGATGTGCTTCGATGGGGTCTTCATCTTCTTGATGGTTGTTCTCTTACCAATAATGGTTCTCGAGAGATTGTTACTTGCTATGAAAAGGACTTTTCTCAAGTGGAATCTGTCAAGGAAGGATACTGTGAGCCTACACACTCAACTGTGGAAAATGATGAGATGACTGCTCATGCTTACCAAGAAGAATTATTACAAGTTGCAGCTTCAGAAGCATCAAGATCTTCACATGCTCATGAAGAGCATCCACAAGAGTTGATTCTAGCTCAGGATTGGCACTGCAGTTCTGGTATGGAAAGGGAAGCAGTTTCCATTTCATTGGCAGTTCATTTCAGTGGATCTGAATTGATGATATTTCATGATTTTTAGGTTGTCAAAGCACTAGGGAAGATGCTGATGAAGCAGGAATATTTAGAACATGCCCTAGCCATGGAGAGGGTGCATTCAATGGGTATGACCAATCATATTTTCCAGAGATAGAAGATGAGTCTATTCTTGATGGTGAAGTTGGGAGAAGGTTGAATCATATGGTTCCTGTTCCTGTAAGTTTATTCCTCTCGCTAAGTTGGTAACTTGAGATCTATAGGATTGTTTGTTCCATTATGGTCTGAAATTTGTGTAGTGTTCTGCTGTAAATACTAACTTAGAATGTGCCGTAGAAAATAATAGTTCCTTTTTTTGGGGGGGGGCAAGGATTGTCATATATATTGATAAATGTTTCTACATGAATTTATGCATTTTTTTCTGGTGTGAATATTGACTGTTAGTTTGAGAGTATAAGTACTTCTAAATAATTATGTGAATACCTACTTTTGAGATACAATTTTTAGGTTGAGAAATTAGATAGCTCAACATGTTTGCCATTATTTATTTAATTTTGAGCCTACAAGCAGTTATATATCTGGTTCTGTCAAAAGAATTTGAGCTTCCTGCTACTTTGAATCACTACTTACTTTTCTTTGGTCATCACTGCTAATGCAGCATGTTCCTAGGATTAATGGAGAAATCCCTTCAGTTGATGAAGCTACGTCTGATCATCAAAGACTGCTAGACAGGTCATTTGCAGCGCTGCTCTGTCCTTAGCCTCAAATGTTTGTCTCTGTGGTTCCATGATATTTCTTGAGTTATTTGTCTTTTCAGGCTTGCTTTTTATCAATCTTCATAATGATCATCTTCTATTGAAGCTTTTGGTGGCTTTTTTGTTTTCATTTTGTTGTTTTCTTTATTAAGAAGTTGTTAGATATATTATTGCCTTGCTATTATTTGTAATGGCTCCACCAAATTTTCTTCTACATATCTGATTGTATTGTATTTTTGAATGAAAATTATTCTGAAGGTCTATCGCCCCATGTAGTAGGGTTATTAATAGTTGGTCTTCTTTGGGAATGCCAATCATTGTGACTGAAGGTAAAGAGGTATTGCCTTCTATGATAGGGCATGAATCAAATAGTTTATGGGGACCATTTTCTTTCCTACTCTTCTCTAGAGATTTCTTGACCTTTGTGTCTTATTTAATTTCATTTTGCAATTTTGTAATCAGGAAGCATTAACTTCTTTTTTGAGATAGCTGATCTGGTGTACTCTTAAATTCTGAAAAGAAATATAAGGAAGCCAAAATAACTTTATTCTATATGGATTTTTCTAGTCAAGAATGTGTTTCTCGCAAAAATTTCTTATGCAGTATCCTGGCTTTTCTCTACAGTCTACCCTAAACTAAGATATTCTGACATAGCATTTTCTCTCCTTGGCTAATAGCTGGATTTTTTTTTTTTTTTTTTTGGTCCTTTTCCAGATTGCAGTTGTATGATTTGGTTGAGCTAAAAGTTTCAGGAGATGGTAATTGTCAGGTTAGTGTTTTTTTTAAACATTCTCCAGGTCTCTCTCCTGGATTCCTCCTTTTTACTCAAGTAACAGTAAATCATATAGTACTATCAGTTATTTGTCAGGTTTACTAGTGCAGTTCTGCTTTGTAATTTGCATTGGTTACACTGTTTCTCTGAAAGAGTCAGTATTTCTGATATTTCAATGGTACTTCACATGTGTATGGGGGGCATAGGTCCTACTTATTACATAATAGTTGTACCTGAACTGTATTGGCATGATATGATTTTCTGCAATATCTCTTTTACTCTGAAATGAACTTGTTATGGTATTTAAGATGCAATCACATGTTTTCCTGCTGAATTCCAAGTTACAATATGTTGTGACAATTTACAAATGTTGAGGCTGTTTCCTCAATCTCCTTGATGGTGTACATCACGTTGTGTTCAGTTTTGAAGTGACATATCACATCTTTTACATATTGTTATCCATTAGACATGATTTTCTTTACCTTCATGTATCCTGTTCCTCCAAGTTCCTTGATTCTCAAGAGAAAAACTCGTGTGTGTGTGTGTGTTCCCATCTCATTGAAGTGAAATTTGCATCTTTTACATACTATTATGCGTCTGAGAAGTTTTTCCTCACTCCAAAGAATCTCTAGCGTCTTCATGCGAGGTCTTTAAGGCAGAACTTGCACAAGTTTTTTAGTTTTCATCTGATTTATATTTTTATTATTTATTTGTGGGGCTCTCTTAAAGGCAATTATGTGTTTTCTGTGGTTAATCTGGTGATATTGTCAAGAAATGGCTAAAAACTTGTAACTTTTATTATATTATGCAGTTCCGTTCATTGTCAGATCAAATATATCGAACTTCTGAGCATCACAAATTTGTGAGACAGCAGATTGTCAACCAGGTTGGTTTCCAGGCTAGATTTTTAGTGGTATAGATTGTTTGTTTCTTATTTACACGTGTCTTCTTGGAGTTCTTTTTTTTTTTTTTTTGTGGTATGTTAATCTTCTAATTTGTGAATCATCAGCTGAAATCTCATCCGGAGTTGTATGAGGGTTATGTTCCTATGGCTTTTGACGAATACTTAAAAAGAATTTGCA
Organism: Voacanga thouarsii; assembly: GCA_026120185.1. Lineage (NCBI taxonomy): Eukaryota > Viridiplantae > Streptophyta > Magnoliopsida > Gentianales > Apocynaceae > Voacanga > Voacanga thouarsii. The sequence goes on along the minus strand of JANUWF010001064.1, from coordinate 1,057,667 downwards.
AGTAAGATATCATTTTGAGGATTTTATTTCTTTTTTTTTTTGTGGTTTATAACAAGGTTATGTTCCCCCCCCCCCCGCCTCTCTCCCCCCAATAATAATGTCAAATTCAACAATTACAGGACAGGCGAATGGGGTGATCATGTCACACTACAGGCGGCAGCAGATTCGGTATGATGGCCTTTCCCCTTCCTTACCTGTACCCAAGCTCTGTGTTTTGGAGGGAAAAAAGAAAATAAGAAAAAATATTAGCATAATTTTTTCATATTGCATATATGACCATTTATCCTTAGATGGCCGTGCATAGTTTTCAGTTTGCTGATACCTGTTGTATTGGAATGCTTCTGTGTGTCTTCGCGCGCGCATATCCTGGCTTGTATGTAACTGAACTCATGGTCTTAAATATTAAGGTTTTCTGCAAAGATTAGTAGTTTATTGCAAAAGAATTGGTCTCATCTTGATCTTGCTCTTGATGTCGCACAGAGTTTCCATGTTAAATCTTTTCTTTGATGTTGATATATAAAATATGTAGAGAATGGCAGCTTCTTTAGGGGCCATAATTGAAACTGGACTTCTAGAGCATTAGATTGAATATTCATGCTCGCAGAATCAATTACATAGCATAAATGCCCAGTCATGTAATCAAAATTTTACTTGAAATTAAAAATAATAATAATAATTGTTTAGGTGGTCAAGATCCAAATTTTTTTTAAAAAATTTTTTTAAATGCTTTTCCAGGGAAATAGCTAATTTGAGGTCACATATACCAAGAATTTATGGTGCAATTTCTTCCTGTATTGTTGAAAGTGCATTGTGGAACCAATTTGATTGGAAACAGACTGGAGCAACAATTTTATGAAGTTTCGATTTGGGTTTTTTTTTTTTTGGTTGTGTTGGAGGGTGTCATAAGTTTTGGTTATGGAAGCAATATATTCGTATTAGGACCCACGTTATTGTGCAGTTAAATCTAGTGGACATCCATGCCTGGAGGATCTTGTACATATTTGACGATCCTCTGATGGTGCTGGCCATTTTTTTTTTTTGGCATTCTCAAACCTGTTCATCTCAAGGGTTCAGGATTCTTTCTTTTACTTGTATGTTTGAAGTATACAGGACTCCCTTCGTTTCTTATTATTTGGCCTTTTAGCCTTTGTATTTTGTTTCATAATATTTGGCTCTTTACATATTTCTATACATCAATCATTAATGTTTTCCAATATTACTCTTTAAGTTTATTCAAACTATATTCAATGAAAAGATAAAAAACCTCCTAAATGATTACTCATCTTTATATTTATGAGGGATAAATTTAGAACATAACTAAAAAATATTTATTGATTTCAACATTCTTAATCTGTGTGCAAATGGCCAAATAATATGAAACGGAGGGAGTATCACTTTTCATCCTTGTTTACCTTGTCTATTCATCTTTCTGACATCTCAAACCTGTTTTCTATCCATCTTTTGGTTTTTAGTATGTAAGAATGGACTGATGTAACTATTTGTTAATTAAAACTTATGCTTTGTTATAATCCTCTTCTACAGTATGGTGTCAGAATATTTGTCATAACTTCATTCAAGGATACATGCTACATCGAGATTATTCCCCAAATTCAAAAGTCAAACAGAAGTAAGTTTTGAGTTTTTGTTTTCTTTTTTATTTTATCATTGATATATATATATATATATATATATATATATATAAACAGAGTATTTATAGTTAATCTTGCACTTTCGATTTTTCTGTTTCACTATTATTATTTGTCACCATTGAATTTCCTATTCATGTTAATTTGGAAGATTGACCGAGGGATTACTATTAATATCTCATGCAGTGATAACTTTGAGCTTTTGGGCAGAGGTGCACTATAATTCCATTTATCCACAAGGGGGTAAGTCTCTCCAGACTGCTGCTTGATGTACTTAAAAATGTCATTCAGAAGAGAAGACATCATCTTAAAAATAATCTTTCTTTTCAGGAATTGTTTTGGCTTGCATGCATCCATGAAGATTAATCCTTAGAAACGTCATAAAAGCAGCTAGTTTGCACATTTTACATATTGACGGAGCATGCCTCCTCATCACTTGTCTATTTTCAAGCATTGTCTTCTTTTGCAACTTAATTCTAGTGGAATGTCTCTGAAAGAGGAGAGTAAAACATTAACCTGTTGAGATTTTTACGATATCTGAACTAGTACTGGTCATTGATCAATTAATACTAATCGCACTAGGAAAAAAAAAAATGATTGCTGAATTTGTATACCTGTGGTCAATTTCTCGGATGCAAACTATAATTTCCTTTTCTAGTTTTAGCATTGCAATTAGTTAGAACTTATTGACATTTTTTGAATATCTAATTGTATCGTATGGAAAACCTTAAGGTCCTCATCTTTTTCCGAGCTTTTGTTTTTCACAAGTTCTAGCATCAAATTAATTCCCTGATGATGCTTTTATCTATAGAGTTGCCTGAATTAGCGATCAAGAAAAAGAAGAAATGGTGGATGCTTGGAGTTTGATGTCCATATCCATGGTAGTATCACTACGAGCCTCGTATCAAAGTTTAGGTTTTGGGGCTGAGCTTATCACAGATATTTACAACCCTAAGAGGCATATATACCGGTGGAAGAGTTCCGATGATCCCATGAAGCCATTGATTATGGCAGCTCCACTGTTTTTGCATATGGGTTTCTATTGTATATAAAGTTTCACAAGTTTTTTTTCGCATCTATTCTTTTCTGTAAATAAAATTACCCTACACTTTTGCAGATAGCTATATTTTTATTCTTGTTGGCCAAGCAACTCCTTAGTTACCATAAACAGCCATTGGAAAAAGGTTAAGAACACAACATGGACACACTGAGGCAACTTTTCGAATTACCATTCTCCACTTTCTTCTTCTTATGATAAAAAAAGAACTAGTCCTGTAGTTGTAACATATCACTATTAGTAGTCCTCATGAATAAATGTGCCAATTATAGGATGAATTTTCCGTCTGGAATACATTACATTCTATGTTTTATTTGGAATTTGCCCCCTACATGCATGCAAATAATGTAAGTCTCTCACTGTGATTAAGACCTTACACATGAGAGTTCCAATCTCTCCCCTATTCATATGGAACTATCATATGTCCACTTTGTTAAAAAAATAAAAGGAAAAAAAAGTAACAATATAATAGTTGACAGTTATATATAACAATAGGAGAAAGAGTGGGAAAGAGAATGGAGCAAAGAATCCAGCGGGTATTAAAGGATACATGGTAGTATAACCAATTACATGGACCAACCTTCAAATGCTCAATATTGGCTCAAACTATCTCATTTCAAAATCAAAATTTACAGTTAATTTCTGCATAGCTAATGAATAAGTACATAATATTATGCACTTTCTCCTATCGCTACCAACGCCACTCATTATTTTTTCTCCCGGTAGGGCCGACCTCAGGTGGCACCCCTCCCAAGTGCAGTGGAGGTTACCAACCTAGGGCCTTTTCTGGTCACCCATTGACCCCATTCAGGTAAATATTGCTACCAACATCCTAATAACACTGCAAAATCATGTTTTGTATGTACAGATCAAGTAAGAAATGTGACAATCTTCTTATTAGAGAGATCAAGAAACTGGTCTATTTACAACTAATAGAAGCTCCAAAAGAAAAATTAATTACTCCGAAGGCTGTCGAATGTTGAGGCCATCATGCATTTATGCTTAAGCTGTACATATATCCTTTTTCCCAGAACAGACTGTTTGACAAGGAATATCAAGTTTTAACTCCCATATGCCTTTCTGCAAATTGCATTTGAATATCAGAAAATAGTAGCACATTGTAGCAAATGTAAACCAGATAGTTTAAACCATCAATACTTACCTCCAGTTTCAATGAGCTTTTCAACACGAGATACAATATGTTTGCCATAAGTATACTTCTTTAAAGCATTCAAATGGACCTTAATTCGTGAAATGATCAATTCACGGCTTTGATCATCACAAGTCTCAAGAACCTTTTGCACGACATAGTTTCCAAAGGGATCTTTCATCATAATCTGCATGTTTCCATGCAAGAATTGTTAACTATTTTAAGTGACAGGAAAAATCACTTCTACTCTTCTTCAACCCCCATGGGAAGGAAAAATAGAAAGGGAAAATAAAATATTATATGCCTGCTAAAGTTCCAATGAATATGTAGAATGCAATAGGTCTGAAAACTCGAGGAGGCAGATGACAAGATTTTTATTTGGAGATGTTCAATCTGAGAGAAAGAATTAATATGTTTTCTGAAAAGGTAGTTCGAATGTTCATGAAACAATTCTGTGTTAGGTCCAAAGTTCCATGAACATAATATTCAAGATCAAAATGTCTAAGTGCGCCCATCTCATTATTAGGACCATTTGGGTAAGAAACATTGGAAGATGTAATTCAGATCTAAGGAGAGAATTTTCTGGACCTGTAAGGCCTCATTTTCATCCGTGGAGCCAAGCATCTCATCTACCAGAATTTTACGCTCTTCTGGACAACCAAAAGTTAAGCACTTCTCAACAACGTTGGAAGCAAATTTCTGCTGACTCATCTTCACTATTTGTCCAGCAAGCTTAGCAATAATTGCAGTCCTCTCGTGGGGTTTTCCATGCTGCAAAACATGCTAAACAAACCAAGAGGACAAAAAAAATAAGATGACAAATCATTAGAAGAAGCAAATGAGCTGGATGGCAATCAAGATTTTCAGGCACAGGATGAAATTTGGCGCAAACAGTAAATCCTTTTAAAGACAGTAATTACAAATTGATGAGACATGCTCTGAGGAAGTTCATTTTAATGCTTTAAGGAAAACCTGATCTTGCATATCTATTTTGAGGTTGCAGCCACCAATAACACTCAGAATAAAAGGATATTTAAGTTGCTTAGCTGTTTTACTTCTTCAATTTTTCTGCATAATGAAAAGAATCCCTATTTAAATTTGTTACATGCACTGGGTGCAACTTTGACTATTTGTAAATATTCTCAGAGGCATGTGTAAGTGGATAAAAATTTGTTTGAAATGAGTTTTATAAAAAATTACTAAATATGAAGTCAGGTGGGGTCCAAATAGAGAGAATATAATGTGTTGTGTGTGATTCTTCTCAAGAAACGAAATACCTTAAAATAATAATATATTTGAATTAAAGTGAAATTTTGATTTCGAATGGAATTGGAAAGTTGCTATCCGCTTAAAGCCTAAGAATGCTGGTAAAAACGAAGATTTTAATTAAAAAATAAATGCAGGATGCTATAGAACCCAGGTACTGGACTTTGCAAATACTTCCCTTAGTAAGGAAGTCGGTGTAGGACTCGAGTATTTAATCTATTACAGATGGGAATGCTCTCTCTTCTTTTAGTTCTAACACACATAAAACCAGCTCTTAGAAAGCTTCGAGAAATAACCAAACCTTTTGCTTCCTTTGCTTCCTTCATTATTTCATAATTGTGAATCAGTGAACGAGGCTCCTAATACTAGCAAGCAAGAAGGCTTTATATGAACATAGAACCCCGGGACCTCTCAAATACTGCCAAAAGCTAATCCAATTTGTATTATTCTATGATCTTCTGATGCTAAAAGTTTCACAAAATGTGCCAAGTAGGACCATAGAAACAGCAAAAGTGATAATTCATCCTCCATGCCTATGTGAGGCATGCAACGGGAAAAAGAAGGAAGAAAAACAAATCATATTCAAGAATCATAGGATGCACACCTACTTGAATAAATTACAAAAAGAAAAATTCAGCAGTCAAATGACAAAAAGAAACATCAAAGCTGGGCATATCACAACTAGCCAAATTAGAATGATCACATATTTAATACAGGACATATATTTATGTTCATTGCAGTAATCAAGAATCCAGTATATACCTGAATGACATAATTGCCATATTGGTTTTGTGCAAGGTTACATACTGACTGCATTATTTCATCCATGATGATTTGTTCAGTATTTGAATCATTGCAGTGTTCAAGGACCCTCTGGCAACATAGAGGACAATAAATACAAGATTAAAAAGAGGTTGTGATCAAAGACAAAAATGGGATAAACAAACCTGTATCACTCGGCAGCCATAAGGATGGGTAGACAAAGCCACAACTTGGCCAAAAAAGGATGATATTATAAACTGAATTTTATCTTGGGGGATACATTCTATACACTTCTGTATGACATGATTTCCATTCTGGTCACGCACACACTTCATGACTGAACCATCGAGTTCAGTTACCATTTGGGTCTGCAGCTCTACATCAACCACTTCCAAGGCCTACATTATAAGTTAAAGAGATCAAAGAAAATGTGTCTGGTAAGAGGAGAAAAGGATAAATGTGGATAAAGGAACATAATGTCAAGTTAATCAAAGGAGCAGAGATATTGCAGAAACAAGGCCGAGGTCATGGTGTGTGTGTGCATTTAAAATTTTAACATGTATATTCATGCAAAATAAAAAACATCATAAAACTAATTTGAATGACACTTATGCTACTGCATAAATAGATATGTCTATATAATACTGCATATAAGAAGAGGAGAACGGGGAAAAAAGTAGCTATTATCAAGAAACGTGTCACAGGACTTTTATTCCTTTTCTATGTTGTACCTCCTCTCTTCTTTGCAGTGGAGCAAATTCAATTAAAACATGCATATGTCCCATTAAATGTTTGTCAGTTCTCAGTTAAAAAACAGTGAGTTATATGTGGATAAGGATTTTGAAGTAAATGGGAGCAAATTTTCATTATCAGTGGCCACAAAATATAAAACTTGCATCTTTCTATGCCTACAGAACAAAGATGGTTTAGAGCAGGAAACCACTGCAGACCTTCCTCCTTCGCCTTGGTGCAGCAGAATGATCTCTACATATTGATAAATTTTGGTTTTGGTTATTTTGGCTTAGCAATTACTTTATAGCATGGAGAGATAAAACATACATGAGACTTCATCTTTCTAAAGGAATCTATGTCATGGTTAGGAGTCTGGCAGACATTAGCAATCCACATCTAGACCTCCTTCATATAATGACTATTCAAGTTTGGTTTCCATCAAAAGATATTTAGCCTATAAAAGGAGGAATTTTTCAGTATAAGAAAAGCATTTTGGATCATCAGTTCTGCAAGGCTTTTGACCTAACTCATTTGTTAGACTCAACAGTGTACAAACATGTCTCAGGACACCTACTCATAGTAAGAGACTAGCACAGAATCAGAACTTGGCTGTGAGGTTTAGTCATCGCCTTGTGATACTTAAATACCATGTTTTTTCTAATGAAACACCAAAAACCTAGAAAAATCCGAAGAATATCATAGAGATACCAGGGATGTTGTTGGCTGAAACAAGTGAAATCAGAGAACATTATACGAATGCCACTGCTACTACATGCACAAAATAAATCCAACAGTTCAGCAAAGAGTCTTTTTCCCCTTGAAACGTGGGAAGTTTCATGATATTGCATGACTAGGATCAAAGTGATCAACAAGAGGCACTCAATAAAAAGGAGGGAAAAAAATCTTTATAAAAGTGAAAGAGTTCTTCTGGATATGACCAAACTAAACAACTTCGTTCTCCATGTTCAAAATGAACCGCATGACACAATACACATGAAGATAAGACTATGCTAATTAATTGAAGCAAATATTAATTTTAGAATTCATAATATAGCATAAGAATGAATCCAGATGTATAATTCATAGAGTAAAACTGTGGGTTGTAAAATACTACTGAGAAAATAAAATAAAAGTAAACAGCAAGCAGATTCAGAAAGACAGTACCTGCATAACTTGCAAATAACATAGTAATGTCTTTTACAAATACATGAAGTTCAAAAAACAAGTGGTGACTTGTTAATCATTTCAAGAAAATTTGCCATGGGAATGTCGACCTAACTTTCACATGTTTTGCATCTTTCTAGAAAAAGTTCAGATCTTCAGATCCGAGATTATTTACCTTGGGGGCTCACAAGTTTCACGATAAAGTCGTGGAATTCATTAGTAATTTATTTTGTAAATGTCAAATTGAATTCATATTTTGAGGAGAAGCAATCCTTTCCTTTCATGCTTTTTTGTCATCTCCCACGCTGCCCTTTCAGTATTTTTGCATTAGTCAGCACTTGCATACTCACAAGTAGAATATACTTCAATAGACAAATTGAACATAATGTTGATATTTCTTTGTTCCAAACAAAATAGGCCCAACATAACTGTATCTTGACCTACACAATATGTCTGAGTACACTAAGGGAAACGAGTTCAGTTTCTTGGTTGCATTGCAAAGGACAGTTAGGAGAGGAACCTCAGCAGGCTAAGTATAATTTTAACACGTGAAATATGTTACTTCACATACTTCTTTTTTTTTTCTTTTCCCTCCCAAGAAATATGTGCCAAGACATATCCTACATTTGTAGTGTATATGCCGTGATTTGTCTGCACATTTGGACAGCTGCTTTAGTATAGCTCATCAAGAAAATAAGAAAAGCTCAAGTACAAACCTTTTGAATAACTCTGCAACCATACATTTGAAGACTGAGAGGCAAAACATGACCAAGAAGTTGATTGGCTAACTCTTTTCTTTGGCTTTCTGTGCCGTGCTCAAAAAACTGCATATTCATGAAAGAAATATGTCAATTTATTTTAAAATCCAACAATACTGTCAGAACGGCCGCATGACTACCTTCTGTATCACATAATTCCCAAACACGTCAGTCATCAAGCCTCGCGCATGAGGAAGGATATGCGGAAATATTTCCATCTTATCCTCAGTTGTGGCAGTCTCCAGCTTCTGCTGAATAAAGCGACTCCCATACTGATCCGTGCTACATAAGCAAGAAGGATACTGAACTCAGACAAAAATCTAGTTAGGAGTAAAGAGAGAAGAAGGGCAATGGGAAACATATGCACCTGAATTCAACAACATGATTAAGAACATCCGAAAGTTCCAGAGACTTGCTCTTGTTGTTCTTGAACTCTTCTAATAATGATGACGATAATTTCCCTTCTGCTGTTGTTCTACTTCCAGCATTACATGAGCCAGAAGACCCTCCCACTTGGATTTTCAGTGTAGGAAAACGTGAGGATTGTTCATTCTGAAATTGATCTCCAGGTTTGATGGCAGGATGAATGGAATTTCCAATTGGGTTTCCTTGACACGACATACCAACAGTGTGATTCCCATGGTACGGGTAGTCCAAATGAACCTGTTGTTTTTGTTGTGCAAGCAATGCCTCAAAATAAATTCTCTCCAAATCTTGCAAATCAACAACACCATGGTAAGTGCCAATGCAGTTTCTTCCTTGAGAAAGATTTCTTAAGGTAGCTGCTGCTTGCAGTGCATAATTAGTTGATTGCTCAAGCAACTCGTCATGATGTGCATCTGGTGAATGAATGTTAGAGTGACCACGACTGCCACTTCTCCTCTGATTTTGGCCATTTATAATATAACTACTCGAATGTGAACCTATAATAAAGAAATGATAACAAGAAAGAGGTTAGTGATAAAAAAAGTTAAGATTCTAAATTCAAGCCAGCTTTCAAAATTAATTCATAGGACACCACGTTCTTGACAGGAAAGGGCATATCAGGAAGATTATCACCTTGATATTTGATTTTCGGGTCTTGCAGCACTGGAAATTCAGAAGAACTTGATAGAGACCGAAGGTTGACAGAAGATGATGTTCTTCTTGGAAGATTCAATTGTTTGTCAAAGTTGAAATAATTTACATCTGGAACAACTCCATTCCCCCTAGTCAAACCAACATAGGATGGCCCATATTTATCAGCTCTAGTTTTGTTAAATTGTTGCTGCAGATTCTGGATGTGGGCATTCGATAAACCCAATTCAATCGCAGACTGTAAAAGGGTACTCTCATTCACTTGATCATTTGACACACTCAATCTAGGAAAAGAAGCCAAAATATCAGAATTTTGAGTCTTGCCAGAAGAAGGTTCATGTGAATTGGAGTGAGCCATATTTTCCTCGCCATCAATGGAAACTTGACTACGGACAACAGGAAAACCAGGAGGAGATCTCAGATTGGGGTGAGGCTTAGAAGTCCTAATTTTAGTCAAAGATGAACCCGCTGCTGAAAATGAATTGGGGACTGCTAAACCCTCGGAAAAGCCTGAGGCAAGTTGGGCAGGATGCAAAGCTTCAAAGGATTCTGTTTTATTCTGAGAGTCTGTGGATGAGGTGTTTAAGACCTCCATAGTATCTGATATTTCAGAAAATGAGCTATGGCTTGAAGGACGCAAAAGGCGATGTGAAGAGGTTGAAGATTGGCCACGTCCTTCCTGTAAAATATTGATTTCAGATGAAAGATAGCTAGATGAATACACAGTATTATGTAAATTATTATATGGTAGATTAAATACACACAGAATATACAGAGTTATGCCTAAAAAGGCAAATCATTTGACAATGATTGAACATTTGAATAAAGCTATTGATGTGTGTTCTATATATGAAGAGGTGAAGTTCTGGAAAATCTGTAGTATTGAAATGTAAAATATTAAGAATCTATCATTTCAAGAACAAACTTTCCACTCTGAAGCTTTGTTGTGTAACACTTGTTAGGTACAGAAATTAGTTGCAAACAATAGTACCTACTTCTCTTGGAAATAAAATCTGTGTCACTACAAGAAAATAAAAAGAAATTTGACAAATAACTGAAGCTTGAATAGACAGAAATGAGAACCCTGCTTATACAATTTCACTTAAGCTCTTCAACTTCATTTTATTGGGAAAAGATTCAACAGTCACAAGGGTTCATTTTATACAAATCAGTTGCAGAAAAAGCTTTGGCTTGTAGCTTAATTTTCTTAATTGCAGCTAGCGAGTTGAAAGATCAGACTCATGCTCCACTTATCCATCAAAAAGAAACAAAAGAGGAATCGATTTACTTACAGTTTTTATAGATTAGAAATGTATCAAGCAATACCCAGTAAATATAGCAAACAATGGTGAGAATGATAAACCATATTCACCTATCTGGTGGAATTTTAACACCTGTAAGATCAACCAATCCAACTTCTGTGTCTGGCCTTTCCTAACGTTTATAAACATGTTTACTAGGCATGTTAATATGGATATTTCTTTGATTCTGAGCCCTTCATGCTAAAATAACCAAATATGATAGGGGCAATCGGTTCACGAGCGCTAACAGAAATCAACTTCCATCATCACACGCAAGGTTCAACATTTAATGCAGAGTTGCATTCTTCTTGTAGCAAGGTTTTCCATCAGAAGATCCTTGCTGTGGGCTCAAACTCCAGACTTGGGCCTAATCGAAGCACTGACGTTTGCTGAAACTGTAACTAGAGAGTCCAATTATATCCTTTAAAATTCTTTGGTCATTGCAATGAAGGATGCATGGCAGTGGGGCAATGGTGATGAGGGCAATTGCCAGGGTAAAAAATGGTGATAAAGAAAATTATAATAAAAACCCCTAATTATTCTCAAGAATTAGTTCAAAGTAATCAACATTTTGAGGAAACCACACGGGAAGTCATGCACAAAGTAATGACAGGATGATTTAAATGAAACATTCATCATCTCAAGAATATCATAAAAGCAATCCAAGTACAACAAAATCACAAAGAGTAACACGAATTAAAATTAAGTTAAAAGCAATCACCTGAACTATATCTGCAAAACTCTTCCTCCTAACTCCCATTCCAGATTTCGGAGGCATATGCATACCCAAAGCAGCCAGTGATTCAGTAGAATTTTTTCTTGAAAGATTCCTCATAGCAGTCTTCCTCAATTCAATTGGCTCAACTTCTGCCTTTTGTATTGGAATCCGTGGTTGCATTGAGAACAACGATGAGCTGCCACCATTATCAACCAAATGCTTGTTTCTCCACTCCCCAATTCCACCAACTGTAGACCCTCCTGCCTGAACCCTCTGTGCAACCCGCCAACTTTCTCTCGACAGCAATGGTGGGGGTAATCTTGGATTAGAATTCTCATTTGAATAATAATACGCCAAATATGCAGGGTGTGCTCTAATTTCTTCTTCTGTCAATCCACCATTACTAGCACTACTATTATTCTCTAACAAGACAAAATTGGGATTCCTACAAAGACTTCCCACGGCACTCAAGGCTCCCTCTACTGTTGGTGGAGCACTACCACTCCGGGATATATTAAAGTCCCTCTCACTATCAATAAACAAACCGCCATTCCGCTGTAGAAGCAACAATTCAAGCTCACCAGCCAGAGTACTATTGTTCTGTAAATCCCCATTTGAATTTGATCCTTTTGACATAATCTTATCACATAAATTACTCCCTGAAGTATCACTAGAAAGCAAGATATTATCTTCCTCGCTTCCAGTAACCATCTCGCGAATCTTTTTTCATACACAAAACCAAATTCACATCAAAACAAATTTTGAACAGCAAAAGAAACATAGTAGGAAATAAATAGCATAAGAAACAAAATAACCCAAATCAAACAAACAAGGCTAAAAGTTCCACACCTTAGACTCATATTAACAAAGAAACAAGATACCTATGGCCGGTTCCCAAACAAAACCCAGAAGGGCAAAAACGAAATCAATCACATCAAAAGAAATGAAATTGGAACACATTGATGACCCACATTATCTACAAATCAATGGCGTCGAATGGTGAACCCCTTTTCACAAAATCACATAAACGAGAATGAATTTCAAGAACACTCACAAGAATGCAATTGAATCCGCCGTTCTTTGGGGGAGAGAGAAAAAAAGTATCTTAATGCGTGTGAAATTTTTGATTTGATTTCTATTTAATACTACGTCAAAGGTGAAAACGAAAATCTAGAAAAGAAAAACACAAAAAAAAAGATTTTTGGAATAATTCTAATGTAAAGACCGAACAGAGTGGAGATTTTCCGAAACAAAAACTAATGAAATATTTAATTAAAAACGACGACATTGAATCGATGATGATGATGATGATGATGCTAAGACAACCCTCTGTAAAAAAATTTGAAAAGGGCCCTTGTACCTGCGACAAACCCAGAACTTGAATCTTGTGTTTGTAGTGCTGCTGAACTCAAATGTATGATATAATAAACGGTGGAAAAGAATATGGTAACTAATATAAGTAAGAAATTGGTAGGTTGCTAAATATGGAAATGTTGGGAAGAATTAGAAATTTGAATGAGTGTGGTGTTAATGTGGGACTTTTCTTACGTGCATGGATTTGGATTTGGTGTGTATGGGAACGGTGCATTATTGTTTAGCACATGATAAACGTGTCGTACGTTTCCTTAAGAAAAAGGAAAAGGAAAAATTCTTTTATTTTTTTGGAATAATTTTGGAAGCCGTTTAAGCATACATTAGTAGCACAAAAAACTTTAACTGCAAGTGGTTTAAATTAGTATCAATGATTTTTTATAAAGTTAAAATGATGTCATCTTTATTGTACTATGCTGAAATTTTTTATCCTTTTTACATAAACTTATTACATAAATTACTCCCTAGAGTATCACTAGAAAGCAAGATATTATCTTCCTCGCTTCGAGTAACCATCTCGTGAATCCTTTTTCATACACAAAACCAAATTCACATCAAAACAAATTTTGAACAGCAAAAGAAACACAGTAAGAAATAAATAACATAAGAAACAAAATAACCCAAATCAAACAAACAAGGCTAAAAGTTCCACACCTTAGACTCATATTAGCAAGGAAACAAGATACATATGGCCGGTTCCCAAACAAAACCCAGAAGGGCAAAAACGAAATCAATCACATAAAAAAAAATGAAATTGGAACACATTGATGACCTACATTATCTACAAATTAATGGCGTCGAAATGGTGAACCCCTTCTGACAAAATCACATAAACGAGAATGAATTTCAAGAACACTCACAAGAATGCAATTGAATCCGTCGTTCTTTGGGGGGGAGGGGGGGGGGGAAGAGAGAGAGAGAGAGGGGAAAAAAAGTTTCTTCATGTGTGAAATTTTCGATTTGATTTTTGTTTAATACTACGTCAAAAGTGAATGAAAATCTAGGAAAGAAAAACACAAAAGAAATAGACTTTTGGAATAATTCCAATGCAAAGACCAAACAGAGTGGAGATTTTCCGAAACAAAAACCAATGAGAGATTCAATTAAAAACGACGACAATGAATCGATGATGATGATGCTGAGACAACACCCCCGTCAAAAAATTTGAAAAAGGCCAACAACGTTGTACCTGCGACAAACCCAAAACTTGAATCTTGTGGGCGTGTGTTCGCAGGGTTGCTGAACTCAAATGTATGATACAATAAACGGTGGAAAAGAATATGGTAACTAATATAAGTAAGAAATTGGTAGGTTGCTAAATATGGAAATGTTGGGAAGAATTGGAAATTTGCATGAGTGTGGTGTTAATGTGGGACTTTTCTTACGTGCATGGATTTGGATTTGGTGTGTATGGGAACGGCGCATTATTGCTAAATCTGTTTATGAGCACGTGGTAAACATGTCGTACGTTTCCTTAAGAAAAAGGAAAAGGAAAAACTCTCTTTATTTTTTTTGAATAATTTTGGAAGCAGTTTAAGCATACATTAGTAGCACAAAAAGCTTTAATTGTAAGTAGTTTAGATTAGTATCGAAGATTTTTTATAAAGTTGAAATGATGTCATCTTTATTGTGCTATGCTGAAATTTTTTATCATTTTGACATAATCTTATCACATAAATTACTCCTGAAGTATCACTAGAAAGCAAGATATTATCTTCCTCGCTTCCAATAACCATCTCGTGAATCCTTTTTCATACACAAAACCAAATTCACATCAAAACAAATTTTGAACAGCAAAAGAAACACAGTAGGAAATAAATAGCGTAAGAAACAAAATAACCCAAATCAAACAAACAAGGCTAAAAGTTCCACACCTTAGACTCATATTAGCAAGGAAACAAGATACATATGGCCGGTTCCCAAACAAAACCCAGAAGGGCAAAAACAAAATCAATCACATAAAAAAAATGAAATTGGAACACATTGATGACCTACATTATCTACAAATTAATGGCGTCGAAATGGTGAACCCCTTCTGACAAAATCACATAAACGAGAATGAATTTCAAGAACACTCACAAGAATGCAATTGAATCCGTCGTTCTTTGGGGGGGGGGGAGAGAGAGAGAGGGGAAAAAAAGTTTCTTCACGTGTGAAATTTTCGATTTGATTTCTGTTTAATACTACGTCAAAAGTGAAAATGAAAATCTAGGAAAGAAAAACACAAAAGAAAGAGACTTTTGGAATAATTCCAATGCAAAGACCGAATAGAGTGGAGATTTTCCAAAACAAAACCAATGAGAGATTCAATTAAAAATGACGACGATGAATCGATGATGATGATGTTAAGACAAAACCCCCCTAAAAAATTTGAAAAAGGCCAACAACTTTGTACCTGCAACAAACCCAGAACTTGAATCTTGTGGGTGTGTGTTCGCTGTGCTGCTGAACTCAAATGTATGATACAATAAAACGTGGAAAAGAATATGGTAACTAATATAAGTAAGAAATTGGTGGGTTGCTAAATATGGAAATGTTGGGAAAAATTGGAAATTTGCATGAGTGTGGTGTTAATGTGGGACTTTTCTTACGTGCATGGATTTGGATTTGGTGTGTATGCGAACGGTGCATTATTGCTAAATCTGTTTATGAGCACGTGATAAATGTGTCGTACGTTTCCTTAAGAAAAAGGAAAAGGAAAAACTCTTATTTTTTTTGAATAATTTTGGAAATAGTTTAAGCATACATTAGTAGCACAAAAAGCTTTAATTGTAAGTAGTTTAGATTAGTATCAAAGATTTTTTATAAAGTTGAAATTATGTCATCTTTATTGTGCTATGCTGAAATTTTTGATCCTTTTGACATAATCTTATCACATAAATTACTCCTTGAAGTATCACTAGAAAGCAAGATATTATCTTCCTCGCTTCCAGTAACCATCTTGCGAATCTTTTTTCATACACAAAACCAAATTCACATCAAAACAAATTTTGAACAACAAAAGAAACATAGTAGGAAATAAACAGCATAAGAAACAAAATAACCCAAATCAAACAAACAAGGCTAAAAGTTCCACTCCTTAGACTCATATTAACAAAGAAACAAGATACATATGGCCGGTTCCCAAACAAAACCCAGAAAGGCAAAAACGAAATTAATCACATCAAAAGAAATGAAATTGGAACATATTGATGACCCACATTATCTACAAATTAATGGCGTCGAAATGGTGAACCCCTTCTGACAAAATCACATAAACGAGAATGAATTTCAAGAACACTCACAAGAATGCAATTGAATCCGCCGTTCTTTGCGGGGGGGGGGAGAGAGAGAGAGAGGGGGGGAAAGTCTCTTCACGTGTGAAATTTTCTGTTTAATACTACGTCAAAAGTGAAAATGAAAATCTAGGAAAGAAAAACACAAAAGAAAGAGACTTTTGGAATAATTCCAATGCAAAGACCGAACAGAGTAGAGATTTTCCGAAACAAAACCAATGAGAGATTCAATTAAAAACGGCAACGATGAATTGATGATGATGATGCTAAGACTACACCCCCGTCAAAAAATTTGAAAAAGGCCAACAACGTTATACCTGCGACAAACCCAGAAATTGAATCTTGTGGGTGTGTGTTCGCAGGGCTGCTGAACTCAAATGTATGATACAATAAACGGTGGAAAAGAATATGGTAACTAATATAAGTAAGAAATTGGAAGGTTGCTAAATATGGAAATGTTGGGAAGAATTGGAAATTTGCATGAGTGTGGTGTTAATGTGGGACTTTTCTTACGTGCATGGATTTGGATTTGGTGTGTATGGGAACGGCGCATTATTGCTAAATCTGTTTATGAGCACGTGGTAAACATGTCGTACGTTTCCTTAAGAAAAAGGAAAAGGAAAAACTCTCTTTATTTTTTTTGAATATTTTTGGAAGCAGTTTAAGCATACATTAGCAGCACAAAAAGCTTTAATTGTAAGTAGTTTAGATTAGTATCAAAGATTTTTTATAAAGTTGAAATGATGTCATCTTTATGGTGCTATGCTAAAATTTTTGATCCTTTTGACATAATCTTATCACATAAATTACTCCTGAAGTATCACTAGAAAGCAAGATATTATCTTCCTCGCTTCCAGTAACCATCTCGTGAATCCTTTTTCATACACAAAACCAAATTCACATCAAAACAAATTTTGAACAGCAAAAGAAACATAGTAGGAAATAAATAGCATAAGAAACAAAATAACCCAAATCAAACAAACAAGGCTAAAAGTTCCATTCCTTAGACTCATATTAACAAAGAAACAAGATACATATGGCCGGTTCCCAAACAAAACCCAGAAAGGCAAAAACGAAATTAATCACATCAAAAGAAATGAAATTGGAACACATTGATGACCCACATTATCTACAAATTAATGGCGTCGAAATGGTGAACCCCTTTTGACAAAATCACATAAACGAGAATGAATTTCAAGAACACTCACAAGAATGCAATTGAATCCGCCGTTCTTTGCGCGGGGGGGGGAAGAGAGAGAGAGAGAGGGGGGGGAAAGTCTCTTCACGTGTGAAATTTTCTGTTTAATACTACGTCAAAAGTGAAAATGAAAATCTAGGAAAGAAAAACACAAAAGAAAGAGACTTTTGGAATAATTCCAATGCAAAGACCGAACAGAGTAGAGATTTTCCGAAACAAAACCAATGAGAGATTCAATTAAAAACGGCAACGATGAATTGATGATGATGATGCTAAGACTACACCCCCGTCAAAAAATTTGAAAAAGGCCAACAACGTTATACCTGCGACAAACCCAGAACTTGAATCTTGTGGGCGTGTGTTCGCAGGGCTGCTGAACTCAAATGTATGATACAATAAACGGTGGAAAAGAATATGGTAACTAATATAAGTAAGAAATTGGAAGGTTGCTAAATATGGAAATGTTGGGAAGAATTGGAAATTTGCATGAGTGTGGTGTTAATGTGGGACTTTTCTTACGTGCATGGATTTGGATTTGGTGTGTATGGGAACGGCGCATTATTGCTAAATCTGTTTATGAGCACGTGGTAAACATGTCGTACGTTTCCTTAAGAAAAAGGAAAAGGAAAAACTCTCTTTATTTTTTTTTGAATAATTTTGGAAGCAGTTTAAGCATACATTAGTAGCACAAAAAGCTTTAATTGTAAGTAGTTTAGATTAGTATCAAAGATTTTTTATAAAGTTGAAATGATGTCATCTTTATGGTGCTATGCTAAAATTTTTGATCCTTTTGACATAATCTTATCACATAAATTACTCCTGAAGTATCACTAGAAAGCAAGATATTATCTTCCTCGCTTCCAGTAACCATCTCGTGAATCCTTTTTCATACACAAAACCAAATTCACATCAAAACAAATTTTGAACAGCAAAACAAACATAGTAGGAAATAAACAGCATAAGAAACAAAATAACCCAAATCAAACAAACAAGGCTAAAAGTTCCACTCCTTAGACTCATATTAACAAAGAAACAAGATACATATGGCCGGTTCCCAAACAAAACCCAGAAAGGCAAAAACGAAATTAATCACATCAAAAGAAATGAAATTGGAACACATTGATGACCCACATTATCTACAAATTAATGGCGTCGAAATGGTGAACCCCTTTTGACAAAATCACATAAACGAGAATGAATTTCAAGAACACTCACAAGAATGCAATTGAATCCGCCGTTCTTTGCGGGGGGAGGGGGGGGGAAGAGAGAGAGAGAGAGGGGGGGGGAAGTCTCTTCACGTGTGAAATTTTCGATTTAGTTTCTGTTTAATACTACGTCAAAAGTGAAAATGAAAATCTAGGAAAGAAAAACACAAAAGAAAGAGACTTTTGGAATAATTCCAATGCAAAGACCGAATAGAGTGGAGATTTTCCAAAACAAAATCAATGAGAGATTCAATTAAAAACGACGATGATGAATCGATGATAATGATGTTAAGACAACACCCCCCTAAAAAAATTTGAAAAAGGCTAACAACTTTGTACCTGCGACAAACCCAGAACTTGAATCTTGTGGGTGTGTGTTCGCAATGCTGCTGAACTCAAATGTATGATACAATAAACGGTGGAAAAAAATATGGTAACTAATATAAATAAGAAATTAGTAGGTTGCTAAATATGAAAATGTTGGGAAGAATTGGAAATTTGCATGAGTATGGTGTTAATGTGGGACTTTTCTTACGTGCATGGATTTGGATTTGGTGTGTATGGAAATGGTGCATTATTGCTAAATCTAATTATTAGCACGTGATAAACGTGTCGTACATTTTCTTAAGAAAAAGGAAAAACTCTCAATAAAAATTTTCTAATAATTTTGGAAGCAGTTTAAGCATACATTAGTAGTACAAAAAGCGTTAATTGCAAGTAGTTTAGATTAGTATCAAAGATTTTTTATAAAGTTGAAATGAAAATTTTCTTTATAATGATAATATAATAAATTATGAGTAATGAAAGAAAATTCTGTTTAAATTGTACGATTTTAATTTTTGTATTTCATTTTTATTTATTTTACTTACAATATTAAATGGGATGGGAAACAACAAGAAGAAATAGATTAACATATCTAATAAGTATCAAACACTTAATAAAGAATATTTTACTAAATTACTACCTGAGCTCGTCCTCCATATTTTTATGTGTTTTTTGGTTAATGACTTAATGCTCATTATAAATGTGGTAATTTCTGGATGTACAACACAAATCAAGAACCTAAGAGTGTAGAAAAGACCAAAGATTGCTTTCATTAATCTATCAGACATTTCAAAGTCCACCCATTGAAATAGAATCACATCTTGACCCTTCAAAGGAACAATATAACACCTGGAGAATATAACAATATTAGTAATAAATCCAATGATCGTCCAACTGAAAAGGACATGAATTTCTTTAACTAACAAGGGAAAATATGAAATTTCAGTTCCATGAACTTTATCCTGGCAGTCAAAAACAGAACCAGACAAATGAAAAGTCGCCTAAACAATTTACTCATCAGTTTCACCCTTAGAAAAACACCACTGAGGTAATGCACATTGCTAGTGAGTGAGGCAGTGGCGTTTTCTTGACCTGAATAGACAGAGGACCAAGCTTAAACCAAGGTATTGAGTGGTTCCTTGACGGATTATGTCAGATTTCTCAATTGTCCAAAAGAACAGGTGCAGCGGGAAGATCACGAGTGGCATATCAACGGTTTATCTGAGAGGAAAAATGAGAGGCCTAAAACCAACTTTTCCTTGAAAATAGAAATGTCGAAAACAGGAAGCGCATACATTCAGGGCAATGGTGTTCGTTGAGAAGAAGAAAAATATTAGAAGCTGAATACGCATACCTCGTTAAATCACAAGCTGTCTTCATTTTCAATCATTTCATAAATCTCATTGATGACCAGATGTGCTTTATGTCCTCCAATCACCTCTGCTTCTTTCTCACCATCCTTCCAAAGCTGTTACAGAGACCTCTCTGCTATCAGTGAGTAGCTGAAAATTTCTTGAAAATCTTGATGCTCATACAACCTAAAACAATTTTGAATTTCTAAAACAATTACCTGTATGGTTGGCATTTTCTGCTCAGGTTTTGGTGGTAATGAGGTTATCAGGTACATGAAAAGGCAGAATATTTGTCAATCAGATTTTCATCAATTTTGTATGAATAAACTGTAAGGAAAAGTAGAACCATGGGGTCTAGAGTAAAAAATGACCCCCATGGCACTCTGCATGATATCCAAAAATTAACGTTAAGGTCATTGGCTGACCTATTCTTTTTGAACAACAGAAATAGAGAAGCATAAAACACTACCAAGTCAAAACACTCGTGGCATAGGCTGGCCCTGTAGCTCCTACCGTGGAGGAGCACATGGGTCCCTTCTAGACATTACGGAATGGCTAGTACACTAATAGAAATTATATACTCCCAGCATAAAGAGAAACTTACAGTAACTCCTGCTCTAGCAACAAGCTTGTGAGAAACATTATTGACATCAACACAATAAAATCGTATTCTGCATCAGCAAATACAACATAGGTCTGTATTAGGGGACCACATACGCTGAAAGAGGATGCAATTGAAACAGTAGAAAGAACATAAAAGCACATGCAGCATAGTCCACAAATGATGCTTGACATGAGGTAGCGTTATATCTAAACTGGAGCAGTGCTTCCATACAAAATGATGTAGCATCAGATGAAGTGCAAACTTTTTTCATTTTTTATCTTAAAAGTCAATGTTGTACAAGGTTTCACCAAGCAGATGTGCACTTTCTTCTATATTTTCCTTGTTTTTGGTTTGCTTGATTTTTGGAGACACCAAGTGGGGTTGGGGGTGCGGGGTGGGGGGAAGAGAGAGAGAGAGAGAGAGATCTTAGCAGCGTCAAATTTTGCACCCACTGTGTGAACTAATTATGGAGCAGAGGTAAAGGGAAATAGAGTTTCTCATTGAGTTGTGGAAACAAGGATGGGTGCAAATACCATAGGGTAGAGAAATCTTACAAGTGTTAACTGAGATCAACCAAAATGCTATAGACAAATTAAATGCTATAGATATGCAATCCCTTCTCTTACAAGACAAAAACACATAATGAAACTAACTTAACATGACCTTTCTTCCACCAAAGTCACTTAAGGGTGTAAACCAGACAGTTAAAATAGTTGACTTGACCTTCCTCCTCCTCTATAAGAAAGCTTGAGAAACATAGATGGAGAAAGTAATTATGCATATGCTCCTGTTTGGGCAGAATTATACCAAGGTCCAGCACAACTAGCCAGAAAAACATGTGATAAATATAATGCCTTGACTAAGTACTTGAAGCCTCAGTTCAAAAGCCTAGGAAGGACCAACAAGAATGATATACGTCAAGTAATAACCTTAAACTAGGTTCTACTATAACATTTGAGATTCCAATCTCTGTCACAAAATAAGGAATTCCCTTTGTGCATTTTCACCATTTGATTTATTTGATTGTCCATATGAAAAAGCACATCAATACCTCGCAGAATTATAGATATTTGATAGGCCACAACAACATCTAAGAACATGTTTCTGTCAATATATTTGTAATTTTTTTCTTCTACTTCTGATATCTAATGGTTGCAAGATATTACAACTAATAGGGCTTCATTTTCCTCCTTATTCATGATTAACAGAATCTAGGTCTTAATCTCTATTTTAGGATGAGCCTTGCCGTGGGCAAGATTGCTATATTGACAAAAGAGGCTAGACTTTGATTCACAGAATAGCCTAGTTGTACAAATTTTGAAACAGCAAACACCTAGGTCTAAAGCTGCAGAAGCCAGGTAGACTCACTTTATCCATTACAAAATCTCGTCCCTGTGATAACGAACTTAATGGCAGCAAAAATTCAAAAGTCAATGACCATATAAACAAAAGATTCTTAACTGAGACTTTCAAATATTCATACAGTACATGCACATCATGTTCAATAAAAGTTGAAGATAAGGGTCAGATGATTGGAGATCAATTCAAAAGCTCTTACAGAATAATTTACAAATGAACTCCACAAATCTTTATCCTTGTCTGGCTGATTTTTCCTACGTTCAAATCTCAATGACTAAATTGAACTTCAACAGAATTCGGAAATTAGAAGCAGCAGAAGAAGAATAAGAAGAAACTTTCTATGTGGCCACCTTAGAAATGTTGTTGGGCATATTAGGTAGCTGTTAACCATATCAGAAAGCGTATGAAGAAACCAAATAGGTCACAAAGCTTTCAGTTACTGAATAACAAAGCACTAAAATATGAAAACTTTAACAGAGAAGAAGCCTTTTAAAAATAAAATAAAAAACTATAATTTTAGATTAGCCAGAGGCAGTAGATGAGTCAATCGAACCTGGGATAATAATCTGCAGCTAATTTTTTCAATTTTGGTTTTAAATATATACACTTCCTGCACCAGGTTGCCATCCTGCATCCCAAAGAACGTTTCAAGTAATGTAAACTTCAGTTCTCCCTTCCTAAAAACTTTACGAAAAAAAAGAAAATGGTAACAATTCTGAAGCGAATGCAGAGGTGATTCCACACACATGAACATGCAAAAGGAACAGCACAAATCATATAATACCTAATTGAACTCAACAAGAACCTTCTCAAGTATCCTCTGAGGTTAAATACATGAAATGTTCCACAACCTTGTATCCTCTCCCTTTTGTCCAATTTATAGGTGTAGGCAAAATGTGTGCTACATTTGTTTTGAAAGCTAAAATATATTTCCTAAATTCAGAATTATCCACTGCAAAAAATCTGACTAATTTTCGCTTGAAGCTTGGAACTTGGTCAATTGGACAGGGTATGATAATTGACATTAAAGCTCAGAGGCAGGGTCTAACTGGTTTGGCTGATCTGTAGGAAAATGCATGAGCAAAATGCAAAAGCCTTGTTTTGGAAGTTTGTTTTATTCTGTTTTCACTTTCTGCTTCTGTTCTTTTTTCGATCACTAGTTGAACACAAACAATACAACTGCAGATGGTAGAACCGTACAAGGCAGCACTTCTCTTTTCTTTTCGATTTTTGGTTTGTTAGGTGCTAGGGCAGGGATAAAAGTAAGGACTTATATTGCACTCACCCGAGTCCTGACATTCATACTAAGGAAACAATTCGTAATGATGCTTTCACTCTTACAGGCATATGTGTCAATCATCGGGGACAAAAACCAAGACCAGTGTCAATACTGTACTGGGAGTAAAATCCTCAGATCTGTGTAGACATCACCGGAGTTGTCATTCTCAGTCAAACAAATGTTTTTCACATCAATAGATGATGTTGTTTCATTGACATTTAGAGAAAAGTTTCCTTTAAGAACATCCAAAGTCACACTAGAAACTATTCTGCATTTTAAACTTCTTAAAAAAGAAACAATAATTGGAAATAAAGTTTGACATTTTGAACAAATTATTCAATGGAATACTCTCCTAAGTTCTCCGACTCTATCACCACTTTTCATTTTTTAGAAGCTCGCCATTCATATTGATGTAAGCCCAAACTTACCATACGTTATCAGTTCATGGTTTACATGGTCTTTGATTGTCCATTGAAACTAAATACTTGATAATTTTCCAGTCCCAATGAGAGTACTTGCCCAGTTACATCTAGCAGTATCACTCACTCATAAAAAGGATAAACAACACCAAACATAAAACAATAATAGAACACAAAATCCTGACAAAACCAGTAAATCTTTACAATCGAAACAAAATTCATAAACAAGATATCCAATAAACCAAATACAAAAAGTCCAAAATTTTTTACCTAAATTAGATATAAACAGAAAAAACAATCATGCCATTGATAGAGGCTGACTACCTACCATACAATTAAAACTGGCTCTTCAAGCTGTTGTGCCTCAGCAATGACCCGATCGAACTGGGCTTCGCTTAAAATGGGCTGCAACTCGACCGATACCGGCAAATTTTCGAGGGCTTCAGCAGACCCTTCTCCGCTGTAATTAGATAGAAATGCCTTTTCCCTGATGTTCCCACCACCAATTAGACCAACTCCAATCCGACACTGAAGCTTAGAATTTGGGACCAAAGAAAGCGCCTTGATCGCTGACTTCGGAGAAACCACAGACTTTCTTGCATGCAGAATTTGAATGGATGAAGATGTTCTTATAATGTCGGACATGTCTGTATATATATGTTTGCTGTCGTCTTTAACAGTGAGTTCAGATTGAATTTAAACATGAACAAGGTAAAAACACAAACAGTGGATGGAGAATTTGAGGAGAGGTATATTGGTTCCCGACAAAAATAGAAAAGTTGTGACAAGGAATGAAGAATTTATGGAAAGACGAAATAAAATCCCATGGACCGGTGGCCGCCTGACTGCTTCTTGGCTGGGTCCGGCCGTGAGATATTGTTGTACCACGAGACTTGAAGCATATCATATGCTGTCAGCTTTCCGTGAAATCGAGGGCAAAATCGGTAGAAAAGGTTCACGTCCTCGGCCCTTTCGGAATTGGGGCACATAGCTCAACAGTCTTCGTTGACTTTTTGTTCGCGACCAGTAAGGTTGACTTTGACTTTGAGTTTTAAACCTTCATAAATTTTTATTTTAATTTAAAATTAAATAAATTGTCAAATTTAGTCCCTAAATTTTTTATTTTTAACTTATTAGGTCCCCTATTTATTTTTTTAAAAACATTGGTCCCTTCTCTTCTTTTTTTTTTTTTTTTTTGACAAATGTAATCCTTCCGATTAATTTTAGGACCGTCAATGATCAGTCAAAAAAGTCAACTTCGACTTTGATTTTTTTAAAAGGGTAATTTGGTCATTTTATTGTATACAAAACCTTTTTTCAAGTGTTAAAATGACAACCCATTTTTTTTTCCGATTGTTTTCTCATCCCCGACATCAATCTTTCCTTTTACAAATCATAACCCTAAAAATGGCAAAACACAGAAGTCAATGCCAGAATCAAATGGCAAACTTTCCTCCAACAGTTGAAGAAGAAGAAGACCAAGCATCTTACAATTCGAATTCATGGTGCAAGGAAGTGAAGTCGGCATTCTCTGATAATCCACCAACCAAATGTGCATGTGGGTTTGCAACTGTTATTAAGACACCATGGACCGATAAGAATCCAAGAAGGAGATTTGTGGCATGTGAAAACAAGACAATGAGTTTAAGTATAATGTGCAATGCTGTTGAGTTTAAATCTAAAATCATTTCGATGAAGCAATTATTTTTTATTTTTGCAGGGTGGTGACCCTCCCATATGCGAAAGATCAAAGCAGATCATATCTGATCTATTGAGGAAGATAAAGAAGATGGAGTCAGAGAGGGCCTCATTTCAAAGGAGAAAGCTAGCCTTTTGGATTGCCATAATTTTGACCTTGTTCGTAATAATCTTTTTGTTGTTGTGAAGAAGCTAAATCCATCCGCATTTTAGTAGCTTTGATTGTTTGAGGAACAGATCTTTAAATTATTATCTAAACATGTAGACTATCTATTTATTTTGTAATGTTGTGACATTTGGTCTTTTCTTTGCCGTATGTCGGTGTTGAATTGTAATGATATTTGTCCAGATGGTGGGACAATTGTAATTTTATATCATGAACTTCTTCTGGAAAGTTATTGTTATTTAGCCATTCATTGATCTAGATTTCTTACAAAAAAATTTAGCTCAAAACCTCCTTATTTGAGCTCATTGCGGAAGAAGCTTTTGCACTGAAGCTAATGTATTTATATGGAAATTGTACTGCTTTTATGAGGTACTGTTAGCAATTTAGCAAAAAACTACAAGGTTATGTTGACTGATTAGAGAAAACGTCCTATTGGGAAAAGAGAGAAGTAGAAAGGGATATATCAACTAGAGAAACACTGATGAATAAAAAAGTACTCTAGATGGCATGGTACAACATAGCATCAATTTCAGCTATTAATTTTCATTACCATTAAATAATTGAACAACAGCCATAGTCTTAACAACACAAAATAACAATAGATCATCCTAGTAAAAGGAAAATAAATATCTTCCAAGTTTCGGCCAAGAACAAAATAATAAATTTACGGAAGAGGCAGATCACAAAATGCAGCTCACACAACTACTTCTTTTGTAAATTTACAAAAGCTACTAAAACTATTCACAATCCTAGACTATTTAGTTATACACTTCAATTTCTGCCAATAAAAAAATGATAAACTTCAAATGGCTCCAGCTTGCAAACCAGTTCAATCTAACTTCTTTGTTCCAACTTCTAGCATGCTAATCTTGGGGTGCAAATATGAATGTGGATGTGGGCACTTAACTCTGTTGTGCCCAACTTCTCTGTAGCTACATCTTATGGACTTTTTCATCTTCTTCTTGGAAGTCTATACATCACAAACTAAATCTCAATCAGCAAAAGTTTTGTTGGAATGTATGCCCTCTAGACTAGGCTTCTGATGTAATTATCGAATTTATAAATAAAAAGATTTATTTTTAAAAATTTATTTGTGAATTTACATTTTATTTATGTACGATTTACGTTTGGAAATGACCCATTATGTTTAATAAGTAATCCATGTGAATGATAGTCTTTCACAATAAGGTATGGATCACGAGTTACTTAACACATAAACGTTTATTCTTAATTGATTAGTAAGAATAGGAATCTCTTCATATTTAGGTTATTGTGTTATGAATTTCAAATGGGGAATAGCTTATCTTTAGCAAATGGGTAGTCCACTTACTTCATAGTATGAGCGTATTTCAAATACATAGAACATGACCTATAGTAGTGGTTTCTAAAAGTACTATTTGGTAGAAACCCAGACTAATACTGTTACAGCGTGGACTAATACTCTACGGCTTGTGTAGGAGTTGGTGGTCTGACGAAGTTGGAAGCATATACTTTAATGTACTGTGGTTGAGGTTCTATCGTAGAGCCAATATACTTATATGTTGGGTATATATGACTAATTAGTTAAAACAAACTTATACAAGATAGCTTCTATACTATATCGCCTCTTGTGATTGTTCGAATAATCTAAATATCTAGAGCCCTAGGGAACATGACTTGGATGTTAGCTTTAGGGTAACTCCCTTGGAAAGCGGAAACATTCCAGAAGTCGGTAAATTATTGGACTAGAGGTCTAAGGATGGTAGATATCTTTTAGAGAGGTATTAGTACACTCCTCCTCTCTAAATGTACAGCAATGCGTAGAGGGGTATTTTAGTCATTACACCTGTAGGTTGGAGACTTTGCTAACGCAATATTGTCCTGGGGTCAATATTTTCTTATGGTGATATTAAAAAATATTTAAAATATAAAATACAACTATTTATATAGTATGGATATTTTGGTCATTTTAGTAGCCAAGGCGATATGTCTTTTGGTCCCCGAAATAACCCTTAAGTCCTGATAGATTTGGGTTAAGGAGTTGATCTTGATAATTTTGAATTTTATTTTATTTAAGTAGTCTGATTTATTATTAGACTAGAATAAAATAAAAGGCCCAAGAGAGAGTATATATTTTATTTAGTTTAATTGATTAATTAATTATTCTGGACCTAAGGCCCAAATTAAATAATTAAAAAATTAACCTAGGTATAAATTAGATAAAAAGCCTGATATTTTATATTGGTCTATTTGAGCTTGTTAATTATTTATTGGGCTGTTTTATGAAGCCTAGACAATAAATAATTGAGGCTTATTATTTATAAGTTTTCAAACCCAATAGTAAATAATTTTATCTGGCCCAATGAATGAGACCAAGAGGAAAAAAAAATAGCAAAGTATGGATCCCACATTGTTTGTGCAAGGATAACAAAAAACAAACGTTTTTGTTTTCACTCCCTCGGTCGCTCTTGGTGGTGAGAAATCTGGTTTCTCCAGAAAACAAGAACAAGAGAGAAAATCCTTCTTTGATGATAGTTTTTTTTTTTTTTTTTGTAAGCAATGAATCAAAGAACAAATGCTATTCTTTTATCCTATTAGAGCTTTCACCGGTAGTTGTTAAGGCAGTGACCATATTTCAGAAGCTCAAAAGTTTCGCGTGAATGAGAAGCAAACGGCTTGCAAGAGTGTAATCGGATATGTCTTTAGGAGAACCAGTGGCTTCAAGCATTCAGCAAAAAGTGGTCCAGACATCTTATTCGGTGTCAACAAGATCATTTAAACGTAGAGGTATTATAATTCTTAAAACTTCCACTACCTCTGTTTTGATATTATGCATGCTTCTGTGTTTATTTTTGTAGTATTTTACTTTCAAGTTTAATATAGATAAAACCAGAATTGCAAGACAAAAAAATATCATGACCAACTTGTGTCGCCTCAGATAGTGCATCTTTCTTTGACTGATTAATTGGGCTAGCAGTAGTAGGTGATTGACTTTCATGAGGATCGGTTGATGGGGTTGTACACTTCCTGGAACCATCATCCACTTAGGCTGAGTGGGCTTGTGCAAAATCTGGATTAGAAGCAAATTGGGTTTGCCCAGTCTCACCAGTTTCACTTAATTGTTCATGTTGGGTCATAGCAGATTGGGATGAGTTATTTGGCAGCTAAACTTGGCATTTTCTTCTGTTGTGGCCAAGTTAACCACATTTGCCACATTTGTTCAAATTTTGCTTCATATTCATTTTATCCACAGTTGAAGAAGTTGTAATCGCTGGGCATTTTCTGGTATTATGGCCTGTTCCCCCACATTTCCTATCTTGTTAATGGTAAACCCATCCCTGGTCATCCTTTATGCTCTATTTTCTAGCTTCTTCCAACTTTTTTTCCTATTCTCTGGCCCCCTTTTTGTCTTGGCCTTCCAGGCAATCTTATAATTTTTTGTGGCTGAAGTGGCCTTCTATTAGAAGCAGGCTAATTATTAGGCCTATTTGTTAGGTAAACAATTAGTGCATAAGCTCTTTAATAAGCCTCAGTGTTGTAGCATTGATCCATAAAGTCCTCAAGGTTTTCTCCTTGATACCCTAGTGCAACCACACCATACTTGCAAGAGATGCCTGAAATATCTCATTTTTATAAGAGTAAGTTCTCAAACCAACATCCACTGCAAATTACTCTGAATCTGACAGTTGCATTACTTGGAACTTGGAGCCTCCAGTATAGGTTATTGAACACTGTGATGACTCCCCTTTCAATTTTTCAACCTCTTAGCAATTGTAGGGCAAATCTGTCCTGTCTGCCTTGAAATCCACTGCTTATACTTTTGCTGCCTTTTCATGAGGTACAACCTCATTCTTTCTAGTAAAACCAGAATTGGTTTACATCTTGCTTCAAGAATGTGCAAGGTTTCACAATGATTGTTCAGTAGAATGTCACACTTTGTGGCTTCTCCAAAATGAAATCTAGTCCAAAAATGTAGACAAGCGCGTGTTTTCATCCAGTTGAAAGACCCTCATCAAAGTCCTTCAAAACCTGCATTTCTGTCACAAATTTGTCGAGGGATGTTAATTTGGCACACTTTCATAATATACTCTTCAATGCATCCCCTGGATGTGATTTTTGAAAATAGCAATGTAGGTGACAAACACAATGTCGGTGTTCAATCCCAAGCAGCAACTTCTATACAATTTGAATTAAACCTTATGCATGACAACAATAAGATCAAGTAAGTGACATTTGATATTTTAAAAATTGAATTGATGATTAAATCTTGGTATTCTTGTTCAGCAGAATCGATGCAATATTTCATACCTTTTATCTATCGGATATGAAGACCCACTCATTGGGGTTGTGTATTTCGAGATCTTCAATCAAGCCTTCAACAAACTACTTAAATGTAAACTTATTTTCACCCTCAGTCACTGCATAAACCACTAGGTATAAATCATTATTAGCATCAACACTAACTACAGTTAATAACACTCTGGGGTGTGGCCCCTTCCAGTTTTGAATCCCTGCCTAAGTGTATTAAAGTATTAGTACACCTATATTCTCCTGAAAACCTCTTCACCAATAGCCTCATTCACAACTATATCAATTTAAATGGTTATCTCGAGATTACTTCTCCTAAGCTCCTTACAATAGTTACACAATAGCTTATACTAATCTTTGTATTTCTCTTCAATCAATGTCTTTGTCTCTGCCTTTGTTTTGTAAGCTTTTCACTGTGAAATGTTCACAATTAGATCTTTGTGTACTTTGTCTTGAAATTCATCTATCTTGACCACATTGGCAGACCGAAAATCATCAATATACCTCACTGCAAGATATTTTGCATTTGCTAATATGTGTTGCAAGTTTCGAGCACAGTCATGTTTCTCTTGTAGTGTTCTTATCTCAAATGAAAAAATATCATTCACCCTATGCCCATAAATAGTCCATTTGCAATTACGTCCTTTACATCGAGCCCTGACTCTTACTTTATCATTTTTCTTGAAAAAAACTTCCCGTCCTTACTTGATTCCATGGTTTATAATTACAGTCTTCAGGTTTTCTTTAGTGTTAAATTTTATACCCACCACAAATTTTGGGTTCTCTCCATCCCTATCCTTGTTAAATCTCATTATTTTCAGCCTCTTCCTATCAGTATTGTCACCATCCCTATTAGCTAAACCATTAAAATATTCATCATTTGTATCCTACCCACTGTCTTTTTCCGGCATGCATATTTGAAGACACTCGTTTGCACATTCCGCCTCAATCTCATGAAAATCTTAATTGTACATCCATGTTCTCCGTGAACCTTTGATACCCTATTTTTTTCTTTTCATACCAATAGTTCCACCCTCCATGGTATTTCATGTTGTTTCATTTGCCATTTCTATCAAATGCTCATCTCCTTGTACAACATTTTCAACCGCTGCATTAGCCTCCACATTGGCAGATATATAGTTTTTGGTATTTGGAATGACCATCTTTGTTATTTCATTCTCAATGTGAGCATAAGCATCTTCAAGACTTTGACCTACAACTACATCAAACAAAACTTTTTCATTATCTGATAAAGGGTAATCTGAGTCCTCAAAATATCCCCTCTCTCTATTATTAGCATGCTGCTCATCATTAGAGTCACCCTCGTCATTAGAGTCAGCCACATCAGTATTAGTTGTCTCCTCTGCATTCACTGATCTTTGAGTTGGGATTTGAGTAGTGTTGTCTCTGGATTATGCGTTGGGATTTGAGAATTTAGCACTGTTTTTAGCCTTGTCTTCAGGATTGAAATGGGTTTGCTCATTTTCAGCAGTTTTTTTTTTCTCAAACACATCAGCAGCTTTTTCAGTTACTGGCAGCTCGTCATTGCACACAACAGAAATTGCAAAAGAAATAATATCCTCTAGAAGCTCAACCTTAGTCTTAATTTCACCATCTCCGATATGTAGCAGATTCTCCATCTGAGAAAAAATTATTGTTTGCACATCCATCTGTTGGGAAGTATGTCCTATTAGACTAGTTTCTGATATAAAAATCGAATGTTTGAATAAAAGAATTTATTTTTAGAAATCGTCTGTGAATTTGCCTTTCTGTGCATAATGTCGTTTGGAAAAGATCCATCGTGTTTAAGTAAGTAGTCCATGTGAATGGAGATCTTTCACAGTAAGGTATGGATTACGGGTTACTTAACACACAGACATTCGTTCTTAACCGATTGATGAGAATGAGAATCTCATCATGTCTAGGTTATTATGTTATGAATTCCAAATGGGGAATGGCTTACCTTTAGCCAGTAAGTAGTCCACTTATTTTATGACATAAGCGTATTTCGAGCACGTAGAACATGACCTATAGTAGTGGTTTCTTAAAAGTACTATATGATAGAAATCTAGACTACCGTTACAACGTGGACTAGTACTCTACGACTTGAGTACGAGTTGGTGATCTAACGAAGCTGGAAGCATATACTTTGATATGATATAGTTAAGGTTCTATCGTCGAGCCATATACTTGTATATTGGGTATATGTGATTAGTTAGTTAAGACAGACTTGTACAAGATAGTTTCTATACTATATCGCCCCTTGTGGTTGTCTGAATGATCTAAATGTCCAGAGCCCTGGGAAACATAACTTGGATGTTTGCTTTAGGGTAACTCCCTTGGAAAGCGGAAACACTCCAGAAAGTCGTGGATCATTGGACTAGAGGTTTAAGGATGATAGATGTCATTTAGAGATGTGTTAGTACACTTCTTCCTCTCTGAATGTACGGCGATGTATAGAGGAGTGTTTTAGTCATTACACCTGTAGGTCGGAGACTTTGCTAACGTAGCATTGTCCTTGGGGTCAATATTGTCTTATGGTGATATTAGAAAATATTTAAAATGCAAAATACAACTATTTATATAGTAGGGGCATTTTGGTCATTTTAGTAGTCACGACGATGTGTTTTTTTTATCCTCAGAATAGCCCGTAAGTCCTAATTAATTTTAGGTTGAGGAATTAATCTCAGTTAAAAAGGAATATATACTCAAGATGTTATTTGATAACATAGTGGAGTTTATTGTGAGAAAGAGAAGTTGATGGGCCAATTTATAATTCTAAGAACTTCATGGTTTCCAATTGCAATTAGATAATTATTTGGAATTCTCATAATTATGGAAATTGAGGCTCACATCTCTGTGTGTGGAAAGAAAGAAAATCTGGTTTTCTTTTCCTAAGCTCTCTCCCTCTCGTGACCTTTGGTTCTCCTCCTCTTGATGGTGTGACCCTTGATTCTCTTGTTTTTTATATTAGCAAAGAATACAAGAGGTTGTAAGGTGGTTGATTTTCTGCTCACCCTTTGGTTCACCAAGAAAGTTGAGAGGATTCCTCCTCAACGGTTTTTGTTTTCACAAAACAAGAAGAAGGTTGAGACCATTTCATTCCTCTTCTTGAGATCATTCCTCTTCACCCTTTATTTCACCAACAAGGATTTAGGCAGTAGAATATTCCGACAACTGGAAAACTTTGGTATTCATCGTTCACGCAAACAAGGCGGAGTAGGAGGTTAGTAGGTTTTCAATCGGAAGCTTCATCAAGCAAGCAAGAACGGGCTGTCCCTGTGGATCAATCCATTCTTTCACAGCCTAAGAGGTTTAAGGCACCCAGAGGTATGTTTTAAATTCTTCCATGCTGCTACTCTTAATGGTTTTTCTTTGCCTCTGTTTGTTCTCCGTTGCTGCAACCTGCTCCTCTGTTTTTTGTCAAACCAACACCATCAACTTACTATGATCTCCCATATTAGACTTCTCTGATTTACTTTTTTCAATTTTTTTAGCAGAGGAGACATCACTCTCCAACCGATCACCCTCAACTGCAGAATTTAATCTATTTCTAAATTCATTCAACTTGTCTTCAATAAACCAATCCTACTTCATCTACATTGCATATGGAAAATAATGTAATTAGAACAAAAAACTACATAAGCAAAATGCTCTCACATGGCCAATAACACAGCTTGTGTATACAAACCACATTTGCACAGATATAACTGATTGAAGGGACTTGTAAAATAGGGGTAACCGCCATAGATGCTAAAAATTGGTGGGGCATTTTCCATAAACAAATATGCATAATATAAGAGATAGCATCTACAATCCTCCGCATTTGTCTACTGTGGAACCTCTTCATAAATTTACCAAGAAGTAAGTTTAAATCACCTTCAGCTATAACATAAGACAACAAAACCACATGTTCTATAAAGTGTGACTAACCTTAGGGATCATAAATGGAGTTTTATTTACTCTTTCCCTATCCATAGGCCACTCATTAGTTAGAAGGATGTCCAGTACAAAACTATCCATAACAAAAAAAAAAAAAAATCTATTATAACAAAAAAAATGATGTCCATCACGAAACTATCCATAATATAACTATCCAGCACAAAATTATCCATCAAACATGCTAAGTATTTAGTTCTTTTTTTATTTTTGTTAAAGGGAAAAGGTAGCCTAACATACGCTCTTATATGAGGTTCAAGTCTGTATTCTACACTTTGAAGAAAGTCCAGCAAGACCATGCATTGACTCTTGGATTTTAAATCTTCATTAAAGTTGCATAATATCAACAAAGACCAGTGAGACCTACAAAAATAACAATTGATAAAAATTGATTAAGAACAAATAAAGCACAGATGAATGGCATTGGTTTGGCCATCTCATTCAATGTCAAAAATAAGTAATGTAAATAACACAAACCAACTCATACCAGATAACAATTGGTACAAGAACCAAATTTCTTGGACAAAACATCCACTTTTGTCAACCAATCCAACACTTTCTCTTTACGTATACTTGTATACATGTAGAACCATAATGAGTCAAGATGTGCAAATACATTTCTCTTCTCTTCGGGAATTTCCCTCAAGAGCTTTCTACAAAATTCACTACTACTGTTTAAAAAAAATAATAAAAAAGGAATAAGGGGGCAAACCCACAATTTTGTCTTCTGAAAATTATAAAAATTTTTACACCAAGAAGTGTTCGACGACCTCTGAGTCTAGCATCTCCTCCAATT
Source organism: Voacanga thouarsii (assembly GCA_026120185.1). Taxonomy (NCBI): domain Eukaryota; kingdom Viridiplantae; phylum Streptophyta; class Magnoliopsida; order Gentianales; family Apocynaceae; genus Voacanga; species Voacanga thouarsii. The sequence continues at coordinate 1,022,764 of JANUWF010001064.1, read as the reverse complement.
TGCGTCCTTGGCTAGACTTCTGTTAATTTCTCTGACCGCGTACATGAAGCCTTCTGGCTTCTTTGCTGTTTCTTCTATGCATCCTTGGGTTTATCTTGAGGTTGATCGAAGGGTTTGATCAATCTTGAGTTCACAAGATAGCATCACATAACTGAAGTAAAGAGAAGCATTAAGCATCACAAAAGAGGGAAATTAAGTATTGAGATGATAAACAATGACAAAACAAAACTATAAAATATCATGACAGGAAAAGGAAACATTCCTAAGTCAAAATCATCCTACCCAGATGATGCAATTATGTACTAAATGCAATGAACCTGGCAATAGTTGCGAAAAGAAACTGATGATATCTCACACTAACAAGGTCATTGGCAACTCTAACAAGGAAGATTATGAAGATGAGTAAAACTTCAATGGAATTGTAGCAAATTATGAGGGAGATTAATATAATTCCTTATGCATCCAAATAAAAATTTGGAGAGAATGTCATGTTCATCCAAATTTCCCTCAAGAGAAAAATGAAAAAAATGGATTGATCCACGAAGGAAAACAATTTTTCCTTTTCCAATAATTCATAAATCAACTCACATTTTAATACATCAAATTAAACCTTCACTGTAGGTAAACCCTAATAGACATCCTCCTTCATAGAATCATTAGGTAAACCCCCATCGTAGGTAAACCCTTAACAACCTTCATTCCTTTACATACTACCATTAAAACATAAAATGTACATCAAATTCAATTTAAACCATAATACTAGCTTCTCCAAGACCGGCAAGCATCATCTTCAAGCTTCACCACCGCCACCGTTGGAGGAAGAAGGGAAGGAGGAGAAATGGAGCGAACCAAGATGACGATTTGTCCAATGATTTCTTACTTTTTATGTTGTTATGCTGAGGCACTCTCTTGGCTATTCATATTTTTCTGCGTCGTGTGCGTTGCTATGGAGCCGACCCAGATGACGATTTGGAGAACCTGGCGGCATTCGTGTGCAACCTCTGCAACTTGTATAAATTTTTTCTACTTGTTTTTATTTTATTTTTTCAGTTGTATACAGTAAAATGATCAAATTGCCATTTAAAAAAATCAAAGTCAGAGTTGACTTTTTTGATCAATCATTGACTGGCCAAAAATTGATCGGAATGACTACATTTGCCCAAAAAAAAAAAAAAAGAAAAGGGACCAATGTTATAAAAAATAAAACGTTCAGGGACTAAATTTGACAATTTACCTTTAAAAATTATAATAATTTTTATTTCTTAAAAAACTATTATATATTCACAACACATTATATTCTATTTTACAATACATTATATTTTTATTTCGTTAACCCCACTTAAACTTCATATTTACTCTAAATATTTAATAATTTTCTATTATATTCAAACAAATTCATCTCAATCTAATTACTATCCAAATACATCTTTAGATTACTTAGATATTATTCAGGAACAAAAATATTTTTAAACTTATTTAAAATTTTTTTAATTCAAATAAATTTCAATTTTATAAAAACTATTTTTAATTCTTGAAAACTTTTATCTACTTATAAAGCATTACATATAAAACATTATATTCTCACTCCCTGACCCTACATGACCTAACACGCCCAACATTTTTTTTTTCTTTTCAATATTCAAATTCCTTCACAATTTAAATCATTTTTTTTTTCAAATATGTTGTTTACCCAAATATTTTCCTCAAATAGGTTATTGTTGTCAAGTACACCCTTGATATATGTCATTACAGGAGATTCCTTTATTTATAATTATTTATCAAAATTAAAATAAAAAATGCACCAAGAGTTTTGAGTTTCTTTTTGGGGATAATTTTTGATTGAATAACTTAATAAAGTCGGGTTTTTGACCAATTTAGGCACTTTTTGAAAATGAGTGCTAAAAGTAGGAACAAAAATTGGTGTGGATATCCGATGGAGGGACCTCGTGTCACTAGACGCGAGGTTTATTGGGTAGATGCGAGGTCAATCACCCCCAACAATTCCCTTAAATTCCTCAAAGCGTTAAATGCGCAAGGCATTAAATGTCGCAAAGTGGGCAACCTCGTGTCTACCAGACACGAGATGCATTAAATGCGGCAAATTCCACATGTATCAACCCCATGTCTGATAGACACGAGATTTGTCCTCGCATTAGCAATGGATGCAGAATATCAGATTGATAGGGGTAGCATTTGATAAAAATTCAACACATTTACTATTTATCCTTAATCCTTTAAACAATATTTTTTTAAACAATAATTTACTATTTTTCTATTTCGTTTAAATTTAAGTCTAGCTTTAGAGTTTAATTATTTATTTTGGATACTAAAATTTAATTGACTATGATTTCATTTATTATAATATCATACACGAGGGTGATACATGCGGACCTCGTGTAATATTTTCAGCAAATAGTAATTAAATATTTCATGTATATAAAATGATATGCTTGACCTTATTTCAAATTAAATATTAACATAAAATATCGCAAAATATACATGAAATATTTAACTAGTAATTGTTGAAAATATTCAATCTTAATTAAAATTCATATTTAATTCTTCATGAAAATATGGATTAAAATACATATTTAATTCATATTAAAATATTAATATAAATTACTTGAACTGAAACATTTAGATATTCTATATTTGAAATTTTTATATTTTTTGTAAATAATTATTATTTATAATCAATTATAATTAAATATTATAAATTATACTTTAACTCAAAAAGTGTTATATTTAAATATGAATTACAAGTAATGTTTTCAAATTTTATATATAATTTTTCATTACTTAAAAAATTAATTATACATTGATATTGGAAAATGAATCGTATTTCTCAAGGTTATTTCATAATATTTTAAAGTCATATTTTTAATTATTACAAATTTAAATAATTCTAATATATAGAAATGATATTATAATAAATGAAATCATATTTTAATATTTAAAATGAATAATTAAACTTTAAAGTTAGAATTAAATTTAAAAAATTAGAAAAATAATAAATTATTGTTTCGAAAATATTATGTTTAAAGGGTTAAAGATAAATAGTAAATGTGTTGAATTTTTGCCAAATGCTACTCCTATCGACCTGATATTATGCATCCATTGCTAATGTGAGAACAAATCTCGTGTCTACCCGATACCAGGTTGATACATGTCGAATTTACCGCATTCAATGCACCTCGTGTCTGGTGGTTACCACTTTGCGGCATTCAATGCCTCGTGCATTAATGAATGCTTTGAGGAATTTAAAGTAATTGTTGGGGATAAATTTCGCATATAGACACGAGGTCCCTTCACCGGGCACTCACATCAATTTTCATTCCTATTTTTGGCACGCATCTTTAAAATGTATTTCTCCCGTTTCAAAATATTTGTTCATGAAATTTTTTTTGTTTTGTTTAAAAATACTTGTTCATGTATATATTTCTAGAACTAATGATTAGTTTTTTCCTATTGTACCCCTATTTATTCCAAATCAATTATACAACTTTCCAAAACTCTTCTTTCTTCTTACTTCTTGAAAATTTTTACTAACCAATAGCTATAGTGTTTTTAATATGGGTAAAATAGGAATTTTATCTAAATTATTGTATTATTTTTAATACCCTTAATTTGTATGAAAAAAAAATTTATAAATAAATATTTTGAAACGGAGGGGTCAAAAACCCCAATAAAGTCTTTGGTGTAACAACAAGCGTAGTTACCTCGAAACTCAAAAGGCTGCTTATGAAGTGAATGGTATCAAGCAGAAAATTTCAAGGGACAAAATTCTTTCTTCACAAAAGCGTGAAGAACATACAAAAGCACTCAGATATCAATAAGAAGTTTGGCAATTAACAATACAAAATTTTCCCAAACACAGTGAAAAATGGGGTATCTAACTCCAAAGAAATCCGGGTTCGACAAAAGGAAAAGAACGGAAATTCTTCACGAAAGAAGAAGAAATCCATTCCTATTGGAAGAACTACCAAAATTTTCAGCTCAAGTTTTGAATGATTTTCGAGACAGCGGAATAAGTACCAAAAGCTGATGAAACAGCTCCCACTGCTATAACAAACACACACAATGATACCTGCAAAAGAAAGGAGGTGAAGAACAGGAAATGAGGATTCACTCCTGAGATAAGGATCAATCAAGAAGCATCAGATTTGTCCTATTGATTCTATAGCAGGAGGGTACTACTCTATACTTGATTTCTTGAGATATAAATGGCAGGAGGGTCTGCATTTGGACCATATGACATCTAATTCTTTTTAACCAGCATAACCCAAGGGTGGGGGGGTATAAGAAGAGTAGAAACCAGAGAACTTGGTTTTACCTGTAGATTGTTTATTTTGCCATTCAAGATCCGAAGATAGCAAGCGCAAGGAAGAATGAATGTCTGGAAGAAACGTTTCAATTAGTTAACTGCAACAGAAGTGAAAACAGCATAGTCGAAAGTGCTAGGAGAAATCAAAGAGGAAAATCTGAATGGTTAGGCATACCACTAGCATTGTGAGTAAAGATCCAATGAATGCCATCACCAGGCCTGTAATGGAAGATTTGAGTGTCATGAAGCCAAAATCATTTTTTGCATAATTGAAGTAATGATACCATATGATATCTTAATTACACAAGCATTGCACCATCTAGGCCATTTTGATTAATTTTGCAGTAGGAAACACAGAAGAATGAGGTGAGAACTTACCAAAGAATGGTATGGAAAGACCAACAATCAAGGTAGAGATGACCAGTGCCGTTCTTATGAGGATTGAATAAATGTGAGACTTGACGTGATTTGCAGGTATTAATTCCTCCAGACACAATGCAACAGGAGTCATGGTTAAAGCATACGTGTTTCTCGTTAAGGAAGATTATTATTTCATGGCTTACATTAAAGTGCAACCTACTTTTACCTGAAAGTTTGGCAATTATAAAAAGAATGAAGGAGCGATGGGATCAATGGAAAAAGATGGTTTTCCATTATCCACCGTTTAGCATATAATAAATATTGAGAGTTCAAAACTAATGCCTTTAGCAATGGGATCTAAATAAAGTGGCAACATAACTGACTGCAGTGCATGTTGAAATAGCACTTAGTTTCTGGAAAAGGATATTTTGTAAATGGATTAACTACCTGCAAAAGGGAAAGGGAGAGGAAAATTATTACAGCAGAATTTCAGCACAAGGAAAAAGTCATAGCTTCGACGCATTAATGCAGAGAGACAACTAATAAGTTCAAGTAGCGAATAGAAAAAGTACTCAAGGTGAGGAGCCTTCCTAACCGTGTAAAACTAGTAGCTTAGCTACAGTATAACCGAACTTAGACATTCCGAGAATGCAGTTAACTAGAACAATTTACATACCGTAGTCCAAACAGCAATTTTAGAGGCAACTAAGCCTTGGGGCATGTTCAGGGTGAACTGTGATTCTGTTGATTCTCCAAACATCATGTATCCCAGTACAGCAACTCCAGCGTACATTAATGTACAGATCCCAAAACTGGATTCACGATTTAAATAAGTTGAGATAAAAAGAAAAGCATTCCCTAGAAGTTCTTCAAAATATCCTCAATTACTTGGGCGATTATAACGGAGTGGGATCTATGTACCAATATAGGGAAAGGAACCCGGAAATAGTCACCTGGTTAAGAGGACAGATGGGTACTGGCTAGGTTTCTCCATGGAGGTATAGATATTTGGGAAAACAGCATGACCAGAGTAGCAATAACCATACAGACCAATGGCAACGGGAAGAGTAGAGAGGTTTAGGGTGTTAGAGTTGGGCTGAAAACCAACTTTATCCACCAAACCAACCCAGAATAAGCAGAAGACCACCAATATTGATGCAATAACTCCACCAGCTGAAGATAAATCAAGCAAGAAAATATCAGGATTTTACACAATATGAGATGCATGATTTACTAGAATAAACAAACCCCCCAGAAAGCATTAAAAATTTCTTCATAACACATAACTCATCATGTAATTAAATCATGTCACTGTTTCAGTGCATGACAAAATCAAGAAACAAGAAGGTTTATAGCTCACCGTTCTTTATTGCTTTTTCCAAAAATTTCATAGCCAAAAATACACTCACCTGATATGTAACTAAGTACACTGAGGTCTCGTAGCCAAACGGTAGGAAGAACAGTTACGGCAGTAATCAATGCAAAAAGATGGTGTGAATTCAGTTCCAAGCCTCCCAAACTTAAATGCACATTGGGAAATAAAGATGACAAGTTATCGCTTTCTAGAATTATATATTCAACGCAACAAGCCTGAAATGACAGGAAATGAAGATGTTTTCAGATTCATGATTTATAGTCGATGAAATGAGAGGTCCCAAAATATTGACAAGGAGAAACACACTCAAGTTGAGCCAGATGTACTTACATATAACTCCACATACAAGATTATCTGCAATGACAAAATACAGCGGGAGACTGTCAGCAAATGTTGAAGTTCATAAAGTTTAATCAATTTCACAACTTAGAACTACTAAATATTTTTGTTGGATGAGAAAAACTGAACAAAGAGAAACTGAAGAAAGAGTGAAGAATTGTTAGTTTTCTTCACAGCAAACAAAATTGTAGTGAACTTGAGAGTTGGCTAAAGAGAATTCACATGGTTTCTAAATCCTATTGACACAACAAAATAATTAGTCAAAGGTCATTTGATCAGAAGCACATTACACATCACATTGCTGATGATTGAGTACGCTCAACTTCAACCAAGCATTGTTCTAATGTACAGGGATCTGCCAAAACAAATTCCTTTTTAACTTGTTAGTCTACATAGGCCAGGTACTCTATTAATCCAAAAGCATGTATATTCATTAACTACACGTTGACAAGTTTTCCAGAGTCTACCTCTACTCCTGGTTTTAACATCTATACTTAATTTGTTACTCTTTCTAATAGGTGCATTCTTATCATTGCTACTCATGTCAGCAACTCACTGTTTTCCAGCATGCAAACAAGAACATTTCTTACGCTTTTAAAATCCTTTGATAGAACTATTAAGAGCAGGAAACCATCTAGAAGGTAGAAAATACTTACTGATATGGCAATACGTCCCCCAGTACCAAAGGCAGCCTGGCCAATGTCTGGATAAGTCTCAAGCCCTGGTTGGCTGTCCAAGCAAGAACGAAGGAGAATCCCAGTGTAATAAGAGAGGATAGCAAAGACAATCAATATTGAGAGCCCCACCCATCCACCCTCTTTGACGGCATAAGGAGTAGAAAGAATTCCAACCCCACAAAGAACATTCATACCTGTATAAAGAAACTTGCAACATTCAATTATTTGCTAATTCATTGAAAGGACATAACAGGTCCACATGCAAAAGGGTATACTTTTTCTGTTTCTTTTTAACAATCAAATGCAGAATTTGTTCTTCTCTCTTTGGTTTCATTTTGGCAATTGAAGAAGTGCCAGGACTAGGATAGTAGTTGTCTTTAATCACTACAAATGGTAAAAGATCAAATCCTATGCACAACTGGCTCTAGTGACAGGAAGAAACTTACTAAAGCATTATGCCAAGTGAGTCAGAAAAGACCAACATTTCCCAGATGAAAATATAGAATTTAGCAGGTGCTTTAATTTCAATGTGTGAATACTTCGAATGTTCACTAACAAATACAGCCATTATACATAAGAACATAAATTATAGTTCACAGCTCCAACATCTATTTCTTAAAGTAAGATGTGGGGAAGGACAGTAGTAAGCACCATAGCCTCATTATATGATGCTTCAAATGACATGATTATCTTGACATCTGACATATGACTAGTCTTGGCCTGAATTAGCTTTGGGGAAATGCTAAACACATAAAAAGACTTCTTATTACAAATATAAAACAGATTCAAAGCATAGATACAAGGAAAATGGCCTGTTAAAAGAATAAGGAAACCTATAAAAAGTCATCTAATGATAAGAATAATGGTAAGAGAGAGAGATAGAGAGAGCAATGCATCTATATATCTAATGCACATAATGAATGGACGATATTCAATCACATCACTTACCATTCAGCACAGCTTGTCCATATGAGCTCTGGTGAGAAATAGGTAATTCATGTGAGATTGCAGATTGTTTCTGGTCAGCAGTTACTTTTTTAATGTGAGACCTCCTTGATGGAATGGGAGGCAGCAGAGAGTGGGAACTACGTCTTTCTGGTGGTAGTTGCTTATCTGCTACTGAGGGTAGCAGAGGTTTACTCAAGCCAGGTAATTGTTCATGAGTCTGTTTTGATTGTGACGTTAAAAGAAATGAGCTGCCTAATCTTGATAGAGTAGGTGTCCCGAGGAAGTTAAGACTTGGAGACGGTACACTGCTGTATAAGTCAATAGACTGCCTGAAACAAGTATTGGCAGAAAATCAGAATTTTAACCTAGGCCAATAAGAGAGAACCAATATCTCAAAATCCAGAGATTACATCTTATGCAGCTCATGAACCTCCAATGATGATAAAAATAACAAGCACATTAGTAATTCTTGAAATCTTTGAAAACAATTTGAAGACATTGTTTCAAATTTCAGTTACAGGAGCAAATTTGGATTTGCTTAATCATTCTCAAGCCTATTGGAGAAAGTTTGGACATTCAACTGGAAACCCAAGTACGATTGCAAATTATGATTCTGTAATTAACCAGGTTTATGAAGAAATTATCATTTTTCCTTTGAAAAATAAACAAAGGCCATAGATGAATTCTTCCCAGGGAAAGACAACCACAAGGCTTAACCACCTTCTTTCATTTAAACCCAATGTAGGACATGCATAAACTGAATGTTTATTTATGCAAAATAATGCAATAAATGAATATGAATTTGCTCAGAATTTGAAAATCAATTTAAGAGAAAAATATAAAGCATTGCAGCAAATGAATGAGAATTATTCAGAATTGGCAAATCAATTCAAAATCAATTTAAGACAAAAATATTAAAGCTTCTTTCAGTCAAGTTTCATCCTTTGGGCTACAAATCGTAGCAAGAATGGCATCCAATCATCATACAATACTGTTATTTCATACCAACAGAGAATTCTCTTCTCTTCTCAATAGGCAACCCGAGACAACCTATCTTTGCCCACCACATAACTTTATATGTGTTACTGGATCCAAGCAAATCCATCATCCCTGTACCCCCAATAAATTTTTGTGAAAACAAGAAGGATACTTCACAAAGTAAGTAAAATGCTATTTCATTTAAAACTTCAATGATCAATGAGAAAATTTTGCAGTTCCCACTTTATCTTTCACCATCTCTGGTTGAGAATCAAAAAATAAAACCGCAATGTTCTAAACACTTAATTAAGGAAACATTAGTTGCCCCAAGTTAGAATTTTGCCATTGCCGAATTTAACATCCATGAAACATGGACAGAGAAAACTTGCAAAGACAAAAACTAAAACAAAGAAACGCACAGATTGATACCTGTAACTTTGAGGCCAAGAGGTGGTTAGAGATTTGCTCTGCTGCTGATCATTTTCATTGTCATTAGAATAATTGGAAGAATCAGAGTCACTTCCATCTCCATTCTGATCTCTGTGAGGCTGCTTCTCCTCGTCGTCCTCATCGCTCTCAATATAGAAACTCTGCTCGGATACCGAGTTGTTCATCTCTTTTACTCTCCCTATGTCTTCTTCCCCACAATCTCAAAAATCTATAATCAAAGTTCACCTTCTGTAAGAGATGTAACAGTATTAGAATGACAATGTTGGTGTCACCATTCTCACAGTTTATTACAGAAGAAATAGATCTAGAGCGCAAAGAATCCCAATAAAATCCCACAAAAATGGCAATTCCGATTCACTCTTTCATATTCTGCGTCTCTTCATATCGCGAGCAGACGAACAAAAACATAGAAAACCGTGGAACAAAAAGGGTCAAATTTCCATATACGAACTTGAAAACATATGCATGTCAAACATGCATAAAGATATGTGATTGTCTGAAATTGAAGACAGAGATAACAGACAGAACCAGAAAGGAAAAGAACAGAAATCATTCCCTAAAATTACGGGCTTGAATTGTAAGCTAAATAGAGCACTCTATCATGCTACACACATATATGGACAAAGATCTCCAACTATAATCTTGCAAATTCAATTCAGAACTTGAAAGAAAAAGAAGCAGAAAGAGAGAGACAAGTTCTTACTTTCTCTAGAGGATCCAAAGCAAGAGAATTGCCAGGTTTTTCTCGGGGGTTCTGCCTAAAAGTTCAGACCCTTTCTTTCTTTATATATATTTATATGCCAACACAGAAAGAGAACGACGCAATCCTTTTCGAGGCTCTGGCGATAGACTCAAAGACAACTTCAGCACTTCATGTGGCAAGAAAGAGAGAGATAATCTGTTTCTGTTCTTCTGTGATTCCAGTTTTACGACGCTTAACAATGTGGGTTGCTGCTACTTATATATCGTAACCTTGTAGGCTTATTAATGTGGTAATAAATTATTGATAATGCTTACTTGGAGTGTTCGAAGAGACAGGCCTTTGAATCATCAGACTGGGAGCAACCGTAATTACTGTTGCTCTTGCCACGGCCTTCTGGGTTAAGAGTTTCTTTGGATTTTGTCCTCTCATTGGATTGAAGTTTCAATCATCTAAAGTTTTACTTTAATTTAAATTTATTATTATTTAAATAAAATTCATTTTTTAAAAACTATTATGTGTTCCTAATACATCATATAATTTACATATTTAATAATTTTTATTACATTTAATAAAACCTATCTCAATCCAATTATAAAAAATCTTTATCTAATCACGGTTGATTAAGACAAGGTGATTTAATTAAAAATATATTTTTTGTATATTTAAAATTAAAAAATATTATTATTTTATATGTATATATATTAAAATTTAAAAAAATATTTATATTATATTTTATATTGATTAAGAATCTTATAACTTAATAAGTAATGTAATGCATTTTTTATTGTGTCGTCGTTGTACTTATTTCGTATTATGAGATTATATAAATTAAGTGAGTATACAAATAATACAAAATAAAGGTTTGGTCAAAATATAAAAAATATTCTTATATAAATATCTTGATTGGCTATGTAATAAAATATTTTGTATTTTTTATGTTATACGTAAGTTTAACTTATTAATCAAGGGAAACAAAATAAATCTTTTATATTTTATTTTATTTTTTACGTAAGTTTTTATACTTTTTAACTATTTAAAATTCAGATGTTTCTTAATAATTTTAAACATTTTCAAAATCCGAGTGGACAATAACTGAGGCATATAATGGATTTGCGTAAGAAGAAATTCTTACTCATAAATTTATAAATTATATATATTAAAAAATTATATGATATAAAATATAATTTCTTAATATACGTAATCTGAATCTATACTAAAATTTTCGGTCACAAACGCAACGGTAGCAGTTACCCTGACAATGAAAAACCGAGGCTGCTCGTGGTTTTGGTTGGTGAAGAAATGCCAGGAGGATATTCTCTGGCCCCTTCCCTCTCCTATATTCTTTCCTTCAGAGTCCTTACCTTACTTTGCCAGGGTACTTCATTTTTTTCCTTGTTTTCTTCCGATTTTTTTTTCCCCTCATTTTATCAAAATATATTTATTTTCTTCCATTTTTTTTAACATCTATTAATTCTTTTACCTTTCCTACAAACTTCACCCACTGGAATTTATTCCGTAAAATAAAGAATAAGATTAGAATAAATATGATTGCAGTTTTATTTTTTAACAAATAAAAAATATAAGATACTGTGACAAAATAATGACTTAAAAAGCTGTTTATGTTATAAAATTAGGGTAGTGTTAGAATAAAATCTACACACTACACACTAAGAAAATTCTAACTATTCTTTGCACCAGAATTGCTCTTCAAACTTCTCTCTTTCTTTCTCTCACAATTCTTTCTCTAATATTTCTTTCACTAATCTTTCTTTTACAAAAATAATGGTGTATTACAAGCTTAGAGAATAGCTCTATTTATAGAGCTCTAATTAGTGGATTACATCATGGCATACATCATCTTCCACTAATCTTAATTAGTGGTGTCTCCACTAAATGATGGACATCCATAAAAATCTTCTATAATAATTCACATAAATTCATAATTAGTGGAGCCTCCACTAATTAATGGAGATTCCAATAATTCATAACACTCCCCCTTGGATGTCCATCCATTACATAAAGAATATGTTTTGTTAAAACCTTACTAGATAAAAACCCAGTAGGAAAAAAAATTTAGTGAAGGAAAAAGAGTACACTATTCTATATGTCTATTTATTACCCCCCCTGATGAGATGATTCCTTTAAATCTTTAAACCGACGCATACCGATTTTATATCTCAACTTTTCAAATGTTGCAGTCGATAAAGTCTTCGTGAAAATATCTGGAAGGTTATCACATGATCGAATTTGTAGCACATCAATTTCACATTTCTTCTGGAGTTCATGAGTAAAGAAGAATTTTAGTGAAATATGTTTTGTCCGATCTCCTTTAATATATCCTCCTCGTAATTGAGCTATGCAAGCTGCATTGTCTTCATAAAGAGGAGTTGGAATATCTTTGATTGATGATAATCCACAACTTTCTCGAATATAATGAATCATGGATTTTAGCTATACACATTCTCGACTTGCTTCAAGAATGGCTATAATTTCAGCATGATTTGAAGAAGTAGCTGCTATAGATTGTTTCGTAGAACGCCATGATATAGCAGTATTTCCACATGTAAATAGATAGCCCGTTTGAGAATGTGCTTTATGTGGATCAGATAAATAACCAGCATTTGCATAACCTATCAATGTTTGACTGGTTTTATTTGAATAAAATAATCCGAGATCAATTGTACCTTGGAGATATCGAAGGACTTGTTTAATTCCATTCCAATGTCGTCGTGTTGGTGAAGAACTAAATCTTGCTAATAAATTGACAGCAAAAGCAATATCAGGTCGTGTATTATTAGCAAGATACATCAATGCACCAATTGCACTGAGATATGGTACTTCAGGACCAAGAAGCATATGAAATCCTTCGGGGATTTTCATGTAAACATCATTTTCTAAACTTCCATACAAGTAAGCAGTGACAACATCTAATAGGAGCATATCTATCTTTTCATGTACTGCCAAACTGATAATATATCGGAGTGTAATAGCATCAACAACAGGAGAATAAGTTTCATCATAATCAATACCTGGTCTTTGTGAAAAACCTTGGGCTACTAATCGCGCTTTATATCGAACGATTTCACTCTTTTCATTGCGCTTTCGCACAAATATCCATTTGTAGCCAACTGGTTTTACACCTTCTGGTGTTCGGACTGCAGGTCCGAAGACTTCACGTTTTGTCAGTGCATTTAACTCCGATTGAATCGCATCTTTCCATTGCAGCCAATCTTTTCTATACCGACATTCATCAACTGATATTGGTTCAGGATCATCACTATCCTGTATAACATCAAGAGATATTATATGCAAACATATAATCAATAATTGTTTCTATCCGATTCCAACTTCTACCGGAAGTGGTATAATGGATAGAAATTTCAGTGTTACTTTCATTTATGTCTGGTTCTTTGTCATAAGTTTTCTCTTAGTCTTTATCATTCTTTACTTTAATATGATCATCTGGATCAGTTAATCCTCTTTTCTTTCGAGAAATTTTATCTTTAGAACCAAGAGGTCGGCCACGCTTCTGGCGTGTTTTTGACTCAGCAGCTATAGGTATAATATTTTGTTCTGCTGGAACTTCAATTCGAATAGGAGCATTTATAGCTGGAATATGCGATTTTGTAACTCTTCTGGAGTCAACAAAAGCGTCTGGCATTTGATTTGCAATGCTTTGCAAATGAATTATCTTTTGAACTTCAAGTTCACACGTGCTTGTATGCGGATCAAGATAATTTAATGATGTTATCCAATCACGATCTTTCTTGTACTGTTTCTGTTCTCCCCCTAATTTAGGGAATAATGATTTCACAAGAGAATAAGAAAATGATGACAAGCAGGAAATGTCAAGAAAAATATCTCCTTTTTTTTCACTCTTCCCGGTACCGACTTTTCCTCTTCCTCTCTTGTCTTTTCTTCTCCTCCGACCCTCTACCTACCATCTACCTCTTCTTCTTCCTCATACAGATATATATATATATATATATATGTATCGATATATATCTCTGTTATCAGTCATTAGTAAACATCAAAAATAAAAATCACAAAGCAGATATGGAGACTCGTAATTCATTTGAGACATGGTCAAATTTTGACTCGGTTTCTGCAGCAGATGTTGATGTATTTTCCTTTCCAAACCAACCGCTTCTGCCTAATTCGAACGCAGAAGATTTTGATATGTTTTCCTTTCCAAACCAACCGCTTCTGTCTAATTCGAACGCAGAAGATTTTGATATGTTTTTCTTTCCAAACCAACCACTTCTTCCTAATTTCAGGTGAGATACCTTTGAGGGCTTCCATTTGTTTTTAGTATGCTTGATAATGAAATTAAACTCTCTTTTGGTTTGTTTTTTATGTAAATCAGTGGAAGTTTTGAACATACTGCTTTGGACCAAGTTGATCTGCCCCTACAAGAGACTGCTTTTGATACTGTTCCTCTTGATGCTATTCCTTTGAATGAGGATATACTTGTGCATGATCCATTCTACTCTCTAATAGATTTTGAACAAAGCCAGAATATGATTCCAGGTTATTATACATTTAAACATGGATTTTGAATGATATTACCTTTACTGATATTATTTTCATTTTCTAGGAGAAATAATGAGTGGTCTTGGCAACGAAGTCGGAGTAAGTACTTATGAAATGTATAATATCGAAGTTCAAGATATTATTGCAAACAAAATTCCTGGGGAGAAGAAGATGATTAAGAGGCAGAGAGATAAGAAGGGCAATAATTCCCAGACACTATCAAGAGAAACAATTTCGCAGTACTTTTACCTACCAATCAAGAGCGCAACCAAAGAATTGAATATTGGCATAACCCGTCTCAAGAAAAGATGTAGGGAGTTAGGAATTCGTCGATGGCCTCACAGGAAGTTGGTGAGCTTGGAGACCATAATCAAGAATGTTCAAGTTCTCTCTCATACATACTTATAATTTGCAAGTATGAAACTATGAAAGATTTATAAGTAAATAACCGATGATATCACTTCGATTTACAGGAGATGCAAAATAAAGAAGAAGGAGGACATATGGCTGAGAAGAAGTTGAAAGAAGCCATTGCGATACTGGAATGTGAAAAACAGTTGGTGGAAGAAAGTCCTAATACGCAGTTAGAGGACCAAACATAGAAATTGAGACAAGTATGCTTTAAGGCCAAATATAATAAGAAATTTAATTATAATAAACTTATGGGGATCATAAAATTCCAAGACTCATTTCGCAGTAATTTTACGGCTAATTCTGCTGCTAGTCTCGATGCTGGCTCAAAGGGGAAAGAAAAGGAGGAGGATGTCGAAAAAGATGAGCTGAAGTCCATAATTACTAATTGTTTGTCTTCCTCCAATGTAAATATTGAAAAAGAACAATTACAACCCTTCATCTTACATTTGTCAGCTCAATTACAAAAGAGCAACTATAAGCATGTATCATCAAGTTCATATGATTACTAGTGATATGAATAAAATATGTGATACTTATTATTAATGGAAATATCTTTTTCCCTTATTATCTTTTCTGTTCCACTTCAGGTGGTCAATATTTCTCTGTGATAAGGGAAATATCGAGTGTGTCCATGACCATAACCACAGCCACTGCCACAACTACGACTATAACGATGGCTTCTGCTGGAGCCAACAACATTCACTTTTGGGAGTGCTGTTGAGCCAGTTCATCTGGCTTCATGATTTCTCAATAATAACTCATGTTAAAGCTGTCAATTTTGGATACCATTTTTTTTCGATATTGTTACTGTAGGACTTGAAAAGTGGAGAATGTCTTCTCCAATATAACTTCATCAGTAACTTTTTCTCCGTAAAATTTTTAACTAAGATGTAGTTTTATACATCACGGAGTTCACGGTTTTACAATCTTGCAACTTCAGGTGCAACCATTCATACCGTACAGTGGGTAGTACGACCATCTTCAGGTGGTCAAAACTTTCTTTTTATCCACATGACATATGGATCTCCTTTTTTTTAGCATTTAGATGCATTTCTGTATGACATATAAATTTTTTTTTTCAGAAATATCAAGGGCTACAAATTCGAATTTAGCGAGATCAATAAATGCGTACCCTGTCTTCTGGCTTTAATAACGGCAGAGACTCGTGCTGATAACGTGTTATAAAATTAGGGTAGTGTTAGAATAAAATCTACACACTACACACTAAGAAAATTCTAACTATTCTTTGCACAAGAATTTCTCTTCAAACTTCTCTCTTTCTTTCTCTCACAATTCTTTCTCTAATCTTTCTTTCACTAATCTTTCTTTCACAAAAATAATGGTGTATTACAAGTTTAGAGAATAGCTCTATTTATAGAGCTCTAATTAGTGTATTACATCATGGCATACATCATCTTCCACTAATCTTAATTAGTGGTGTCTCCACTAAATGGTGGACATCCATAAAAATCTTCTATAATAATTCACATAAATTCATAATTAGTGGAGCCTCCACTAATTAATGGAGATTCCAATAATTTATAACAGTTTAGAGATTATAATCGTGCTTTTGGTATATTAAAAAAAAAAATCATTGTGTGTGAATGTTTGGTTGGATCACGGTAATAATCTTTCTGTTACAATTCAAACTGGATATTCATCCTAAAGACTAAAGAGTTACTATTTTTTAATTATTTTTCAGGTTTTGGAATTGTACTATGGATTTTCTTTTCTCTAATAATTTTGTTATTACGAATGATTTTACATTCTTATTTGAATTATATATTCATATTTTTATTTAAAGTTATTTCAAAATAAATATTCACTTTTTAGAATAAATATAACTTTTAACTTCTTGTTAATTTGGAAATTAACTATAATATTATTTTCAAATGAATTATTAATGCAATCGAAACTTTGTCACGGTATTCTTCTTCCGAAGATATCTCATCTGGTTTAATCACATTCATGCACCAAATAATCGAATACTAACAGGTCATGTTTCAGATAAAAACAAGAGGTCTAATTTAAGCAAATTGAATCAACAACTTAAATTTAAGTCGCATAGTAATCTATATTTAATTGTGTCAAACTTTAAAAGTTCAAATCTTGGAGTGTACTTAAACAGGAATTGCATTCCGGTGTGTTTGTTTGGATATAATAAAAAATTATTAAATATATAGAATTAAATAGGGTCTGAAAAAATAAAATATGACATGATATGAATATATAATGATTATTGAAAAAATATATAAAATATTATATATTAAATTTAAGTAAAATTTTAATTTAGAATATATACATATAATTCTTTTTTTATTGATAAAGGTCTACAGGTGTTGCCTGAAGGTGCGAATAGGATATATGTCCCATCGTTAAACTAAGGACGTTAGTATGAAAATTTCAATGCTAACTATTTTGATCAATTCAAGAGATTTGATTATTTCATCGCAAAAGATTACTTAATTTGAAAACCCTCACCACCCCCCCCCCACCCTCTCCCCACCCCACGCAAAAAAAAAGGCATGCACCCTACGATAATTGACATAATAAGACCAAAAAAATAAATGCACCAAGTACACAATAATTGCGGATTCTTTTTATTTTCTTGAATAAAGGGAAGTCTCGAAGACGAACACCTTGATCAGGGGCCTCTTGACCAAATAGGATGTAGATTGAGGAATGTACATTAGTGGCAGCCCTGCGAGAGAAAGGATTAACAGATTAATCCCAGCAGCAACCCTTGCAATATTTCAATGAAGAATTGTCACCACACGAAATAGAATCTGCGTTATTGAGACGTTTTTAGCTCAATCACCTCGCAACTTAACAGCCTATCTATGTCTCGGGCTGTGTTCTGAAAGTCAGACCGGACCAATTAGTTCAACTGATCAGATCGAGAATCGATCACTAGTCTGGTCCAACTCTATACTATAAATCAACAGCGAAAAAATCGATCCAACAGGTCAAACAGTACCGGCCAAATCGATCAATTTGAAATTTTTTCATAAATAAATAAAAAAAATTATTCTTATATTTTAAAATTTTTTGACAAATAACTAAAGTATTCTTATTTAAAATTTATTAGTTTTACGAGACATTTTTTATATTGTTTATTTATTTTTATTATATATATAATAAATAATATTTTTATATATAAATAATATTAAAAAATATACTCCATCCGTTTCAAAATATTTGTTCATATAACTTTTTTGTTTTGTTTCAAAATACTTGTTTATGTATATATTTCTAGAATTAATGATTAGTTTTTTCCTATTTTACCCTCGTTTATTCTAAATCAATTGCACAACTTTCCAAAATTCTTCTTTCTTCCTGTTTCTTGAGAATTTTCACCAACCAATAACTATCATATTTTTTATATGGATAAAATAAAAATTTTATCTAAATTATTATATTATTTTCAACACTTTTAATTTGTGTGTAAAAAAACTTCATGAATAAATATTTTAAAATAGATTAAATATTTAATTATATTTCAATTTGACAACGATTTAACTTGATTGAACCTGTAAATTATTAAACATTTACTTTTCTGATTCAATAATCAATCCGATTTTTAAAACCTTGGCCCCTACGGTTTCTTCTTTTTCCTTTCTTAGTGAAAACTTGTGGGGAAAGGGCGAAATCAATAGCGGCATTGAAGGGATTATTATAATGTTTCAAGTTGCACAGAGGCCCATAGCCTGGCACTCCATTGACAAGGACACAGTACCATTATCATTGGTGTGGTGATCTAATTATTAAGATCGGAAGGGTGGTCAGGGTCCTACATGTGGGGACCTCGTACCGAACAGGACGCAATCATACATTTGTCATTAAGATACCATGTTGCGAACACATCATGTTACTATTCAACGAAAACCTTGTGATTCCACGTCGTCCTCAATCCCGTGTTCATCCTCATTACTGCCATGACTCTTCTTATAATGGATAGGAATTAGAGTAGACAACAACTCAGATGATAACTCAATAATTGAATATTTTTTTCATTCTAAAAAAAAATATCAATCTAGTAAATAATATACAGACTAAAAAATTATTAAAATTTATATAATTATAATAAAAAATTATTATTATATCTATAAATAAAAATAAATTTTTATTAATTAAATTGAGAATATACATATTTAGTAAGCCAAATATTTATTAAGTAATTGAATGAGAGATAAATTATGAATATACGTAATAAATATATTTCTTATTTATAAAATTAATAAGCATTTTGGTACAACAAAAATAAAAATTTTTGGCATTCTTTATAGGATGGATGGAGTATTTTATTAAAATTAATAATTATGAAAGATTAAATTTCTATATTGTTGAAAAAACAAAATAAAAAGTTATAGGGCATAATAATAATAAAGTTTGCAAATATTTGGTGTGAAAAATATATAGTGGTTGACTGTGGGCTTGTTTAATAAACTAATTCAACATTTAAAATTAAATGAATTAAGTACTTATTTTATTAAGTATATTTGATAACAATTAATATTAAATATTTTACTAATTAAATGTATTTAATAACATATTTTTATTTTTAATTAATTGTTTATGATGTATTGAAATTTTGTTATAAATTTTAAGTGGATTGAAAATTATTTAAGTATGAAATCTGAATATTTTTAATATTTATTTACATTTAATCAAATTTGTAATAAAATAAATTATAAAAATAAATTATAATTAATTCTAATTTCAGATTCAGTTTTCAAATTTCAAATTTTAAAATTTAGTATTTAAATATTCAAATTTTAATTTTATCAAACGAGTCTTATGTGTATTAAATAATTGTATATAGATGATAAGTTGTGTATGTTTAAAAGACATTATTTTTTTAATCGATTAAAAAATAAATGTAAACGAATTCAAAATATTTTATCTATCAGATAATAAAAATAGTTAAGAACAGATAAATGTTCAGATGATAATTTAATAATTGAATATCTTACTGAATTTGAGGAAGGAAAAGGATCAAATGATAAAAAGGAAAAAAAAAAAAAAGACGAAGGATGAAAAAGAATAGTAGCTCTCTATTTAGACATAATAATAGGGTTGATATAATAGCAAATGTGCACATATCTTTATCCCAAAAAAAAAGAAAAGAAAAAAACCAAAGTGATCTCTATAGCTACTAATAGTTGAAAAACAAAGAAGCCTAATCCCATGTTTTAAAATTTTTTATCTTTTAAATAATATGACTTGCTGAATCTTAATATAATTATAAATATCGAATTTTGTTATTTTATAGGTGCAACAAATTTTCAAATATCATAGATAGACCAGAAAATTAATTTTCATAATTATTGCATCACAATTCTAGAATGTAATTTTTTTTATAAATAATATAAGATGTTCCACCATAATTAATTGATCACTTTGGAAATATATATACTCCCTCCGTTTCAAAATATTTATTTATGGAACTTTTTTATTTTATTTCAAAATAATTATTCATGTACATATTTTATAATTAATGATTAATTTCTTCTCATTTTATCCCAATTTATTCTAAATCAATTACACAACTTTTCAAAATTCTTTTCTCTTCTTACTTCTTGAAAATTTTCACTAACCAATAGTTATTATATTTTTAATATGAGTAGAATATGAACTTTATCTAAATTATAATATTATTTTTAACACCCTTTAATTTGTGTACAAAATATTTTATGAATAAATATTTTAAAACGGATGGAGTATATACTTTATTAAGTACTCTTTTAATTTCAAAATACTTATTCATAAAACTTCCTACACGTTAAAAATAATACTACAATTTAGATAAAATTCATATTCTATCCATATTAAAAATATGATAGTTATTGGTTGGTGAATATTCCAAAAAAAATAAGAAGAAATAAGAGTTTTGAAAAATTGTGCAATTAATTTAGAATAACTGAAGATAAAATGAAAAAAAACTAATTATTAATTTTAAAAATATATATAAATAAATATTTTAAAATAAAATTAAAAAAATTATAAATAAGTATTTTAAAAAAGAGGGAGTACAAGGTATTGATATACCACATTAATGACTAACGTTTAGTCAAATGAAGCCCAGATCTGCCCAGCTGTAACGCGACGCATCGAAATGTTTGGAAACATAGAAGGGATTTGTTTTCCATTCTCCACGTCCCAGATATCCCTGTGCACATTCATCATCAGCCGCAACATGTCAGAACAGAAGTGGTGATGACATGGATTTTGATTCTATATCCATGTGTGTTAAATATTAGTAAATGAAAAAAATATATATATGGATGGATGAGCGTTTTCTATGATAAATTTGAATACCGAAAATAATATATTATGGAAATTTTGTTTTTTATGATATATAATATGTTAATTTTTTTAAAATGTCAACTGTTTTTTAGATATTTTAAAATAATAAGTTAATTAATTTTAATGAGATGAATAGAATAATATATATATATATATATATATATATATATATATGAAAATATGAGAAAAACGAAAAGAGATATAACTCAATATTGAATCCAGGATCATGTTGTATAGTATCAAGCAGTAAAATTGATGTTTCAATATTGAAATTTAAGAAACACAGTTTCAAGCAGTAACCATACTATCATTAGAGATAATTGATTTAGTAATAGTTTTATATCTATTGCCTTACAAAAAGGAAAATCGATGGAACTGTCAATTAGTTACTATTTCGATGAATATAAACAGTCTAATGAAAAAATAAATGGTTGAGTCGAACCTTTTAAAAAATATGGATTCTTTAAATTTACTATAGAAATGATCCAAAAAGACAGAAATATTACATGCGAAAGTAAAGCAGAATTGAACGTGATGTATTTCGATTAAAATGATGAATGAATACAAAATACTGGAATTGATAATCAAAGCAATATAAAACGCAAAGTTTGTAATCAAAGGAGTAAGGAAAACTGAAAATAAAATGTAAACAAAATCGTAAACAAAGCTGTAAGAAAAAGTTGTAAACGAAAGTGATAAAGAAAATGCAGAAAAGGGGAATTGAAAATTAAAAAAAAATTTGATAATTTGATTTGAGACGATTGTTGTCGGGTTCTTTGATCTTGGATTCCTATTTGCTTTATACTTGTTATGGTATGGTTGCCAACTTTTCGAACGTGGAGAGAATTCTACTTCGTGGCCCATCTTTGGCAGTTGACAACGGTAGTGTTTTGTCGATCGTGCCGCGATGTGAGGGTAACGGCTCATCAGCTCTTGGTTTCAATGTTGACCGTGTACAATAGTTGAAGATTTTTCTTGATGTCACCGTCCATTTGACAGAATTCATGTTGGTTTTGACTGAAAATTACCATTACAACGGATCGGTTAAAAATGACGTCAACAATATCTCTATTTTAATAATGTCTATACAATGGTT
The DNA here is from genome assembly GCA_026120185.1 of Voacanga thouarsii. Classification (NCBI taxonomy): domain Eukaryota; kingdom Viridiplantae; phylum Streptophyta; class Magnoliopsida; order Gentianales; family Apocynaceae; genus Voacanga; species Voacanga thouarsii. Next base: position 1,000,261 of record JANUWF010001064.1, on the reverse strand, counting down.
TGTTTGATAAAATTAATATTTGAATATTTAAATTAAGTTATAAGATGTAAATTTTGAATAATGAGTTTTGAAATCGAAATTTGAAGGTGGATAATAATTTAATATATTGATATTTCAAATCTAAGTAACTTTTATTTAGTAACAATTAGTTACTTAAAATTAATTATTTAAACATTTATTTCATTAAGTGTTTAATTACTTTGTCGAATTTTATAAGGGTTCATCTGATAGAGTTAAAACTTGAATATTTAAGTAGATAAATGAAGTTTGAAGATTGAATTTTGAAATTTGAAATTTGAAATTTTCAGTCAAAATCTGAATAATTAATTAATTAAAATATAATTTATACTATATTTTTATTATAATTTAGATTATGTATACAAGAATATTAATAATTGGATTACTATTAACATATATAGATTTTATATTTAAATAACTTTCATTTCATTTAAAATTTATAACATAATGTCAATACGTTCTAATCAATTAAGTGATAATAAGAATCTATTGTCAAATGCACTTAATATTATGTAGTATCAAACATATTTTTATTTGATAAAGTTAAAATTTAAAAATTGAAATTTGAATATTTAAATATTAAATATTTTGATTATAATTTATATTAAATAATAATTAAACAGGTGTTCGACATCTTTTTCCTTCATACTTAATAACTTTTATTTTATTTAAAATTTATAATAAGATTTTAATAACTCGTAATTAATTAAATGATAATAAAAAATTTATTATTAAATACGATGAAGTAATTAAATACTTAATATTATTTGTTATTAAATATATTTAATTAGTTATTTTTAATTATTTAATTAAATTATTAAATCGGTCCTAATATTATCACATAATTAATTAAAATTAACTTAATTCATTAAGGTGTATTGAAATTTATTATAATTTTTAAACAGGATCAAAATTACTTAGGTATAAAATGTAAACATGCTATATTTATCTAATCATTATTATTCTTTTCTATTTAATTCAAATTATAATAAAATATAATCTAAAAATAAATTATAATTTTTAAATTTTAAATTTTTTTTATCAAATAAGCCTGAATATGGACTCGTGTAAGTGTTAATTTACATCCAAAAGTTCTTCCAATGTATCAAAAGAAAAAAAAAAGAAAAACAGTAAATTGCTAAATTCACACACCAGTATATTCAGTCTACAAATTGTTAATTATCAAAAATTAACTTAATTATATATCGGTGAGAAATTGAATAAATCCCAAAATGATTATTGCAAAGTTTCATTATTCAGCCACGTGGCAATCAATAATTGGCCCGGTGGATACGGCTACTACGTCTTTGAAACGGCATGCATGCAAATTATTTCCATTTTGTCCCGTTCTTATCCCCCACGTCATAGACCATGATATTGACCAATAAAATAATTAAAAAACATTAAAAAGAAATGGAGTCTAGCACACTGTCGTTGATAGGGCTAGAATTGTTCCACTCCTAATGACAAACATCTAAATAAATAAAATAATGTGCCATTTACGTAATAATATAATTTTGTGCATTTTACAACTTATATAAGGGGTTGGCAATAATTTTTTTTTTGTCCCCATACCATTGTGCAAAAAAATGTCTGATATTTTTTAAGTAGTTCCCATATGCCATTGTCTTATTCGCATTGAATCATTTCCCAATTTATGAGGTAGAATCTATAAGGATTCCACTGATTCAGTATATTTATTTTTTATACTTTGTATATATTAAATAAATACGAGATGTATATTTTAATAAAGTAATCTAAAAATAATTATTCAGTTATTAGAAAAATGAGATTTAGAGTTAAAAACAAGTATAAGCAAATAGTAACTCGTTTGTAAAAATATAATAAAAATTATTAAATTTGTACAGTTAGATAGGGATTAAAGTAGGGTTAAAGAAAAAAAAATATGATGTGTTGTGAATATGTAATAGTTTTTAAAAAATAAAAATATATAAAATTTTAAAATTTTAAAATTTTAAATTAAAAATATTTTAGAATGGGATGAGAATTCCAATCCACATACGCCGGCCTGTTTTTGTTTACTTTTTTATATTTATTTTTAATTTGTTGAAAGAAGTATTTTAGAAATTGTTATGAATATATTAGTGGAAGATCCACTAATTATGGATTTATATGAACTATTAGGGAATTAGTGGAAATTTCACTAATTATGGATTTTTATGGATGTCTACCATTTAGTGGAAATACCAATTAAGATTAGTGGAAGATGGTGTATTCCATTAATTAGGAGCTCTATAAATAGAGCTATTTTCTAAACTTGAAATACACCATCATTTTGTAAAACGAATTGTGAGAAAAAGAAAGAGAGAAGTTTGAAGAAATTCTTATACAAAAAATAGTTAGAGTTTTACTGTTAGCTCCAGCAGAAGCCATTGTTATCATTGTAGTCGTGATCGTGCCCGTGCCCGTGGTCGTGGCTATAGTCGTGGGCATGCTCGATATTTCCCTTATCACAATCATAATGAAGCCGTGAGAAATATTGGCCACCTAAAGTGGAATAGAAAAGATCATAAGGGAAAAGAAAAAGAAAAAAAATAGAAGAAAATTATGAGGATACATGTTATAGATGTGACATGAAAGGTTGGTCACGTAACTGTCGTACGACAAAGTATTTAGTGGAGTTATATCAAGTTTCACTGAAAAAGAATAATAAAAATGTTAAAGCAAATTTTTCTCAACATCCGGTGAATGATGCTGAGGATGATGATATTGATCCTGAAGATCTTAATATCAATATTATCCATATGAATGTATCAGATTTTTTGAACACCCAAATGGTAGGATAGACCATTTAATTGGTGACGGTCGTATCCAGAAGAACTAATGCCTCACCCTGATATTTTTGAAATTTTATTATATTTTAATAATATTTACGTTTGTATATATATTTTTGTTCAGATGACTGTAGTTAATAATGATGCATGTATTATTGATAGTGGAACTACACACACCATACTAAAAAATGAGAAATATTTTTCTTATCTCAAAATGGGAGAAATAAATATTTATACGATAAACGGTAGTACAAATGTGATTGAAGGCTCCGGAAGAGATAGTATATTATTGCCTGAAGGAACAACAATTACTATTGATAAGTCACTATTTTTCTCAATATTCAGAAAAAATTTATTGAGATTTAAAGATATCCGCAAAAATAGGTACCGTGTTGAAACAAATGAGGAAAATAGTATTGAGCATCTTTATATTACTAAAATTAATTTGGGTAAGAAATCATTATTAGAAAAGTTGTCGTCTTTTTCTACTGGCCTATATTTTGCAAAAATACGTACAATTGAAATTTATCATCTCGTAAACCAGAAGTTTACTGATCCTACTACTTTTAGCATTTGGCATGACCGATTGGGTCATCCGGGATCTACCATGATGAGAAGAATAATTGAGAATACACATGGTCATCCATTAAAAAATAAAAAGATATTGACATTAGTAAAATTCTTATGTGCTGCATGTTCCCTAGAAAAATTAATTGTTAGACTATAACCAGTAAAAGTATGAGTTGAAAGTCCTACATTTTTTAAACGGATTCACGGAGACATTTGTGGACATATTAATCCACCATGTGGACTGTTTAAATATTTTATAATTTTAATTGATACATCATCCCGATAGTCACATTTGTGATTTTTTGTAATATTTTTCCTTCCAATAACATTGACAAACAAAGATTGCTTTGCAAAGCACCCCTATTATTATTATTATTATTATTATTATTATTATTATTATTATTATTATTATTATTATTATTATTATTATTATTATTATTATTATTATTATTATTATTATTATTATTATTATTATTATTATTATTATTATTATTATTATTATTAGTTTGAAGTAATTCTTTCACTTTTTCCTGATTGGAAATGAGAAATGATGAAAAAATCAAAATAAATTTGAATTCAGTAAAGGGTTTTTGACCAAAATGAGTTCTTTTCGAATCTCCACCCATAACTAGGTTCCAAATCTGATCGTACCCCGTGGAGGGGGTTCCTCGCGTTTGCCAGACGCGAGGTATGCTGACACCTCGCGTCCGGCAAACGCGAGGTGAATTGATTCTGACCGTGGACAGGTATCCTCGCGTCAGCCAGACGCGAGGCTTGCCTCAGCGCACCTCGCGTCTGACAAACGTGAGGCCTGACAGTAAAATCAGCTTTTGTTCACGGGCTGCTGCTTTCTCCACCGACAGTCTCTCTATTTATTTCTTCCTTCCCGGCCATATTTCTTCTTCTCTTTGCTTCCGCGGCCAATTTCTTCTGCTCTTCTCTTCTCATTGCCAGGCTCTTCTTGTCTTCTCATTGCCATCCCGGCCAACACATAATTGGCAGTAGAAATTCAGCCCGTCTTGTAGTAGAAGTCCACTGACATCCTTCATATTGACGGTAAAGTTCACTATCTTTAGGTTTTTTTTTATTTATTTATTATCATAGATTGACAATTTTATGAAATTATCTGTTATTATGTAAGCAAGTAAAATTGCTAAAAAAAAAATCATTTTCTCCATTTCACAGAATCAAAAACCTGTCTGCTAAGGTAAACAACTAAAGAGGAGAAAAAGCTTGAGGTTCCTCTTTGCACGATTATATCGAAGTCAAAAGCAGAAATTGCACCGGGTATTATACTGTCACATGATCTATTCCATAAAATGTCTATTTAGGAAGAAGAAATTTAATACTAGTATATTTTCATTCCACCCTTGATCACAAGTTCTTATAATGAATAAAAGAATTTGTTATTATTTTATCATATTATATAAACTATTTGGATATATATTTTGTGAAAATATAATTTTTTTTATAAGTTATTGTTATTTATTTCGGTGAGTATTTGCTATAGTTTAATTTGGTTATTTTGGTGAGTATGAATTTTTTAGAATTTACGGATTGCAAATTGAGTGAGATGCGGGAGCCCTCGATTTTTTTCAAGTGAAATTGAAAAAAAATATATATAATGATTTAGAATAAATTATAAATTATTTTCAGATAAAAAAATTTAGAATAAAAATTATAATAAATTTAGAATAAAAAATACTTGTATGAAATAAATTTATGAATGATGTTGAACTGAAATTGTCTAATGGTCTGGACTTTCAATATAATCTGTATATTGAAGCACATAGATATAGTTTTATCCATCCTTTTAGAATTTTTCAAACATTAAATTTGGATACAATTAAAAGACCTATCCTTATTTTTTTTAGATACAATTAAATTTGAACTATTAATATTAAAAATTCAAATATTTGAGAATTTGAATATTTCGAAATAGTCGTTTGAATTAAATAAATATTAAAATATTAATTAATTTTAATTTCTTTAAATTAAAACAAAAAAATATTTTATATACAATTTGAAGAAGATTTAATTTTGAATGTTGAATATTAAGAAGAGACTTCAATTTCTTTTTCAAAATTTTTTAGATATATATTTTATGAAATAAAAATTAAACAAGAATATTTCTCTAAATAAATTAACATGAAAATTAATAAATTTTTTCATGCAATTTACAACATTAAATTTGTAAATTTGTAATATCTAACTAAGAAAAAAATTAATTTCTCCATTCAAGTATTTAGGCATAAATAAAATGAAAAAAATTAATGTTGAGTGAATTTTTTTTTTCTAAAGTCCTTTCATTTTTATATACAAATTAAAATTGAAATATTAAAATAAAATGTATGAAATTATCTAAGATTTTAATTTTTGAAATTAAAATTAAACGATGGTATTGAAATAAAATTAATTTCAATAATTAAAAAATAATATAAAATTAATTTATGGACAATAAGCATATGAAGTTAAAGAAAAAATAATATTTTATCCTTTTCAAATATTTAATATTAAAATTTTATGTAAAAATTAAGTAGAAAATATCAAATCCGTAGATTAATTTTTTTATTATTATAGCTATTAATTATCTTAATTAGTTCATATTATATTTCTTTGTAATTGTTATCAATAAATAAAAATAAAAATTTTGTTAGAATTTTTAATTGAGATGTGAGGAAGATTTGACATTTCTATAGATGTTATGAAATTCGAGTATTTTTTATCTTAATAAAAAATTAGTTAATATAATTAAATTATTTTTGTTAAACATTTTTTATTTTTATTTATCTTAAACGAATAAGAATATTAATATTTGAATTTTACATGGAAATATAGTTGGATGTTAGAGCCTTTTCAGATTTTTTCAAGTAAAACCCAAAAAAAAAAAAGTTAGAGTGAATTTATAAAATAAAAAAACTAATTAAATGTAGAATATTAATATTTTCAAATATTCAAATATTTGAGAAATTGAATATTTTGAAATAGTCATTATTTGAATTAAATAAAAATTTTCCAATTAATTTCAATTTCTTTAAATTAAAACTAAAATTAACATTTTATATACATCTTGAATAAGAGTTAATTTTGACACGGGAACATTAAGAAGACACTTAGTTCATGTTGAATTAGTTCGAATTAGTTCATGCAGATTTTTTTTGTAATTGTTGTCATAAAAAAAAAAGCATGTATTTTGTTAGAATTTAATTATTTAATAGAAAGCATAGTTTTTGAGCCTGTTCTGGTTAATTGATTTATTTGATATTGGTTTTTACAGTATAATATTTATAACATTTGAGAGAATTTAATTATTTAATAGAAAAAAAATATCTAATTTATTTAGGTACAATATCATTGGAACAACCTGTAAGATTACGGTTTTAGTGGGATTGCGAGATTATTCGCACAGCAAATGGTGATTTTTTTGACGGTCCCTATCGCAAGACATTGCTTGTTAGAAATCGAGTAAATTATGTTGCCTTAGTCAATAAAATATGTGCGATTCGAGGCTTGGACGTGTCTACTGTAAAGTTGCAAATCACGATGCGAGAAGACGCTTCCGTTGGTAATGTCGAGAGGTCTACAACAGGAAATATTACTGACGATGAGGATATGGAAAATTTGTGGTACTATGTATCCATTGCAGGGAGACAACCAGTTGATTTGCATGTAAATTATGAGATGTTGCAGACCCCTACAGTTGCTCCAAGTGTTGAAGTTCAAGCCAATCCTATGCCAACTCCATATCTACAAATATCATCATTACCAAGTAGTTCTCTGCCTATGCATCATGATATGTTTCAGTCGCATTATAACTCCCCAATGAGATTCAACCAACCCGAAGCACCTTCAATACAAGAATATCGCGAGCACATTCAACCATCCCATACCGAAGCAGTTTTGCCATTGCTTCTAGGTGCTGATTTGGGTGTTCCGCAGCACATCACTCCAATTGATGATTGGGTTACTCAAGAGCCCGTTTGGATTGGTACTCCTGAGGCGACTATAGATGGTTTAGGACTTACATCGAATGTGGATGGACCTGTTGCTGATGAGAGTCCTGACGAGGATGATGGGGACGATGATGTTGGAGTTGAAATGGTCGGTCCTTCTGTGATGCCGGGTACTCTGCATTCCCCGGTCCTTCTGCAATGCTGGGTACTTCTGCATTCCCTATTTCTTCTACGATGCCCAATACTTTTGCATTCCTTGGTCATTCTATAATACATCAGCCTGCTTATGGGGTCAGCGTACCGGAGCGCTTATACAATCCACCGTATTCTGAGTACTTTGATAGGTTGAATAATTCTCCAGATAGAGAATATGATAACGATAGAATCGCAACAGGTGGTTCTGGAATGAATTTCTGGTCAGAATCAAATAATGATTTGTGTGTCGGAATGTGATTCAAGGACAAGGATGAGCTACTATGGGCTGTTAGGTCATGGTCCGTGCGAATGGATCGAGAGTTTACGGTCCTAGAAAGTAAGTCTACACTTTGGATTGTTGAGTGCAAAAATTCTACTGACGAACATCGATGTTATTGGCGGATCCGTGCGCGGAAGAAAGCAAAGTACAATTTATGGCAAATTACTCGTTGGCACGGATAGCATATTTGTTTAGTTCAGACAGTCGATGGAAACCACCGCAATATGAGCGCCAATTTTATGGCAAAACACATTATGACTATGACACACGACAGGCCTGAGATTACAGTGTGCGAGATTAATAGTCATATTCAAAATGTATTGCATTTCAACTCATCTTACAAAAAAGGATGGAATGCCAGAAGGATGGCTATTGAGATGGTTTACGGGGATTGGCCTTCTTCATTCAAGCAGTTGTCACGATTCATGCTTGCACTGCAGGATTTGAATCTAGGGACGGTAATTGAGCGGCAACATTTACCATTTGACAGCAACAGTGTCAAGACTTTTGGATCTGTTTTTTGGTCTTTCAAACCATGTATTGATGCTTTCGTTCACATGAAGCCAGTAATCAGCATTGATGGGACATTCCTTAGGGGTATATACAAGGGAAAGCTTTTGACGGCAATTGGTCAAGATGCAAACAATCATATATTACCCCTTGCATTTGTAGTTGTGGATGAAGAAACCAATGAGAGTTGGGGATGGTTTTTGTGGTTACTGAGGGCACATGTTATAGGGGATCGTAGAGTATGTTTGATATCAGATCGGCACGAGGAGATAGTGAACGCGGTACATCGACAGCCTCTCTGGCAAGAGCCATTAGCAGTGTATAGATTCTGTCTCAGACATATTCGGAGTAACTTCAATGCGAAGTTCAGGAACCACCAACTGAAGAAATTGATGTATACGGCTGGTACACAGAGTAAGAAACATAAATTTTTGAGGATTATGGATGAAATAAATATATTAAGTCCCCTTGCAAAGGCATGGCTTAATGCGATTCCATTGGAGCAGTGGACTTTTGCTTACGATGGTAGGTATCGATACAGGAATATGACAATGAATTTGGCGGAATCATTCAACAGTGTTGTCAAAGGCATACGTGCTCTACCCATCAAGGTGATCGTCGAGTCTTCATTCAAGAAAACAGTCAAGTACTTTAATGACCATAGACAGGAGGCCAATCACGGTCGATATCACTTTCCTTCTAAGATATGGTCCAAATTTATACAGAATGAGACAAAGGGGAGAAGCCATCGTGTGCAGGCTTATGACCAAGGTCAGGGCATTTTTTGTTTTGTGTCAGGATATCGCGAGCATGGTAAGGAAAATAATACATATCAAGTTGATCTTGGTTCGAGAACATGCAGTTGCGCCAAGTGGGAAATATATAGAATACCTTATTCGCACGCATTTACAGCTTGTCAGCAAGTAGGGTTGAATCCTGGGGATCTCGTGTCACATTTGAACACGACACCGTTCTACAAAATGACATACACAGGATAGTTTAGACCTATTCTTCATAAGGATTATTGGTGCACTCCCCCCTTTACGTTGGCACCGAATCCGTACCGGTTCAAGAACCGTTGTCGGGGTCGTATGAGGACATCGAGGATTAGAAATGAGATGGACGAGCGCAATCTTGATTCGTCGCCACGTTGTAGGAACTGTCACCAGACTGAACACAATAGGAGAAATTACCCCAACAGTGCCATTCAACGGGGTTGATATGTTTTCCGTAGTTCCCTGTATTATCTTTAATTTATGTATTGATGTATCAAGTTTCAATGTTGTATTATGTACACCTTATGTATTGCTATATAACTTGTGCATAAAATGACATTTGGGGATAGTGTTAACCTTAAATTGGTGTATTAAGTACTCTGTTTTAATTGGTCTTTACTTTATTCGATTCGTTTAATTAGTTTTTATTTGATGTTCTACAAATTCATTTCATGTCTTTACTCATTTCCATTTATAACATTTTTTATGAATTTTATATCCATTAATAAAATGACAAATTCTTTATTGTTTTCGTTTCAGGACATCATGTACGAGCCTACGGCTGATGGAGTTGACCCCAGCCCAATTATACCAGACGTGTTAACCATGCAACATAGACATAGATCTACACATATTTGGGCAGGACAGTTACCAGATACTGTCCTTAGTGAAAGGCGCAATGACAGCGCCTTTTGGGTTGCTCGGCCACTCGATCCCTGTGTCTAGCAACTTATGGAGTTGGCCGAGTTCGGTGGAGTCATTCGTTTACCGTACACGAAGATTGATCATCCACTTATTACAGCGTTGGTGGAGAGATGGCGTCAAGAGACGCACACCTTCCACTTACCAGTCGGAGAGGCCACAATTACTTTACAAGACGTAAAGGTCCTCTTCGGCTTACGCGTGGACGGTGAGCCAATTATTGGTCGTGGATCAACTTATCCGCAAGCAGAGTTGTTAAACATGTGCGAAGCACTGCTTGGTTTTTGACCCACGGGCATAGACCTAGACCTAGACGGGTCTCGTTTGAAGTTGAGCTCTATCGAGAGAGCCCTTACTCAGCCGCTCCAGCCATACGCGACACCGGATATGGTTGCACAGCATGCATGGTGTCGCATCATACAGCTTATTGGTGGGTTTTTATTCTCGGACAAATCTAGGAATCGGGTTCATTTACGCATCCTACGATATATACGTGATTTACAATTGTCTGGCACAATTAGTTTGGGTAGTGCGGCACTATATCATTTATATCGATGTATATGCAATGCAACAAACTATACAGCGCATCAAATAAGTGGTCCACTTTTGTTGATTCAGGTTTGAAATAAAATCAAATTTAAATTAACTATTTTTTTAGCTTTTATTCAAAAAATGATCGTGGGATATGTGGCTAAAACTAAAACTATACTTATATTATGATAGTTATGGGTTTGGGAACGCATTCCAACCATTAGACTGGACAGAGTACGACCGATAGAGGATGTACCTCCCGACGCGCCTAGAGGTTCAGCATGGCAGGGTCCACTTGATCTTTCCCGCACCCCAACACACGTTCTACTTGTGTACATGGATCAGTTGGATCGAATGCGATATAATCATGTAAGTCTAACTATTATAAATTTGCAATCAATTATAATAAATATGCATTGATTTACTATTTACTGCTATATATCTTATTTCACAGTTTATATGGTGTCCTTATGACGAGCACATGTTGGCATCCCTACCCCCGTACTACACACACGGGAGAAACATCTAAATGTCTGTTACGTCTCTATTATGTTGGGAGACGATAGAGTTACATCGTCCTGATCGAGTCCAACGACAGTTTAGACTGGTGCAGCCAATTCCTGATGCTGTTGACACGGGGGTAGATTTGCATCATCGTGACATGCGAACGACTGGTGGTGGGTGGGACGATGTTGATGCGTTGCACCTCGCTAACTGGATAAACCGTCAGGCATATGTTTTGATAGGACAGCCCACTTTTGGTGAAAGTGTGGTCTTGGACGGATATGCTAAGTGGTATTGGAGACGCACACGACGATTAATTGGCAATCCGACCATATAGCAATCGAACCCCGTAGGCTATCAATCTAGCAGCACTATAGCTGAATTATGTGTAAGTAAAATTTTTTCTCATGTGTACATATATAGAGAAGTTCTAATTTTGTATATTTTTATTAATAATTTCTTACAATGCATGTGTAGACCGATGCGCTCCACCGAATTTTGCATCTAAGCGACATTGCACCAACTCAACGTGCTGAACCATTGCTGGCACAATCAGTCGGGAGGATATCAGATATTGCCAGGCGTACATTGACTGTTGCTGGCAAAGCAGATCGTATACAGCGCATACCGTACGAGCCATCAAGAAGATCTTATACTTCCGATCTGATACTGCCGATTACACAACAAGTCCCTCGAGAAGTACCACCGATTCGAATAGGCGGTAGGCGGGCACGTCGTCGGGCTGCAGCTGATGAAGTCCCTCAGCAGGATCACTACTCACTTGTGCCAGCAGATGAAGGTGATTATGTGGCCGGTGATCCTGCAGCTATTGATGAATTCGTCACTCCACAGCATCTAGTTTTCGATACTAGACGCCATTCTTTTGTCGGTGAATATGATATTGGTCCCTCTACTGAGTGGTCTCATAGATGGAATACACAGTCTGAAAAAATTGCAGGTCCCTCATACGCTACAGAAGAACATAATGAGGTACAACATGAACCACAACCTCAAGAACAACCTCGAAGACGAGTTCAACCTCAAAGAAACCGTCGAGGATTTCATTGTGGGATTAGCTTTCATCCAATTTTTTGACGAATTCATATGTAATAAAGTTATTTGATAGATCGACTTATTTTTACTAAAGTATTCAATTATAATTATCGAAAACATTCACGAAATATTAAATAGTAATTCAATCACTCGAGTATTATTTAATAAATATTCCCGAAAAATTCACGACTTACTTTTTACTAAAATATTTAAGAAAATATTCAATTATAATTCAAACTATTATTCACTAAAAATAAAATTTAGCCTTCGCATATTTTTTTTTTATTTTTCACATATTATTAAATTTTGGTAAAAACTAGATTATCCGAATTAAAATATAAGGGGATTATAAATTTACATAATTGAGATTTAAATTTGAACATAATTTTTAAATAATAGAGTTTATAAAATTTAGATAATTGATATTTGAAATATTTATACTTTTTGCAAATAATTGATATTTATAGTATCAATAAATAAATATTAACCTTAAACTCTAGCTAACAATTAACTTCAAAACGTGTGTTACAGTTAAATTTTAATAATTTACCGAGAATATTTCTAAATTTATTTACGAATTATAATTATTTTTATCCCCATTTGTAAATTTTTTTTTGGCAAATTTAAAAAATACAAAATTAATTGTGAATCTATCAAAAAAATTAATAATAAATATTTAATTAATATAAATAAAAATAAAATTTAGACAAATAATACATAAAATTAAATTTGTATGAATAATTAAAATTAAAAAATTATAATTATTGCGATGAAAATATTCTGACAAAAAAAAGCGCCGTAACGAAATATTAAATAATAATTCAATCACTCGAGTATTATTTAATAAATATTCATAAAAGATTCACAACTTATTTTTCACTAAAATATTCAAGAAAATATTCAATTATAATTCAAACTATTATTCGCTAAAAATAAAATTTAGTATTCGCATATTTTCTTTAATTTTTTACATATTAAATTTTGGTAAAAACTAGATTATTCAATAATAGAGTTTATAAAATTTAGATAATTGACATAAGAGGATTATAAATTTACATAATAGAGTTTATTAAATAATATATTGTTCGAATTAAAATATAAGAGAATTATAAATTTACATAATTGAGATTTAAATTTGAACATAATTTTCCAATAATAGAGTTTATAAAATTTAGATAATTAATATTTTGTAAATATTTATAGCATCAATAAATTCTAAATTTTAATATTTTTAAATTTATTTAAAAATTATAATTATTTTTATTCTTTCAATAAATTATATTTATTTTTTTTATATTCTAAATGAGTCCAACTATTCTCATGGATAAAATATAAGCAAAATATCCTGTAGCAAATTATATTGAAGTAGACGAGCTCAGGAATTTATGGTGGACTCATTTACAACCCCACAATTTGCACCAATCAAGAAAAGTACTCTAGTTAAAAATATTCTTTAATTTTTCACATATTATTGAATTTTGGTTTAAAATAGATTATTCGAATTAAAATATAAGGGAATTATAAATTTACATAATTGATATTTAAATTTAAACATAATTTTTAGATGATAGACTTTATAAAATTTAGATAATTGATATTTAAAATATTTATACTTTTTACAAATAATTGATATTTATAATATCAATAAATAATTATTATAACTGATATTTTAACTAACAATTAAACTCAAAACGTGTGTTATAGTTAAATTATAATAATTGACTAACAATATTCTCAAATTTATTAGAAATTATAATTATTTTTATCCCTATTTATAAAAAAAATTGGCGAATTTAAAAAATACAAAATTAACTGTGAATCCATCAAAAAAATAATAAATATTTAATTAATGTAAATAAAAATAAAATTTAGACAAATAATACGTAAAAATAAATCTGTATGAGTAATTAAAATTAAAAAAATTATAATTATTGCGATGAAAATATTTTGATAAAAAAAAGTGCCATCACGAAATATTAAATATCAATTCAATTACACAAGTATTATTTAATAAATATTCATGAAAGATTCACGACTTACTTTTCACTTCACTAAAATATTCGTGAAAATATTCAACTATAATTCAAACTATTATTCACTAAAAATAAAGTTTAGTATTCGCATATTTTCTTTAATTTTTCACATATTATTGAATTTTGATTAAAAATAGATTATTCGAATTAAAATATAAGTGGATTTTAAATTTACATAATTGGGATTTAAGTTTAAACATAATTTTTAGATGATAGAGTTTATAAAATTTAGATAATTAATATTTGAAATATTTATACTTTTTACAAATAATTGATATTTATAATATCAATAAATAAATATTTTAATTAAACTAAAAAAAAATTTATATTTAAATTTTAATAATTTACTAACAATATTTTCAATTTTTTTAAAAAATTATAGTTATTTTTATTCCTATTTATAAAAAAAAAATAATTGGCAGAGGTGAAAAAAAAATAGTAGATATCGCCCGTGACCGCCAGAAAGCATTCGTGAATGTGCTTTGTTGAAAATATGCGAAAAATTAAAGAAAAATTAAAAAAAATATGATTGTACGGGCAATTTCTGCGATGAAAAAAATTAAAGAAAGTCATATCTCGCGTCTGCCCGACGCAAGGAGACCCCTGCACGGGGTTCTTCATATCAAAAAGTCACCTTGCGTTTGCCGGACGCGAGGTGTCAGCATACCTCACGTCTGGCAAACGCGAGGAACCCCCTCCACGGGGTACGGTCAGATTTGAAACCTAGTTACAGGTGGAGATTCGAAAAGGAATCCATTTTAATCAAAAGCCCATTCAATAAATATGGTAACTTCAACCCCCAACGCAGTTTGTGCCTAGGAGAAAACAATTTACTTTGGGTGGCGGTAAATAATTAAAACCAGCCAAACTTTTTACTGTAGAAGCCGTAATGTGGCAGACAAATTGTAGGCTGGGAATCTCCAAATTATTTGCTTGCGTATATAGGGGTACCATATGTTCTCGAAAAGCAGAACCAAATTGATAAAGCAGGAATCTTTAGATTAGCTCATTCCTCTCAAGGATCCTTACTTAATGTAGAATTCAATCAATTAAAAATATATAATTTATTAAGCGATAGATTTTAAATTGGTTTATAACTATAATATTTTATAATGTATTCAATTATTTAAATGCTAAAGTAATAATCCAATAATTAGGTGATTAGAGAGCAAATCTTTGATTTAATGGATGGAACGGGCTAATAAATATGTTAAACAAGTCTATTTAAATTACACACACATATATATCATCGTAAAAAATATAATCAAATTATTTATATTTTATTATTTATATTATGTATCTTTTTTTAATATCTTTAATAAATTTTATATATTTTAAAATATTTTTATATTATTCTAAAAAAGAATTTTTGATGAGAATTAATACATATTGGTCACGTAAAAAAATTATTAACAATAAAATTGTTAAAATTCTATCTATTTCCACCAAATTCATATTCAGGTGCACAACCACTTACCTAACAATAAATTAAGTGTAAAAGGGAGTAACAATGTAATTAATGTGATATTTTTATCCTTCTTAAAAATGGAGAAAATTTTTCCCTTACCGAAAACAACAGAATGATGAAAGATATAACAAATTAAAAAAAGATAAATAATATAAATAATTTGATGAGATTTTCACTATTTTTTATATACATAATATATATATACAATATATATATATATATATATATATATATATATATATATATATATATATATAAGGTTGATATGCAGGTGGATAGCATTTATAAAGTTAATTATTTAAAAAGTGTTAAATTACCTATACTTTAATTATATGCAATGACCAGAGAAAGATCAAATCAAAGAATGGAATCTGAAGATCCATACACAAAAGGCAAGAATCTGGGTTGGAATCCCATTTTGAAATTTAGGCAACCATGATGATGACTTCACAAGCCAAATAGCCACTTTTGCTCAAAAGACTAGGGAACTTCCAATATGATATTTGAGTTAGCGCTACTATCTCCAATTCATAATAAGTGTCATTTTAACTGAATAATTTTATTGCATAATAAATGATTTTTTACAAAAAGTTAATATTCTTTTCGGTGTCCATTTTAATTGATTAATAGATTTTAAGAAATATAAGGTTTTTTGATTAATTAATTAACATTTCTTATTTTATCCTCAAAGAATCTCCCTCTTTATTAAGGAGTAATCAAATTTTAAAACTTTATGTGTTGTAAGTATATTTAATTTACTTCCATTTTTTACTATAAGTGCACAATACTCATTATATTAAAGAGGGATATTTATAGAAAAAATATCAATTAATATCGTCTTAATTTACTAACGAGAGAAATAAATTATAACAAAAATCTTAGTTAAAATAGACAGATAAAAGGGGACGGAAGGAATATTATTTTTCTTATTTACTCTCTAATATAATTACTTAGTATAATAAATTTTGTTATTTTCTATACCTTTTGCTATTATCAAAAAAATAATAATAAAAAAGTCAAACTCTTGAACAAGTACTACAATATATAAAAACAAGTGACTTTGTATTCAAAGTTAATAATTAAGGATATAGTAGTTATTTCAATTAATTTCTTAATATTTGCAATTTTTTTTAAAACGACAATTATTATGAATCGAATGTAGTTTTAAACGATTTTTCAAATTACTCATGAAAAGTTTAATTGGTTGACTAGATAAGGCAAACAATTTGAGATTTTGCTTTCTCTTGGCTTGGACACTTGCAAAGGATCTTCCTGCCTACTTTGCCCTTTTGGTGCTTACTTTTAGTGTTGAGTTAGTAGACAGGCTTAGTAGATGGGCTTAGGGTCAAGTAAATTGGTACAAATATATTTTACGGTTATTTAATAGTCACGATTAAAAATTAGAAAATTTTATATTGTTATAAAAAATTTTAACAAAACAATAATGTTTTAATTACATAATTTGTTGGTGTATAATTTGATGATTATTATGCAGCAATTTTTTTTTTTTTTTAAGGGAGTTACACATAATTAAGACCAATGCCATCTACGATGCACCACGACCGTCCACCACACAGACCAATATGGAATCAAATGCATCCACTTACTCGGGTCACATTTAAGGTTCACACTAAATCTCCTACTACATCCTCCAATTCCAATAGTTCAAATGGGAATAATCATAAGTGTCTCAAATCATAAAAACAAGGGTTAAGGTACACAAATATGTACCTAACCCTTCCAACTTATACCTCACCCTCATTAATACAAATTAATATATATATATATATATATATATATATACTTATACTTTCCTTTATAATATACTATAATTGAATATATATTTGTACTCTTTCTATTACATAAGGTAAAGAATAGAGTCGAGTAACCTTTAATATTTACTCATTTTTAGTTTTATTTATTGATACTCAATTTAATATATAAAATAAGTGTTAACAACTAATATCGATTATTACACGTACTACTAGTAAATTATAATTTATGAAAATTTTGCTTTACTATATAAAATTACAACACATTTTTATGTTACTTTTCAGAGGTTGTGACTTAGACAGACTTAATGTTATTTTAATAATTTAAAAATATACTTATGTATTTAAAATTTAATACCCAAAATATACTTTTGTATTTAAAATTTAATGCCCAAATTATAATGGAAAGGGGAAAAAAAAAAAAGAAAGAAAGAGTGATCCAATATGTAAATGAATAGGACAATATGGCGTCGACGTGCAAAGCATAGTTGCACATGGTCGGTGTCCTTTCAAGTCAGCTTCTGCCTTGTGCTCTTTTTGTTCCAGGGATGGTAGTCATTTCATTTTCCATTTACCAAAGAATGGCAACACCCCAAACCATGTCACGTTTCGATCATTCCATGTACTTCTTCTGTGGGTCGAGAAATGCCTATAATCATTATTATTTGAGTGTATAGTATTAGATAAAATTTATCTTGTAATTTTAATTGATAAAAAATTATAATAATATGAACTAATTTAGGGGAATTATGATTGATCGACACAATTGAAAAAGTCAATAAGTACATATCATAAAATTTAAATTCATAATTTTTCGATCTTTGTACTCGTTATCCCGACCAATTCAGTTTCTCCTTTCAAGGTCATCCCGTGCATTTCTTCTCCTTAGGACTTTAGCTTATAGTATCCCAAAAGAATACTTTGAAATTATTTTGTGTAAGATTGTAAGTGGGAAGGGATTCTTTCTTTTCCAAACTAAAATTCAAAATTAAAATAATATTAATTTAAATAATTTTTATTTTTCGAAACCTATTATATATTCACAACACATCATATTCTCTTTCTTTTTAACCTCACTTTGAACCCATCTAACTCTACACTTTTAATAAATAATTTTTATTACATTCAATCGTTATCATCTCAAATAAATTTCTATCTATTTATATCTATATGATGGTATCTTTTTTTTTTTTTAATTAAACATCACATATTTTTAATAACATGTCAAAAATTAACTACTGTGTCCGTAACTTAATAAATAAGTAATAACTTATAGTTTAAGAAATTTGATATATAATTGTAATTATTAGTAGTATTGTTTTTATTTTGTCAAAAATTTTATTTTAAAAAAAATCCAATAATTGATTTTCTTGACCTTTGTCCCTTCCAAGTTAGCAAAGATTTGTGAAATAATTCTCTTACCAAAGGTTCAGATATGTGGTATTAGGATCCGTTCATTTCTCATCTTTTCCTGCTCCTAGTTATGCATTTATTCTACTTGTAGCACAAGCTCCCATCATCTAAAGCCAGGCCCCATAACGCGTTGATCTAGTGGCCACCAGAGCCACAGAGGGCTATCTAAATTGATTCGGTTTTGTCCAATTGCAAGGGAATTGGCTGAATTAACTTATTTTTTTTAATTAATATAATTACGAATAGAGTTAATAATGTATTATATAAATCATACCTTTTCAATTAAAGAGATATTTCGTTGATTCCTTTCTTTGTATTCGGGAAAAGATCCAAATCTTCAAATACTTAATATGATTTCGCAATATCTAGTTTCGTTCAAGTAAAGGATTTTAGCCAATTGAAAGAATCTAAGGGACAGTAAAAAAAAAATTCATAGACTTAGAAGAACCACTTAATGTGGACGAAATGATCGAAGAATACTTAGAGACACGTCTACATAAGCTTCGTATAGCAATCCTAAAAGAAGCATCCGAATTGAATTGAAACTCTAGACAAGGAATTATTTTTTCTAGATATACTCGAAACAAGAACTCAAATGTATAATGATAATATTAAAAATGAATATTTTTCTAAAATCTATGATCTTTTTTAGAGACAAAAAGGGAATTAATCAAATTCTATGGAGTCTAACTTATGGTGATCATTTACCAAATAATAATGACTTTGGTTATCAAATGTTTGAGCAACCGGGAGCAACTTGTTTGGATTGAGAGAAACAAAGAGAGAAGAGAGAGAAGGGAACGTAAGGTTTTGAATTTTAAGTATTTGAATTAATTTTTTATAAAAATTATATCAATCTAATATTAAATTAAAGTACGTTTAAAAAAAGAATATAAAGATAATGTATTTAAAGAATAAAAAGAAAAATAATATATTTAAAATTTTAAATAAATCAATTATCAAAGTTGATATTTTTTTATTTTTAAATTTGCCTTATGGAGTATTTTGATACACTTTTTATATTTATAAAGATTATCTGAGTAAAATAATACTTGAGAGATTTGATTAAAATAACTGCATATTAAGACAAATTTAAAAATTACTTTTTATATTGTCTTTGTTTAACTTTTTAAGTTTTCACTGTTAAATTTTAGATAAAAAAATTATTTTAATATATTTTTTATATTTATAAAAATTATGTTGAATAAAATAATATTTAAGGGGCGTATTGAGACAACTGCACATTTCTGTGTATGAATTTGTAAATTACCCTTCTCATTATAAAGGTAAAATGGTAACTTTGTTTCACCATAAATAAATCCCAAAAAGAGAGTAGACAAAGGGACTCGAAAGCAGTCCAGCATATCATAACAAAGCCTCCAGGTACTCAGGGAGATGAGCCCATAGCTCGTATGGGTTAGAAATTTGAAGCCCAGTACAAAAAGGCCTACTGTAGAATAGTTGCGGCCCGTCAAGGATTTTTTTTTTTTTGAGAATTTTGTTTAACTATCAAAATTCAGTAAAAATTTAGGTGTATAATTGAGATTTTATTGGATAAAGAATATTTAGACGTGATTTTCAATTTTCATCTAAATTTTTATATTTCACGATGTTTATTTTACAAAATAAAATTATGGGTTAGGCACGAATTTTTTTTTAAAGTGATAAAATATAAAAAAGAAGATTAAAAAAAATCATGTGCAGAATATAAAATTACTTAAATAAATTATCATTTTACCATGTGGAGAGGGAAATATTAACTCACACGATTTCGCTAGAAATGTACCAAAAAAGAAAAAAACTGAGAAATCCTGCCTATATTAATTTCTATCCTTGTCTACGTAAGTGGAGCAGAAAAGTAGCACCGAGCTTTTCATTCCTCGAGCAGTAACACTATCACCAGGAATATTCGAAACATTTCCTTCTGTGGGACCCACATGAACTCCGAAACACCATTTGACCTTTTTGGCGCGAAATTCAGTTAATACCGATCGTCTCCCTCCTCTTCACAATGCAAATTGCATGTGATCTCTCGGCTTTCTCTCTTTCAAGCTTATAAGTTACTCTTCACCCATCGCTTGTTTCCTCTTCATCAGATTTCACCCTCAAAATCTCTTTCTCAGTTTCAGAGACTGCCATTTTTGTTCAATGTTTTATTCTCACCAGCTCCTTGCTCGCAAAGCTCCGCTCGGCCAAATATGGTGGATTTTCTATTTCATCTTCCTTAATTTTCTAATTTGCTTTACCGACTCCATAGTTTATTTTTATTGGTTTGATTTTGTATATTAAGTGTGTGTTTTGGAATTTGTTTAACTATGTTTCTGTAATTCAATGTCGATTTTGGTTTCCCCGGCTTTGAATTTTTGTGTGCCCGGTGTGTTTTTGGTTTTTGTGAAAAAAAATAAAAGGATGGCGGCAACTATGCATGCGAAGATGAATCGGAAAAAGCTAGATAAGCTAAACATTATTCGAATCTGGTTAGTCTTTTTCTTCTGTTGGAGGGTGAGGATCGCTGAATTCCTACTTGATTAATTCCAGAAGTTGATATAATTTTGTTTCCTTTTGACTGCAGCGAAGAGATTTTGAATCCGTCTGTACCGATGGCTCTCAGGCTTTCTGGAATCCTCATGGGTAAGGATGATTGTGTCTCAAATTTAGGCCAATTTCTGGATGGGAATTCTCTCGCCATAACAGAGACTTACTAGTTGTTTACTACTTCTCAGGTGGAGTTGTCATTGTCTATGAGAGGAAGGTCAAGCTCCTTTATGGTGAGGTTTCATTTGCGAGTTGTTTTCTTCTTTCTCGATTTTCTATTCGAACTTGTGAAACGTTGTCCTGAAATGCATTTCTCGGCTATGGTTTTGTTTACAGATGATGTTACCCGTCTCCTGGTAAAATTTCTAATTCCCTTCAATTAATGATACATTCACGCAACTTTTCACTCTCTCTGGTTTGTTCAGATTCGGTTTCAACGTAGAGTTGATTCCGCGACTATAATTTCAGGTGGAAATAAACCAAGCTTGGAAAATTAAAGCAGTCCCAGATCCCGCCCTTCTCCCCAAGGGCAAACCTCGAGCCAAGTCAGTATTTCTGTTGTTACACCGTTCCATCTTTATCATTGAAGCAAATCAACATTTTCTCCAGATTGGCATACTTCAAATTTCTGGGATCAATTTGGTTTATACACCCTTCCAGCAATATGGCATTTGTAGAGATCATGAACGAGTATAATTCAAAATTCTAACAAAAGTCAGTACGGACACCTGCTACTGATGACCGTTTTGAACATTTAAGGGGGACTGCTAAAACTATTTTATGTTTTCAAATGCTTGCTAGAAAGCCAGTCGACATTAGATTGAGTATAACAGAACTTAAGATAAGGGGCAGTTTTAGGCTTTAGCAATTGTCTTTGGATGCTATACTACTTCATCAACGTGCTGGGACAGCCATATGAATACTCTGTATTTACTTCATCAACGTCCTGGGACAGCCATATGAATACACTGTATTTTCCTTTCTGTTATTTTTTCCTTAAAACTTCCGATTTTTTGCCTCTTCTTTCAGGTATGAAGCCGTAGCTCAGCCCGAAAATCGGGAAGAAGACATAGGAGAGATTGAACAATCGCTTCATTACTCTGATCCGACCACAATGATGGGTTTCAAACAAACCGCATATTTCAACATGGTACAATTTTAGAGAAAAACACAAAAAGATTTCTCTCTAGCTCCTTTCTCTCTGCTTTCGTATGATATAGCACACATTTCATTTTTCGTGTATTGCATATGGAGCTATTTACCCGATGCATTTTGCCCAATAGTTTGATTTCGTGGCTGACATAAAAAATCTTAATTTAAACAGCATGGAGAATCTTGTGCAGGCTGCAGCTATCACATTAAGCCTCAGTTTCCAATTTGGAAAAGCATGTAGCCATGAGTTTGTCTCTGCGAAAATTTTATGACCTTTTGCCAAGTAATCAAAACCTGGTTCTAATATTTGCAATTGCATACTTCATCCTCTTCGATCTCTGTGTTCTTTCACTCTCTCCTTTCTACAGGAACTGAGATCGTACAAGCTTTATCTATCTCTTTAACAAAACATTGGTGAAATGAGGATACAGGCGCTATTTGCACCTTAATTTCAAACACTTTTAATCTCATTCGTGGCCGTTCTGCCATTCTGTGACAGAGATAAAAAGGAAAACCCATAACATTTGCTTTGCCAAACGTATTCTCTGAATCTGTGTTAATCTATTCTCGCTTCCATAGTTAACGACCAAACCATGGTTTCACTGTTCGAAAATTTAGTGGCATTTGATGCCAGGCTGAAGAGACCTTTTCCCTCTCTACTGTTTGCATTTTAAAGATTTTGGTTTTTGCAATTTTTCGCTTCGGTTTTTACCTCTTTAAGACTCGAAGAATCTTGTGTGAGTGAATGTGAAATTTGTTTTTTCCCTTTCAACTCACCGATATGCTTTTGAATTAAAAAACCATTATATTCTGTTTATAACGAGGAACAATGCATGATTCCTGGTCTTATTCTCGTTACCTCGAAGCATGCTTCTGATGCCATGATAACAATAACCTGGAGGGGAATTTGCTTGATTATGCAAACTTGATAATTGCTATAATTGGAGATTGTTCAGTGCATATTTTCTATTTGCAGAGACTTGACCACTTGGACGAACCATATATCAAACAAAATCCACAAGATGATGTGGCCCAGGGTTACCATCAAGGTATCTTTGTTCCCATGGCATTGTTTAAGGGGAAAGAATAGCAGCATGCAGGCTTCTGTTTTGGTAAATTCACTGTTATATAATTCACTGACATGCCTCCCTCCCCGGGTGTTGGGGAGGATGGATCTTTCCTCTTTTAGCTGATGCAGACAATATTACCTTGTTTGAACGCTTTGATTCGTATCATGCAAACACGACCACGTATAATCATTTTGAAAGGTGACTTCTAGTTTACAGTATATGATGCAGACCTTTTTATTACCTAATTCCTCTAGGTTGTTGTTGTTGGAGTTGTTATGTTTAACATTTTTGTGCATTGACTGCTTGGTTTTCTAAGATTACCAAGTTAGTTACCAAGATATCCTTATCTTTCTTGTTATACTTTCTAAAATTAATTGCATGAGACACATTGCAGGTTCGATATTGAAGGGGATGACGAGACACAGTTGAATTTTACTGCCCAAGAGAACACAACCATTCCAAGTACCCTTATACCATCTCCACCTCCTCCAGAGAAATCTCATGAACGTAAGAGAAGGACAATACTTCTAATAAAATTATAACACTTCTTATGAAAAGGCCCATGCCATCTTAGTATTTCTTTCTCTGATACTAGATTTTGGTTACTTTTGAGTTTGATGCTTATATGAGTTGCCACTAGAATAAAAAATTCAGCTCCTTGATGAAGTAAGCAAATCCTGCAAACATAAGTTCAGCAAAGCTTCTGCAATCTGATGTTGTCTGAATTACACTGTTGTAAAAGACATGTTGAAGTAGCACTAAAAGAAAGATCCTAGAAGCATGGAAAACATTTCATCAGGCTCCCAATACAAAACTGCATGGATCACTTCTGTTTTGATAATCATATCATCATACAACTTAGACAACCAAGCATAGAAGGTCTACAAAACTCGTATCTTAGGTTGAATTCCATTTATGTGGGTACAAACCTTTTTGTTGTTTCAGTTGTCTTGGTCCTTCCACGGCAAGTAAAAGTTTTGAGTGTGGAAGTAGTAGAGAAATCATTTATGTGGTCCACGGGTCCAACCATATTTAAAAAATTTAACCTCCAGTCTGATTTCTTCCAGCTGGTGAGATTCTTGAACAACATCCTGAGGATCAAGTAAATCAGCAATCTAAGGAAGGCAAGAAAGTTCTTCAGGTACTCAAATCTGAATGTTCTACTTGACTGGATGAATGAAATATGTGCTTCAGTTGAGAATAAATCGAAGAATGTGATTTGTTTCTGTAATGTGATCAGGATCCAATTGTAAGAGGTCCAAATCGAAAGAGAGCAAGAAGACCTGCTCCCTTGGCTCTGGATTATGAGCAAACTATTATCCCTGGTCACATCTATCAATCTTGGCTTCAAAGTTCTTCTGAAATTATTTCAAGAAGAGGGAGAAAACGAAAAGTATGTACCTATTTGCCATTGAAAATTTCCAATCTCTCGTATTCCAGTGAGTATAGAAGTTAACTATTAGTTCCAATCAGCTAATCTTATCGTAACAAGCATCTCCAATCAGCCAAGAAGAGAGAATTAAAGCTTACTTTTCAAATTTTCTAAATGCACATCTTCTAGAAGAAATTTAAACCAGCAACTAATGATCTCTTTTTCCAGCACTTTGATGTTATGCTGACAATGAAGACATCCAAGCTCATGGAGTTGCCTCCTCTTGTACTAATTGATAAGTTGTTCTCAAATGGTAATGGAGAAGTTCATTTTCCAGCCCCACTTATGGAGCTATGGATGAGAAGTACTCAACCGCCTCATCATTCACCTTCTGGTTAGACTTTTCTTGTGATTGACTAAGATATGTTTACGAGAGAGCAAAGACTGACATTCTATTTTGTATACCAGGCAGGACTTCTACACCCCGGCCGCCTGTAGCATCATCATCATCTCCAACAGGAAAATTACACGATAAGGATCCACTTGGATATGTAAGCCACTTCTTTCACACATGAAATTTTACGGAAGGACCATGCTTTTGCCTCTGATCAAGCTCTTAAACATGAAGCCTTTTGAAGATTGGCACAGTGGAGTTGGCTCTCAATCATTAGAAGTTTCCATAGAGAAGCTGCGGACAAATCTTAACAACAATACTGTGCCACCAGAAATCCTCATGGAAGGTCTTAGAACTAACAATACAACTATTGAAGTGCCATTAACAGAGGCTAACGGGATTAGCTTCAGTATGAACAATCTGATGGCCACACCAGGAAATTCTGGTACATTATTACCTTTCAAGTTTCCTTTGAATTTCTTGTGCTGCCAGGAATGTCTTCCTACTGCTAAAGAACGTATTGGTATTTCATTTGGAGATGTAGGTGATGAAATAAGATCTCTTCCCAGTTCAGGATCTGGAAATGCTTTCCCGTCACATTATTCTGAAGTCAATTCAGGAAGGTTGGTAGCAGCAGCCATACTGCAAACTAATCTACCGAGATAAAGGGATGAAATAAGGACAAATCGCTGGAACTTCGTCATAAAAAATACAATACGGAGTATTGGGTGCACAAATTTAATTTATTGAGCTTAAAATTGTCCAGGTCCAACAAGAAAAGACCCTGCTCTTCGTCTATGCACAGTGGTAGTGGCCTTGAACCAGTAGCAGAGGAGAATACTTGGGAATATCCTAGTTTCAAGTTGGCTAGACTATCTGAAAATGTTTTGGCCCCCGAGACTGGTAATAGGCCAACAACATTTTTCTTGACAGTTATTTGAAGTTTTGTTTTGCATTATGTAACGAATGTTTCTTTGTTTTCATTTGAAGAGCTGCTAGTGGAAAGTGGACCGACACAAACTCAAAAGCATCCTATCATCAGTCAGCCTATTGATCAGATTACTCATTCCATTCGAATGTAAGAGCGTTTTTTGCAATCTTGTGCAGGAAACATTCTCTCCTATTGATCTTTTGTCATGTGAAACATAATGCCCTCAGGCAGCTGAAGACCCATTTTGACACACCTGGATCCTCTAAAGTGGAATCCTTGAACCAGCTAGCTATGGGGCTGAATAAGAAACGAGCAGCCTGCCTTTTCTATCAGACTTGTGGTATTTATCTTCGCTTGCTTCTTCCTATAACCTCTACAATACCAGTCTCAAAACTATGCATCAACTTGTTGCATTTCTCCCTTTGTCCTAACGTGAGAATATGATTGTTTCATATCATTAGTAAAAAATAATCATACCAATTTATTCGTTCATTGGAAATTCAACAAGAGTGTATTAATTTAGAGACTAATGGGACATTTCTTTTTCCTTTCTAACGTGTGCAGTTCTTGCTACGCGGGACTTCATCAGAGTTGAGCAGAGGGTACCATATGGGTATATTCTTATTTCAAGGGGTGCCAAAATGTGATAAAGCTGGAAGAAAAGCTGAAGATGATTTATCTTGCACTCGAATGATTAACTTGAACCTTTTATTAGATTGCCGCGAACAAATTAGCTTATATTATTTTCTGCCATAAAGTTTACTTAACACAGGAATAGGAAATAGAAGCGAAACAGTATTTAATTTCCACAGTATAACTTGCGCCTTCTTAAAGTCAGATTCTGTCGATGATCTTAAACTAGAATAGTTCCGGTTACCTCCTCGTATTTGTATAAAACATGCAAATTTTTACCCCTTTTATTCATAGCCAGAGGTCTACTTTACACGCTCACCTGCAAAGCTGAAAATACATAACTAATCCATAATGGAATTAAGGAATATCATCTCCGAGCAACGAAAAGATGACATTTTTGGCTCAACAAATGCGCATTACAGTAAAATCTGCATACCAAAATCAACTACCAATTACGGTGCAAATTTGAGAAACCGAATACTATGTGTGAGATATTCTACACAAAGTTCTCTTATTTACAGCAGGACAACTTTACATGAAGCAGCATATTGCCCAAAGTTCACATTTGTCGTACATCTCAAAACATAATAACTTTCAGTCTTCGTATCGGGCCAAAGCAGGAGCATCACGGAGCAAGCTTTGGAAAACGTAATAAGACATTGCTTACTTGGAAGCAGGTTACCAAATTGAAGGCAAACATTCCAAATGTGCAGTATTCACTACATTCCTCCTGCATCTGCCGACAGTAAATTTCCTAGTTCCCGTTGCCTCAGAAGATGTAAAGAGGAGAATAAGTATTCAATTTCTTAATTTAATGAAACCAAAGCACAAAAACGTGGCTTGTAAAAATTGTTGCTGAAGTAGTCATGAGGCATCACGCGTAGAAGGAAAGTTAAGTCCATCTTTAATATGGCTCACTGCTGTGGGGCATAACCACTTCAGCACATTTGGACCAAGTACCTGGTAGGAAGGATTTCACCGTTACTCAAAACCCAAATAACATGATTGTATTCAACATTTTGACATCCTTGTCATCTCATTCATATAGAAATGCATTTCAATTCATAAGCATGCATGTGCCAATTGAAGACTCATATAAGTTAAAAGGGAAGAAAAGTGCAACTGAGATACATAGACAATCACTCAAAGATAAAGAAATACCAGTGAAAAATTTTTGCAAGTGCCCAAGTCGAAAGGATGATGATATTTCAAACCAGATTTTCTTGCTAACCAGGCTGCTCGTTTTCCCTTGTAATACTGTCAAAATTTTCATTAGATAACCCATCAAGATCACAAAAGAACATCAACAACATCACCTAGACAAAAAGTAAACAGTCATATTACCTCTATTGTTGTCATATTATGAGCTGTAAGGTAGATATGCCAGCCCAAGAGTGTACCTAATGTCATAGTTAAGCCCAATATCATAGTCCCAGAGGTCACCTACATTGCATAAAACCATGAGAATTTGACTGAGGATGGGCAAAACGACTTCAGTTGATGAATGAATCAGGCAATTAACTCCTTACTGTACAGAACATGAGCCTAAATAAGAGCTAGGTTGAATAAAATAGCTTATATTGCTGACTCACATAAAAGAGCTTGAGAGGGAGACTGCCTTGGAAATCCCAGTTTCTGTGAAGTGCACAGTGTACAATCACGACCTAGGTAACCCCAAGAAAATTAAAGAAAATTTGAAGCTTGAAAAGATTAGTTTGAGTCAGAAAAGTAATGCTGTAATTAAGGAAAATGGAATTATGGCGTAGGGCATACAAAAGAATAGAAGCTTGCAGCAGTGGCATAGAAGACTAGAACAAGAAATGCCTTGTAGTTCTTGTGCCCAACACAATTGTTTATCCAAATGCAATGGTGATCCTGCATTATTTTTCAAGGGAACGAGTCACTAATTCTTGCAAGAAAAGTTATGACATTTCATCTTTTCCTTTCCCTTCGTTTTCTAAACACTAATTAAAGAGTACCCACCATCCTCAGAACACACCTTCGACAGACTCGGCAATGATGAGCCCTAGGAGGTTTGAATACTGAACATTTCTCACAACGCTGCTGGTGTGCATGCTGTGAATCAAGCAGTTAAGAATTTTTAGCCATAAACATTTGATATCCTTGTATATAACAATCTTTACTTTGGCTGCAAAACAAAATTTTGAGTCAACAGGGATGCAGAAACAAGCAGATAAGACCTACTTATATTGGAAGAGTAAAGTTAGATTTCTACTCTACATCAAATAAATTATTTATCGCATTTAATAGGTAATACATATAAGAAAAGAGAAAATTTCTCAGACATTTAACATATATCCCAAAATCACTCTAGAAAAATTAGTTGGAATGTCCTAAATACCAAATTGTGACATCCCTCAAAAGAATAATTTTTCTTCATTTCCTCTCAATACACTCAATGCACAATGAAAAAAAAAAGAAGCTTTTCTGTCGAATGAAGACCAACAGATGGAGTTGTGAACATGATAAGCAAAAAGAAAAACTTGAGGAAGATAACGATTGAAAAGTTGAAGCCAGCCTAAATAACATCATGGAAACTGCTACATTGAGGTTATCCTTGAAACTATTGAAGGTCTTAATCACTTTGAACATATTTATTAGAATATGAAGTAATTATCCATTTTATTCTTTAATAGTTCTTTATGGTTTACTTCATTTTCCTCTGGGTACAACTGATATACAGTCTTAGGCAACCAACCTTCTTCAACAACTAGGAAAATTCTACATTCCATGAGAACAAAAGAAATCCACTAAAACACTAGTATGCCAAATGCATAAAGAATTGTACAAAATAAACAAAAATATCATAATTAGACCTAAAAATTTGCATTTGCAACAACTCTAATACTAATCTAAACAGGTCTTATCAAGATAAATATTCTTTTTAGCCTTATAAAATAAGAATTACATGCCTGCTTCTATATCCCCGTAAAACAAAAAGCTAAAAGACAAAAAAAAAAGAGTTTAAATTTTGAACTAAAGCAAAGGAAAATAGGGTAAGTGCTTACTGTAGTCTTATTTTCTTGATCTGAAATGGGACACTCCTCAACATCAGGCACAAATTCAGATGGCACACCACCTGGGTCAGTGAGGATACAGACTACGAAAGAGAAAAAGCATAGAAAAGCCAAGGAGGTAAAGATCAAAGCACTCCGTGATCCTGCTGAGCTCCTCAAACCTATGCAGTCATCAATGAAGATGAAGATTGTGACGTAGTAAACAAAACCCAGTAATAAAAACACCGAAAGAATTGGGATTGAAAAAATTCTCTTGTATTCCATAGAAATGCTGAAAGGGTTGGGAAATCGTTAGACAAGAAGCAATTCTGAAGAAGAATAGCCGAAGAATTTTCAAGAACTCAAGAGATTACCAGACAGGCAATATTTTCGGGAAACTTTTTTTTTTTTTTCTTTCTGGTCCAACAAAAAATTAGTATGGTTCTGAAATGGGTTTAAAAGAGCCCGAATCATAAACTGCACCATTTGGACCTTAAACTTGGCCGGGTAGAGAAAATGGGCTTTGCAGTGAGGTGTCGTTGCTCTTAGGTTTGTCATTAAAACATCAACAAATAAAGGCAAATTGACACTTTTAGTCCCTGAACTTTTTTAGTTTAGTAAGTTAAATTCTTAATTTTTATTTTTAAATTTTTAGATTTCTCATCTTTTTTCGAGTGAATTATTTGGTCCATTTGTCCACCTACTGTTGGTCAATATTAGTCAACGTTTATTTTGAAAGATATTTTTTGAAGAGAAAATTTTAAGGACCAAGCTTGTCAAAATGAAAAAAGTTTAGAGACTAAATTTATTAATTTATCTATATATATTATTTTTTATTTTTGAAGATCTTCTGAATATATTTTGGCACAACAAAAAATGAGAAATGCACTACAATCTTTATCTTTTTTTTTATGAGACAATCTCAAAAAATAGAGCCATGATATGATTGTTCTAAAGTTTAAATTATATTTTTATCCCTTATATATTAAAAATGTTTTTATTATAATTAAATGTCTATATTTGTATTTAAAAATATAAGTTTTATTAATTCATATATCTCACTGCTAATTTTTTAAATTAATAAAGATAATATAATAACTCTTATAGTAACATATTTTCTTAAATTTACATATCAAGTAAAAATAAAAAATTTAAATTTTAACAAGATAAGTACAAAAAGATCATTTTTTTTTTCAAATTACCGCAAAATGCCTTAGAAGGGAGAGTGGGGTGCAGGAAAGAGATCTTTATCCTCGCCTCTTTTTATTGAAAATTTTACAAATAAAAAGACAATGAAATAGTTTATTTTTTAACACAATTATTAATTTTTCACTATATTTGCCTTATATTTTATTGTATTTGTCATTTTTTGTTATCCCAAAATATTGATTATTTCTATAAAAATAATATTTTTTTCATAATTGGTAGCATGCCTAAGAGGTTAGTAATTTAATTATACATTCCTTCCATACAAAAATAAAGGTTTACTACTTTATTTTCAAAATATTGAAAAATAATATTCATAATTTGTAGCACACCTAAGAAGTTAGTCAATTTAGAATATTTCTTCTTTTTCATCCAAAAAAAAAAAAATTCTACTTGTCTCTTACACATATAAGTGACATGGAATAGTAGTTTAAGAGTTAGGGTGGATTTTTTGGTACTTTTCTAATAATAGAGCAAATATTTTCAAGTGTCATAGAAACATAAGCAGTTATTTGCTTAATAATCAATTATTTGAGATGTTAGTTAAATGGTCATGCAATCAACATTACATGGCGGAAATTAAACCAAGAAACCATCATCAGGATCACTTATATATTACAAATAAAAAAAAAAGGTAAAGAAAATACCTTCGCAACCTTTGCTATCGTCACTGGTGTTTAAAATTTTTTCTTGCTCATGGCGCGATCTAGTTATCGACCAAACGAGTTTGTCTTCTTTTTCATTCGGTCACAGTCATCACAAAACCAATAGTAGGTTTGTCTCCAACAGTATCCACACGAGGATTTAAAAACTAGGACCGCCTAACTCTAGTGCTAGCCAGGAGTGACAGGCAGCTAGGGTTTTTTTAGAAAATAATAAGAAAAACGGTACGTTTTTGTCAACTAACAACCCAAAAAATGTAACATGTATTTCTCATGTACATATCCGTGCACCTTTTAGAATCCTAATCAAATTAGGACTTAATAATTATGATTAGAACTCAAAAGTTTTTATAATTATGATTTAGCCCGTAAATTATAATTATTTATAATTTGACCAAAATAATTTCTTTTTCTCATAATTAACTTTATAATATTATCAAATAACATATCGAGTTCTTAATTCTCTATTGTGTATGACCTATTAAGTTTTTTGGTTTATTGGTAGCAAAATATGAATTAATCCATATATCTTTATGATTAATAGTCATTAATAATTATAATTAATTTATTAATTTTAATTAAGATTAATTTATTAATTATTTAGTTAATAAATACATATTTAACATATCATGAGTAGCACCTAGCAGTACATTATGCCGCCCAAAAGTTCAGAAAGTCAAGTGACTTGGTATGAACCATTTAATAGCAAATATCAATGTAATAAATTCCCTTCATCATACAATATCTCATTCAGTTTAGATCATGGAATTAGTGCTAACTCCCTCTAAAATATTAATTAATTTTGATCCGAATATTTTAGTATTTATTTCCAAAATCCATTACTCATCATGCATATCAATTTGAATTATTTCCAATACACAATCACCTCGACCAATGACTTCTCGAGCAGTGATTCGTGTAAGTGGCCGTGATTGCCTTTACTATTAGGAGTGGTGAATCTTTTATTAATCTTATCAACTACTTTCATTTACTTCACGTTGTACCAAATATATATCCCATATGTGGTCTTGTCAGGACTCCAGAGATTGGAATCAAAACACAACGCTTAGCAAACAAAGTACCTTGGAGACCTCAAATCTAAGGATACTTGTACATTTGCTATGATGATATTCCATCACTGGTACTAAATAGTTATCCATGTAATTATCTCATATCTCATAGTTAGGTTATCCAATATACTTGTTCTAGTAACAAGCATCCGCGTGTTAATTTTGAATATCATAATACTCACGAATGTAAAAATCACTGCCTGATCAAATTAGTAAGTATAACACGTGTTAGTGTTAACACATTAATAATATCCTATCTCATTAATATTATGACTATGGATAATTTAAATACAAAACATTATCCAGTGTAATATGAACCTCACATCATGATTTCTATCATGATTTTCTTAATACAGTGTTACACTTTAAACTTTATCTAACAATTATATTCATACGAAAGTATAAATAAAATAAATTAAAAGATAAAAAATACCTTATATTATTAAATAAATGTGCAATATACAAAATATATATGATTGCCTCTAGGGTATAACACTAACACGAGAAATATGAAATAAACATTATTCAATAATTGTCATAATTTAATTTTTAAAATTATAATATTCTTTTTTTGAATGGGTGAGAATAGAAGATAGAAAATATATTTAAACAATCTTTAATATATATATATATATATATATATATATATAGAGAGAGAGAGAGAGAGAGAGAGAGAGAGAGAGAGAGAGAGAGAGAGAGAGAGAGGAGTAAATTAGTAAATTTAGTCTCTAAAC
This sequence comes from Voacanga thouarsii, assembly GCA_026120185.1. Classification (NCBI taxonomy): domain Eukaryota; kingdom Viridiplantae; phylum Streptophyta; class Magnoliopsida; order Gentianales; family Apocynaceae; genus Voacanga; species Voacanga thouarsii. Next base: position 966,693 of record JANUWF010001064.1, on the reverse strand, counting down.
TTTTTTGTTTGACAAGTTTGGTCTCATTTCTTAAAATAAATATTGACTAGCGTTGACCGTCTATAGGTAGACGAAGGGATCGAATAATTCACTCTAAAAAAGATGAGGAACCTAAAAATTTAAAAATAAAGATTAAAGATTTAACTTGTCAAATTTAAAAAGTTCAGACTAAAAGTGTCAATTTGCTATAAATGAATAATTTTCACATTTTTTAATACATTAAAGGTCGAGAGGGAAGGGAGAGGAGAGAAGTGATGCCTTTATTTGTTAAAATGAGTAAATATAATATAATCTTTTTATTTGATTGAGGTAAAAGAAAAATAAAATTATATTAATTCGTCCAATTTATTAAAAACTAAAAATATTATTGGTAAGTAAACTTCTTATTTTTTTATTATTTTTTTAGTTTTCTTTACAACTAAACACAATTAATAATGCATTTACCTTTGAATTTATATTATTTTAAAAATGTAATTTCAATCTATAACTTCAATTTAATTAAAAATTTTAATTTAAATAATTTCTATTTTTTTTAAAATTGTTATTCATTTATAACGTATCATATTTTTTCTTTATCTTCATATTAATTTTACATATTTTTAATTTGTTTATTCAATTTAAATACACTTTTTATAGAAGAATTAATTTTACTCCATCTAAATATAATATTAACTTCATTCGTTAAAAAAAAAAGATTAATTTTGAATAAGAATAAGAATAAAATCTTATTATTTAATTTATATAAAATACAAATTTTCAATAACACACTAAAAAGACCAAAACAACCTTTCAATAGATACAAAATGTTCACAAACCGTATCCAATAGTATAACACACTTTAGATTAGGAAACTTTTGCCTGATAAACCCTGTCCTGGGTTAGGGTTTAAGGCCATAGAAAAACAGGGGCTTGCTGGCTGTGTCCCTGAATTGCAGATATGGAAGACAATGACGAAGCACGCTACGAAGCCAAGGAACAGTTTCCAGAATTTGTTAATAAGGTTTCTCATGAGGTCAAACTTAAAGAACTTTTTCGCAACTTAACCTCAATCGAATCAAAACTATGTTCAGATGCCTCCAAGGAGTTCAGGAAGCTTCTCAAATCCGATTCTGGGTTCGGATTGCTTAGCTCTTACATCCAAACATCACCAAAATTGGTCGAGCTTCTTCAAGTTTGGGACCTCCGGAAAGGCAAGCCCGGATTTTCCAACTTTTTGAAATTGATTACTGCTATTTTTAGCCACCCTTCTGGGAAAAATAAAAGCAATAGTAATAGTAATGTTACAAAAGAGTTACTGTTTGTTTGTAGAGCGTTAGATAAGTTTGCGCGAGTTATTGTTGGGGAAAAGATGGGGGACTTGTATAAGGAATTGAGTAGTAAGGAAGCAAAACGGCAAAATGCTGTGCTTTTGCTGTTGGCTTCCATTGTTAGACGTGGCCAGGGGTTGGCGTGGGAAGTTGCCAAGTCTTTTGACTTTAAGATGGAAACTTTTTCGAAGCTTGCTGAGTGGAAGGTGAGACGGAATGAGGGGAGGAGAAAGAATTTAACAAGGAGAGCGTTTGTTGGGTTTGCAATGTCGTTTCTGGAGGTAGGAAATCCAAGGTTGTTGAGGGGGATATTGCAGCAGAGGAATATGTATTCAGGCGTGCTTCGTGGTTTGGGAAATGATGATGACGGGACAGTGGCTTATGTTTTGTCAGCTCTGCGTGATAGAGTGCTTGTTCCGGAGTCATTAGTGCCTCCAGGACTCAGGAGTGTGTTGTTTGGGAGTGTTACCTTGGAGCAGTTAATAAGCATTTTGGGGAGGGGGGATGGTGGCATTGCTGTAGACTTGGCATATAATTTATTGATTGCAGTGTGTACAGATCCCTCTAATGGCTTGATGCCAGATTTGGGGAGGGCCACTAATCCTCTGAAGGGAAATCGGAAGCGATTATTGGATCTTTTGAAGAAGCTTAAAGCAACAGAGATAGAGTACCAAAAAGACCTGCTTTTGGTCATTGTAAAGGGGAGGCCTGTCTTTGGTTCAGCATACTTGGATGAGTTCCCCTATAACCTAGAAGATATTGCGTCTCCTAACTGGTTAGACATGTGTAGTCCTATTAATACTTTTTTCTATGTCCTTTGTATCGAATATGGTGATTGAAATGCTTGCAGGTTTGCTGCTGTTTCTCTTGCTGCAGATGTGATGTCCTCAGTGGGTAATGGTCTTGCAATTGGCTTTTTTGACTCTCAGTTTCAGGAGCCTCCATCCTTTCACAGCTCAGATGTGCAAGATATTGTAAAGTGCATTGGGCCACGTCCATTAACCCGATTGGTTATAAACAAGGGGCTGCTTCACTCTGATCCTCTTGTGAAACACGTGACTTTGAGGCTCGTAATGGAGGAACTGAAGCTGCTCGACTCTCTAATTGGCGCTGTAAATTACATATCCACTTCCAAAGGTAAGATGATGCATAAATGGGCATCTCTCAAGCAAGATATTCAGAATGCAGTCCGAATCTTACTTCCTGATCCTCAGGTGCTACTGTCACTAATTTCTCCATTTAGTAAAAACTACAAAAATCCAAAGCCATGTCTGAAGAGACCGGCTGACAGTGAACCACAAGAACACAATTCAAGGGACAAGAAATTAAAGGACAGCATTGCGAATGATGACATTGATATTCTTGTGAGTGGGGTTAGTTCTTCCCCTCTTAGTGCTTTAGGGGGAGACAGTGAAGAAGTTATAGGAAAATGTGAAGCCAATAAATTGAATAGTGATGCTGATGTGGTTAATCCTGTTCCAGAGATCTGGGGGTTGAATCAATGCTCCAAGTTAGACATTGCAATCGAAGATGCAGAAACATACTTTTACTCGCAGTTGCTTGATGTTCTCCAAATCTATCATGTAAGATTTGAGACTTTGAATACTTTTTTGCAATTATTGAAAAATATATGAGTGTCTAGGACTCTCATGCCATTAAATCCAGTTCTAATTGATTTTGAGCAATGTTGTGCTTTAGTGTCTAGATCAGATTCTAGGTTTCCCTACCTTTCACAAAAATTTGGTAACATCAGTAACATTACTCCTTAAAAACTTCATTTCAGATACAGAATTATTAGAAGGCTGGTGTTTGGATAGACGTGCAAGTGGAACAATTTTGCTTCTTGTTTCATTATGCTCTTTCATCAAGCATATCAGTAATTATACCTGGCACATTTTGATATCCTGGTTTTACTTGGAAGCTAAGCTAAAATTGTTTTTGAGTTGCTACACAATGAGCGCAGGCTTTGAAATTTCCCTTCGTGGATTATTGTCCTGAATATTCAGGTGTATTTATTTGAAGATGTTGGCCTTTGTAGTCGCAGGCACGTGTTTTGACTATTTATTACCTGCTAACTCTCAAGTGTCAATGAAATGCTTTCCAATTCATTCTAAAATATCACATCTTGTCAACATAATACCTAATCAGTCGTCACTGTTTTTGCCCATTTGGACTGCAATGGATATTCCTGGATGTGGTGAAAGTTGTAAACTTATGCATGAGTATAAATATGAGCATCTGTAATTCTTTGATTTTTTAAGAAAATTGTTAAATATCGTAAACAATGAATGCATGTTAATACATGTACTTAGTTCATATTGTTGGATGTCTTTTTATTTTGAATTTTTTTTTATAGAAATGTCCCAAAGTAATCTTTAAACAGCATTTTAATTGCTTTGGAGGAACTCTACACATCTGTCAATATTTTTCATCATGTTGATTAGTTAGGCTTGAAAGATGCTTTTGAATGTCAATACTTCTGTTTGTTTCTTCTACTGGAAGAGAAAATTAAAAAACAGATGAAAAATCTGTTGAATATTGGTTGTCTTGTGTGTCTGTTCATTTTCTTCCTGCTTCCTCTTGCTTTTTTCCCCTCATTGAGATTGGTACTTTGTTTTTTGTTTGTTGTGGGGGGGGAGTGTCTGCAATCTATTCTGCCAAGCATATCCGGCCCAATATCTGTATTCCTTGTCGAGCTCTGCCATACACTAGTCAGAAGGAAATGGATAACATGTAAAAGAAAAAAGGAAGTTAATTTACTTTTCTTCCTAACTGTAGATGCTGTTGTACTCTCTTGCAGCGGACATTGCCTATGGCTTTTGCAGGATCATTTGATTTCTTTAGAGTTCTGCCTTGCAACCCTTTAGCATTGCCAACTATTCTACAGCAGTCCCTACTGTCACTGCTTGTGGAACAAGTTGCTGGGTCCTACAAGGGTGAGACCGCCACTAAAACCCAGCCCCAGATGTACAAATATCTGCAGTCATTCATCAACATATGCATGTATTCCCCAATCAGAGGCATAAAGGATCAGGCTGATAGTCTAGCACAGGCAGCCATGTTAAGTACTGGTGCATTTGACCAAAACCCAAGGGAAATTTGTATTTGGTTCCTCTTTATACCTGGATATAGTAAAAATGATATTTCTGCCCAAAATATGGAGATTGAGATGTTCCAAAAGTTGTCTCCAGCTGTTATCTCTTTCCTATGTGATGCTGTTTCTACTATTGGAAATAACTTGTTCAAATATTTGGAGCTTATGAGGTGTTATCTGTGTGATGCACAATGTGCTAAAGGTAATTCAACCATTTCTTTGTTATTTCATGAGTGTAGATTTAGTAGCAGCAGCAAGGGCTCTACGAACAATTGTTAGCATATGTGGTTATGCCATGACCAAATTATAATACTCCCTCTGTCCACAAATAACTGGCCTAATTGTAAAAACTACACATATTAAGGAATTGTGAAATTCTATAGTAAAAATGATTAAAATGTCCATTATACCCTTTGGAGTATTTTTATTATCTTTCTCACCTCATTAATTTGAATTCCACTACTCCTTTAATTATATTACTCTAATAATTACATATGTCTTTCTTTTCTCACTTATGTCCTTTGTCTCTCTCTTCCCACACTTTGTTTTAATGTATTCTTTTCACCCATATCACCTCATTAAATTACACTTTTGACTATTTTTATAAGATAACGTGATTTCATTATTGGTTAAAATAACTTCAGTATAGATAATTGTAATACTAATTAATTGATAGAAAATTGTGCTAAGGGTAAAATTAGAAAAAAATAATTAAATACAACCTACATTTAGAAAATGGACAGTTATTTTTGGATAAACCAAAAAGGAAATTAGGCCAATTATTTGTGGACAGAGGGAATACTTATTATTTCTCTTATAGTTGTTACAGTTTTGTTCACAGTTTGCTTAAAAAAGATACTTCTCTAGCACATTTCATGTGGCATACTTACTATTTTGGGCTTTTTTAGTATTCCCTTTGTCCTAAAAATCATGTCAAAAATTTTTATTTTTGTTGTACTAAAATACTTGTCAATCTCATATATCAAGAATAAATTTATTGCTTATATTCCTCCTTCAATCAAGAATATGCGCGTTCCCAATAAATCATTAATGAATGTATAGAGGAGAACAATTAACGAATGTTTACTTTTATTTAGGGTATAATAGTCCTTTTCTATTATAATTATGCAAGTTTTAGTAATTTCTTAATCTCCATGTCATGTCCTAAATTGAAATGATTTTTAGGATGGAGGGAGTATATATGAAACTTCATTAAGTAATTCATACCTTCAGAATTACTCAATCCCATAATATATTACTTTTATGTCTTCATATTTGATATAAAGTATACAGTGGCTCCCACTTGATATACTTTTTGACATACACTATTACCTTTGCAATGTATAACATTGTTTTTTCAATTTTTGTATAAAACACCATGCTGAGTCAAACACTTCCACATAAAATGGATGGGGGAGTAATAAAAACTGTCAATTATCATAAACCAAGCTTACTTGGGCTAATTCAGAGGACTAATGTTAAAATCTAGGATTTATAAGCATGCTTTGTGGAGCTATTTTGATAATATCCTGAGGTTGATCTGGTGCCTGTTGCAGATGTATCTCCTAATTTTAGCCCATTCGTCATTTGTGTTCTGGAGAAGTGCCTAAGGTTGCTTGGTTCTGAATCTGGAGCCTCTACATTACATGAGAAGTCATTGATATCATTGTATGTTTCCACGACGTTAAAATATCTCTTGGAAACACAGGTAATAAGTCTGTCATTTATTGTTTGTGTGGTGCACCTTTTTGTGTTTGTGCAGTTACGTCTAGATTTGGACAGTAAGAGGTTCTTTCAGTACATCAAGAACTCATTGAATCTTTTTTCTAGGTTGAACCCGGAATCTTGTCTTTCCTAGTTGATCACTTACTATCTGAGAGACTTGAGGGTTTTTGCAACATGATTGGAATCTCCAGCATTCCCTGTGAGTGGAGACCACTGATGAGTTTATTACATTTTTCTAGGAACCTTATGCATCATGAAATCTGTGGCAGTTTTACAGCTGTGGGGGAAGCTGTTTGTTCTCGTGGCTCTTTTGTCAATACTCTTACTGAGGTTAAAAGAATTTTAGGGAGCGAGTATCATAGTGCACTGATCGGAGTTACCATTGGTTTCTCCTTTTCAATTATATGCACTCCTCCAACAGAGTTACTACACAATTTCCCAGTAGTCATTTCTCTTTCAAATCAGTTACTTGGGATTCCTTTCTCAATTTTGTTTTTAATATTCTTTCTTGAACCAAGTCATCTTATACACCTTTTCAAGTTGTGGCCTGAAGTCTGCTTTGGTGGTATGAAGAAGTTAAAAACTGGATGTCATCACGAAGGAGGAAAGGAGGAGCTAGTATCTGATGAGGTCAATGGTTCATTAGACTCTGCTTCTGTTGCATTTTCTTTGTTTCTAGAAAGGGCTCCTTTTCATGTACTTTTTCCTGCAATTTTATTCATTGATGACTCATGTTCACTTGGGCAATCAGAGATGCAGAATTTGCTTCTGGATAAACTCTCCAAGTGGACGCCTGAGCAAACCATCAACTCTTTCTGCCATCTACTTTCTTGCATCTATCAAGCACGATCATTATGCAGAACCAAACCATCCAGAGAACTTGAGAAGATTTGTGATTTCTCTTTTCTTCTTGCTGAGCACATATTGAAACAATGTTTGATTGAAAAGGTTGATTCTGATTATTCAGGATATTGTTGGGTTCCTTTTTCAACTCGTGTTAAAGAAGTGGCAGAAATTCTTTTTCATCACCCTTTGGTCACAGAAACTCTAGAACACCCTTTGTCCTCTCAGAAAAGTTTTGCAGACGAGACTTTCTTGGAGTCTTCAGATAGCTTCCTGGAATTTGTTAGACAGGGTATTTGCAAAATGGATCGTCAGGTCATGGACTTGTTAAGAATGACTTCTGAGCTCTTGGTGCCTCTATGCTGTGACTATAGCTGTTTATCTGGAGTTCATTATGCTAATAAACAAATAACAGAGGCTTTCAAAGCTCTAGCTGACAAACTGATTCTGATATTGAAGTATAAATTCACTGATTGTATCAAAGCTAAAGAGCTGACACCTCTAATTCCGGCATTATATGCTTTACATAGGCTTATTGATTTCATAAGCCCCTTTGAGCTGCTTGAGTTGGTGCACTGGTTGTTCTCCAGAATTGAATGCAATGATGCTACCAGTTCTCCATCTTTTAGAAGATCTGTTCTTGTTGTCAGCTTGCATGCTGCTCGTTGTGCATTTGATTCTCTCTCAGTGTATATTGTGCGGTTAAATTTGAAAGGAAGCCAATTTCATTTGTTTACTGGAAGAGAAAACAGAAGTATCGATGTTACCATTTTCGAGAAAATTTTTTCCCAAGTGTTTAAGATTGCTACTTCTTTTGAACTTGATCTTGCTGATCTTTGCTTACTAAAAGCTGTTAAGGTTGTTGGATTCCATAAAGATGCGGAGAAGAATAGTCTACTTTTTATTATGGCTATATCAAGACTTGTGTCAACTATCCCCCTAGAGATTTTGTCTCACTGCATGCACATGGTAACCAAGGTTAAGGCTGAATTATTGTTTCTTGTTTGTGAACTGAGTCTGGTGCATCTCTCTGTTTTTGGACAATTATTTTCTGATGTGATGGATAATTCTCTGCTGCTTAAGGACAATAAGATGGAAGAAAACTGCAATCACCTTCGTTCACTTGAGATTTTGATGCTTCTGCCCACTGTCCTCTTGTATTTGAATTCAGATTTTCTAAAATTCGAGGGCCAATGCCATCAGCATTTTGCAAATATAATCTCCTTCTTTTGGAGAATACTAACTCATGGTTTTTCTAATTGGAAGAGCTATGTTTTGGAGGATATGTTTGGCTTAAGGTCTGCAGAACCCTTGCCTTCATCTATGAAAGAATTTCTGAACCTTGTCTCATGCAGTCTTCTTGGAAAAGCCATATTTCTGATGCAGCATTACCTTGATTTAAGTGGGCATTCGGTGAAACTAAAGGATCGGTTGTGGTTATTCAATTCAATTTGCCCTCATTCCAGCAAGAATGATGATATTCTGGACTTTAAAATTAGTGAAGTCTGTGTTAGTTCATTTGAGCATCCTTTAAACTTGGCAAATTCTACTGTTGCAAAGATACGTTTTTGCAGGATGTTGCTATTTCCAGATCATAGTCTGTTCCAATCTCTGCTTGAAGAAGATGGAAATAAAAAGAAGATCCATTCTGAAGTTTGCTCGTCAAGGGTCCGGTTTCTAAACATGTTGGTTCACTCATGGCAACTTATTGTCAAGAAATGCCATTCAGATATTGGTAACTCTAGACAAGGAGAGGAGGCAAATTTTTTGCTGTTTAGGTTCTTGGAGACCTTCATTGCAAATAATATATTGGAACTGGTGGCAGAGATGTGCGATTATCTGGTCAAATTGCATTCTCTTCCCTTCATCGAGCAACTTGCCAAATATTCTCTTCTTTATAGGTTTGATGATCCAGCAACACTGAAGATTCTCCGAACTGTTCTTGCTTCACTATCTGAAGGAAGGTTCTCATGCATTGCAATCCTTCAGTTGTTGCTTTCTCACTCCCAATTTGCATCAACCCTTTGTTCTGGCTGTAGGGCACATGATCCCACTCAATATGGTTTGGCATTTACTCCAATAACAAGCATCCTGAAGTCGGTTGTTTTCCCTCGAGTTACGAGAGATGTTAATGGAAGCAATATGGGTACATCTAAACTTCACATGAAGCAGTTGGAACTTGTCAAGTTGCTTAGGATTCTCTTTCAGATTAAGGCTCAGCAATGCGACTCTGATGCTGAGGCATTCAGTGCCATAAATGTGAAAGAGTTGGTTTTGTTGCTTTTGTCTTCTTATAGTGCAACGCTTACAGAGATTGATTTGGAAATATTCCTCCTTATAAATGAAATTGAGTCTAGTGATGAATCAGTGTCAGAGATTATAACAGAAATGGACTATCTATGGGGCTCTGCTGTTCTGAAAGTTAGAAAAGAACGCGAAGAGCAGCAAGATGGGTCTTGGAATAACCAGAATGACACAGAAGCAGTTGAAGAACATCGAAGAATTCAATTCAGAGAAAATTTTCCCATTGACCCAAAATTATGTGAAAAAACACTTTTGTTTTTTCCCTACCATAGATCTGCTGGTCAAAGAAATTTGAGCAAGCTTAAAAAGGATGATTTTCACAAGGTATTTTTTTCTTTGAGCTATTTTTTTGCTAAATGAATTCTTATAATTTTGAAACTTTTGAGGATCTTCTTTGTCATCTCTTATCCTATTCCTCCCTGAGGAAGTGTTTGGTTTTTCCTCATTTTGAATTTCAGGAAGATGGTGGGGTAAAGATCTTTAGTTGCTTTCTTCCAGATCTGATTTCTCTTTTTGGGGGTAATGTCTGCAGGCAGATTCTGTAAATGATGATAATATGGAAGTTTATGATCCTCTTTTTATCTTGCGTTTCTCAAGTCACTGTCTTTCAAGGGGTTTCATTGAGCCGCTGGAGTTTGCTAGTTTTGGATTGCTTGCACATATATTTCTCATCTTGTCTTCACCTGATGAGGGTATGAGGAAACTGGGCTATGAGGTTCTTGGAATATTCAAGAGTTCTCTAGAGGTAGTGAGTTTAAGTCATTTCTGTTTCTTTGGCTGTTTTGGTGATGTGTGCAAAGCATGAAAGAGGTCACAGTGATGATGGGCAAATGAGGAAACAGGCTAGCTTTAGGGTTCATTGTGAATCATTAATACGAACAGGTTATACGGTGCATAACACGCATCTCCCACTCACCTTAGCATCACTGAAAGTAAAAAATATGATCAAGTGGAGTGTAACTCTACAGATTATTTCTCCTCTTCCCCAAGGGCCAAAGAAAAACGGCCCTTTAGCATCAATAGTCATTTTATGCAACTGTATGAGGTTTTTTGGGTGATGGGAATGACTGTTCTATTCTTGTTTGCACAAAAGTTGAAAATATTCAGATACTTGATACTAAGTTTGTCATAAAACAATGTTCAATTTGGTGCTTTTTTTTTGGTTTAATGATTTAGTTGTAGTTCTTTTCTTTATTAAATAAGGATGAAAGTTTCAATTTTCCAATTACAATCTCCCTTCCCCCTTTTTTCTGAGGGGAAAAATTTGGACTAATGCCAGCTTAGTCAACTAGCATCCTGAACTGTCTGCAAAACTTGTGGTAGGTTAATGATTTGTTTATTGTATGTTCTCAGAACTGTGAGAAGAGGAACGATGTCATGAGACTTCGGCTCTTGTTGACATACATTCAAAATGGCATTACAGAGCCATTTCAGAGGATTTCTTCTGTAACTGCTGTATTTGTTGCGGAGTCTTCTTTTGTCCTGTTAGATTCTTCACTTGATCATTATTCAACTATAAGTAAGACGCTTATGCGATCGCCTAGTGCTAATATGAAGGTATCAAACATTATGTCTTTGCTTGATTTTATTTTTCTATTGAACTTACACCTAGTTTGGTTTGGGTGAAAGGAGGGAGGAAAAGGGGAGGGGGTGTATATGTGGAGGTAAATGGTTGGTTTCCTTGTTTGGTTGGAGGGAAATGAGGATGAGAAGTAAAATGGGAGGGGATGTTGCTCCTCCTCCACATTAGCAAAACACCTCCTTCAAAATTGGAGAGTTTGGAAGTATTGGTAATTTACTTCCCTTCCATCCAACCAAACAAGATGTTCCACCAGTGGAAGTGGAGGTGACCTTCCCCTCCTCCTTTGCGGACCAAACTAGCAATTAATGAGTAGCATTATGCAAATAGATTATCTAAATCATGTGGTTAGTCTAAGTTTTTGTCCTTGCTACCTTGTGATGATCTGTTACTTCTTTTGTTAGGGTATACCATTATTCCAGGAATTTTTCTATAGTAGCTCTGTTACTTTCAAGACAGAGAGGTTATGGATGCTCCGGCTTTTGAATGCAGCCCTAAATACAGATGATGATGCTCAAATATATATCAGAAGCTCTATTTTTGAGAACCTTATGACTTTCTATGCTTCTCCTCTTGCAGATGATGAGTCTAAGGAACTGATAATTCAGGTACATATTTTGTTATGACTCTTTTGGTAGGACTGAATTCTTTTCTTCCTTTTTTATTTAATTAGCTCTTCCCATGCTTGCATCCTAGACATAGATGTTTTTGAATTTTTTGTGGTTCATAAATCGATCAACTTTTATTGTTATTTCCTTTTCAATCTTTTAATACTTCATTTAACTGGTTTTACTAATATTAACGTTAGTTATATTCTGGAATATCCATGATACTTGATTTTTGTTTGTCATGTCAATGCATTCTGAGTTTTCCTTGTTCAAGTGCCTTTGGTGTGTACATAGTGTAGACTACATGTTTTCTCTATCCTTGAAGAAATGGGATTTTGTTGAAAAGGCTGCCAATCATTTCAGGATTGGCATTTGAATCTCTACATTTGTTAGGCTTTGAAAACTGAGTCATTCTAATTGCTGGCTTTGTATGAGCTTGTCAAGTTGAAATTGTTGGTTAGTTATGCTTGCCAAGAATACCGAAATAATTAAGTGGGAAAACTTCTTTTTTCCTGTTTCTTTATTTCACTGGCCTCTTTTCCCTTTTTTGCTTCCTTTCTTCGTGGGAAGGGATTCTAATAGTGTACGTTATTGTTATCTTTTATTTCGATTTTTACATTTCAAGTAATCTGAAGATGAACTTTGATACTTTCTACAGTCAACTTTTATCTGTCTGGATTGATGCTTTATGACATTGAATGTAGCCTTTTGAGAACTATGTTGATTTGTTTATTACTACCTCCGTTTCACAATATAAGTCCTTTTAGACTTATGCATAAGAATTAAGGGTCCTAAATTCTACAAAATTTTAAAACTAAACTTCTAAAAACACTCCTAATTAAATCTTTATCTACTTTGGTAATTGGAGAGAGTTGGGTCATAATTAGTGAAAAGAGAGAGATTGTAGGGAGGGGTAGAGTTGGAAAAAAAGCAATAAATGTTTATAGAACTTTGTAAAACGACTTTTATTGTAAAAAAACTTTTCAAATCCAAAACGACTTATATTTTGAAACGGAGGTAATAGCATTTTACTTACTTTCTTAAGTTTTTTTGTTTGGGAAGTGGTTTGATCTAAACTAAATTGATATAATAATAATAATAATAATAATAATAATAATAATAATAATAATAATAATAATAATAATAATAATTAAATTTCTTTTATCATTTTTGTTCAGCTTGATAAGTTATTGTTTTGCTCGTCTGATTTTCTTCAGTGGAGAGCTCAAATCTGTTACTTGAATTTCTCTGCAGATGTTGAAGAAGTCTGTTAAATTGCAGGAACTGACAAGATACTTGGTTGAACGATGTGGCATAATCCCTTGGTTTTCATCTCTTATTTCATCTGTTTCTTGGAGTCTATGCAAAAATGGTAGAGGTTCTCCACTAGCTCGATTAGCTGTGCTTCTGGAGGTATTAATTCTTTATGTTCATTCTTAGTCAGACTTCTCAAGTTAAAACAAAATTATGTTCGAACAGAAGATTAAATCCTTGTAGTAATGTTTCTCAATAATAATTTGCTTTAAAATTAAAGTAGACAAAAATCCTGCCTTTTTTTTTTAACCCACCTGATTAAAAAAAACCTTCAATTCTTAAAAGAGAATAGAAGAAATCATACTTACATACAATATCTTAATTCTAGTACATCTAATGATCAATAAATTCAGTTTATTTCTATGTCGGGATGTATTAAAATCCTAGTACGATCTGTTGTTACCTTAAATTTTTGAATTTTTAATAATTCCACAAATACGGTCATAGGATGAAGTTACTAAAGAACTTGTCAAGTCCTTGGCTTAAAAGTTGAGCATGAAGCTCTATGGAATCTATATGCACATTTAGTGCTTAAGTAAGAAGGGAACTGTTATTTGTTCTCCATTTTACATTCTCCCTTTAGAAATTTCTTTCTAGCAGTTTCCTTGAGATGAAAGTCTCTGTTCTCTTATTTAGGTAGTCAATGAAATTATTGCATACCAGAACACAAGTGAGTGGCTGCAAAAAGGTGCTTTGGAGCAGCTTGCTGAACTTTCATCTAATCTATACAGACTTTTGTTGGGCTGTGTAGAATTTACACAAAAGGAAGATAGAATTATTGATTTAATTCTACAAATATTGATGTCAACATTGAAGATATCACAGAAGAGAAAAGTATATGAGCCACATTTTACCCTGTCATTTGAAGGCCTGTACCAATTATGTGGTGCTGTTAATTCATATTGTGGGGGGAGGTTCACCCCTATTGCAGAGCTTGGACTCAAAGCCATACTTATGAGTACTCCTGTTGCAATTTCGGACATGGTACTGCTCTCTCTCTCTCTGTGCAGTTGGACATGTTGCAATTTTGTCATGTAAGATATTTTCCATGTGCATTATGAATTTTTCATTCAATACCCCACTCCAATAAACTTCCTATTTACTTTGTTTTTTTTGGGGGGGGGGGGTTCGTACCTTCAAACAAAAGTAAAGTTGATGTCGTTATAGTTAGTGCTTATGGTGATTTAAAGTTTGATGTCTTTTGAAGACCTGATGAATGGTTGAAATTTTGCTCTCTCTTGTTAATTTGCTTCTGGATAGCAAAACTGGGTTCTTTCTTTTATTTGGTCATCTACTAGTTTATGCACAATTTCATTGGTATCATGCAAAATTTTCATGTGTCATTGACTAACCAGAAGTTGACTGCCAAAGGTCATGGGACTGAAACCCATCTGGATATTTGAGATGATGCTGGCAGCCAAGCTATGGTAATATAGCAACCATATTTGCACGTTCTTCCCCTGTGAACATGCCATCTATACATGTGCAAAATTGCCTTTATCAGGATCCAATGTTACTTGTGTACTTTTTTTGGATTATCTGGCTTGTCTGGGTTCACTTACAAGAAATTTACAAATTTGAGTAACAGAAAACTTTTTTCCTGCATATTTTCACTTTAGATGTTGATGGAACACAATCCACCTTTGTAAGCTCAATAAAATCTTTATAGACTGCACCAGTTTCCATATGGTGAATAGTTTCTTATGGATCAATTGGTATTTTCCCACTAGACCTTGCCTACCAGTAGTTTGCTTCTTTATCATATACCGTTTCATAATACGGCCAAAGTTCACAACTGGGAAGAACAGTGCGTGTCATTTTTGCCGCTTTGCAAACTCTTTATTTCATGAATCTTGACATGCAGTTTAGTCTTACATGTGTTTTAGTTTTTAGTAGTTTTATTCTTGTCAGCATCCTGGACCCTAGTTTTTCTATCCTCCATAAATGTGAAATCTTACATTGTTGTTTGTCCTTGACAGGATCCAGACAAGCTTTTGAAATTCCTGAGCTGGGCAATTTCAACTGCTTCTCAGTCAAATATAATCAATATGCCTCAATCTGAAGCAGAGTATCTTAAAACTTCAGTTATGTTCTCAGAAGAATTCTCTGAAGAGAATCTTACAGCTAAACTTTTACGTTGGCTGACTGCTTCAGTCATCATTGGAAGGCTTTCGTGGAAATCAAGTGATGTGGATTATGCTTGTCATTTTGATAGATTAAAGCTCTACACACTGCAGTCTTTATTGGATTATGGCGAGAAGGGATCCAGAGAAAATCAAGGGGCTGAGGTGATACTAGCAACATCAGTATTTTATCTGCAGCAGCTAGTAGGAATACAATGTAAATCACTGCCATCAGTTGTTTCTGCTCTGTGTCTCCTACTTTTTTCTGCTCCCTCCTTGGCAGGTGCTTGTCTTAAACCTAGCAGTTCTTTTAAGTGATTCTGCTGTGCATAATTGCCATCAGCATGGACTTGTTTTATTTGTTCATTGACTTAACATTTACCAATATGTATTCCCCCCCGCCCCTTTCTAAACTCTGCTGCGTGTGGACTTGTTTTATTTGTTCATTGACTTAACTTTTACCAATTACGTATTTTTTTTTTCCTTCTCTAAACTCTGCTGCGTGTATCTTGTGCTAAAGGAGAAAGAATAAAGCATTGCTTTTTTTGCCTTATTAATTATTTTTGTCTTTCAGTTCTTTTGGATTTAAACTTGAACTATGAAGAATCTTTCGCCTAGATTATTCTTGTCTAACTACAACCTTTTGATCAAATGAGATTGTTGATCATATGATGCTAATTTACAATTGACCCCCCACAAAAACAACACACAAAACCCCAAGTGACTGGTTCTGTCCCTAGTGGAGTCCTTATTATGCGTTGCATTTTATACCAATGATGTAATTTTGGTGGGCACTGGTTGGCATATCATGGTAGAAGTCACCAAACTTAGAGCAAAAGTTCATCTAATTCCCGAACTTATAAAAATTTAATAGGCTGCAGCAGTATTTGAACTAGGAAATTTGATTCTTAACTGGTGCTGTGTCTGATTCTTTTTTCATTTTTCTTTTTAAATGGCCTCTACTGGATTCCAAAAATTAGAGGCCGATGAACGTTCAATGCAGTTTGTAAACTGACATAGATGTTGGAATAATTGTAACAAGATTGGACTAGGATGATCCCAAAGCAATTTGGCAGTTGGAGGATTTTAATCAAAGAATTTGATTAATTAGGGAGTGAAGTGAATTTAGAGTAATGCACCTAATTTTGTCTGATATGAACAGTTATAGAGGGCCTTATTTTATTACATGTTTTTCAGAATCAGACTCTGTGCTTGGTGATGGTTTTCCTTTAACATCGCTCTTCCTGAAGATTCGCAGTCCACCTGAAGCAAGGCGTGCCTGGAGATGGTAATGTATTTGCTCTCCTTGAGTTTACTTTATTCTTCCTCCCAAATCCCTCAAACCCCTGAAGAAACAAAGATCATTGAACTAGATGAATGTCAGTCTGATTTTTAGCAGGTCCCAGTACCTTTGCCCTGCCCTCTTCCAACTGGTTTTAATGTGATTGCCTTTGTTATAAAATGTGATAGTGTATGCATCTTCCTGTATGGTTTGGCCTTTGATGATGTTGAAATATCTCTTATCGCGTTCTCCTTTCTCTAGGCCTGGCTAAATTTTTCTGCACTTAAGAGCTATAGATTTTCTATTAGTGATTATCTGTCTAAAAACCATATTGTGGCATGAAATGCAAATATGCTTAAGAGTTCATAGCCACAAATTTCAAATTTCTTGCGAAATTTATTTCTGAGGAAGATTAGTTCACGTGCAATTTAGTGTAAAACAATACGATAATGAACTAAGGGTACCAATGGACATTCCTATCTAGTCTTTTCTTCCTTCTACTTTTTCATATGCAACTTGTGTTGCTGCATTAGACTGCTATGAAGACTGTTCACTAATTGTTGAACATCATCGGGCATCTTGTGCAGGTCATATGAGTGGCCAAAGAAGGATCTATCCCTCAACCGTGCTAATGTAGAAAAATTGGAGGAGATTCATGCTTGTCAAATGCTTCTGGTCGCAATCTCTAAGAAGCTTGGAATTAAGTCTTTGTTTCCGCAATCTCTTTCACTGCAAGATCTGGAAAATTCTGGTGTATTCAAATGGGAAAGGAGTATTGTTGAATCTCAATGATGTTCTTGTGCAAATTAAATCCATCATTTTTTTAGTAATTTATTTATTAGTTAAAAGTTACTATTTTGCAAGAGAAAAAATAGCACTAGTTTTCTATTTTTTCTAGTATTATGATTTCGTGACTGAACCCCCCGGTCCCCCCTTCTCTCTTCCCCCTTGAAATTTATAAATTGGCGGTTGTCTTAAATTACGCCGAGAAAATGTAAAATCCCGTCTCTTCCTTGAAGAAAAAGTGTACCGTGCATCACTTCTACAAAGCTATGGTCTCTTCATCATTAACTTCATTAGTAAATCAACAGACACGAGTGGTTGTTTTATGCTCTTGTTGAGCGACCCTTGTCTCATGGGAGGTGTCACAGGTCGACATGTGACGATTCGATTGCATAAGACTTTGTCCACGCCCAAGTTCAATGCTCGAAATGTTAATGGAACATTTGTGTGTTTTCAGACTTGTTTAGGAAATTGAAAGATTGACATTTTTTATGATTAGATTAAGTATACTTAGGAACCTTTGTGATGTTGCCAAAGATGTTTTAGACAAGTTTAAGGATATTTGAACTTCTCTAATTGATGGTCTAGAGGGTTTAAGACGACAAGCAATAATCTAAAATTAAGTTAGCCTATTGTAATTTATGTCGACATTTAACGCTTTGTCGTGTCTGAAACCAATCGAAAGTGCTAAAGCCGTGCGTAATCCAGCATGCCGTGCCCGTGCTATGTGCTTGAACTGGGTCTATCGCTGTGCTCCCGAACCAAGTTCACCGCTGTGCTCGTGTTGTGCACCCAGCTACCAACTGGTGCCGTGCCCAGCGACCAACCAATGACGAGTTGACGGTTAGCAAGTGATTAGAATCATCGACTTCTCCATTTTCCGTTTTCTTGTATAAATACATAGATAAACTTTTGTTATATATTTGTAATTTTTTTTAAAATCATACATGTAAATTTTTATAGTTAAATTTTTTGTATTTATGGTTAACGAAAATCAATAAATTTTTCTAACCTCGAAAAAAACGGTATCTACTTCTGTACCATAAAATAAGCTTACCACATCTATTATATGGACGAAGAAAAACGAAATCGCATAAAAACAAACGAAATCAAATATAAACATTAGTATTTTCCCTCATTAATATTTCTTGTAAATATTTTGTAATCATTTTCAATTGAATGAAATTAATGAAATAACTACTTTCATGCAATCGGTGTTAGTTAAGTACTCCCTCTGTCTCTTTTATTGATTCACAATTTAATAATCTAATCGTAATTAACTCATAATTAAATCGATAATATTATAATTTAAAAATTAAAAATTGTTATAAAATTAGGGTAGTGTTAGAATAAAATCTTCACACTACACACTAATAAAACTCTAACTATTTTGCACAAGAATTTCTCTCTTTCTTTTCTCTCACAATTTTCTCTAATCTTTCTTTCACTAATCTTTCTTTCACAAAATAATGGTGTATTACAAGCTTAGAGAATAGCTCTATTTATAGAGCTCTAATTAGTGGATTACATCATGGCATACATCATCTTCCACTAATCTTAATTAGTGGTGTCTCCACTAAATGGTAGACATCCATAAAAATCTTCTAATAATTCACATAAATCATAATTAGTGGAGCATCCACTAATTAATAAATATTCCAATAATTCATAATAAAAATATAATTATTTTAAAAAATAAAACTGATCAATAATATATAATTTAAATTTACAAAAATAATTATTTTTTATTTATAACTAATAATCTAACACACAATAAAATTTAAAATAATTTATTAAGTTATATAATTTAATTTATTCCAAAAATTATAAAATTTACCTCTTTTTATTTTTTAATTTTTTTTAACATTAACCGGCTCTTTTTATGGATGTCCACCATTTAGTGGAGACACCATTAATTGAAGATGATGTATGCCATGATGTATTTCACTAATTAGAGCTCTATAAATAGAGCTATTCTCTAAGCTTGTAATACACCATCATTTTGTGAAAGAAAGATTAGAAAGATTAGTGAAAGAAAGATTAGAGAAAGAATTGTGAGAGAAAGAAAGAGAGAAGTTTTAAGAGAAATTCTTGTGTAAAGAATAGTTAGAATTTTCTTAGTGTGTAGTGTGTAGATTTTATTCTAACACTACCCTAATTTTATAACAGAAATCAATTATAAACATTAGTATTTTCCCTCATTAATATTTCTTGTAAATATTTTGTAATCATTTTCAATTGAATGAAATTAATGAAATAACTACTTTCATGCAATCGGTGTTAGTTAAGTACTCCCTCTGTCTCTTTTATTGATTCACAATTTAATAATCTAATCGTAATTAACTCATAATTAAATCGATAATATTATAATTTAAAAATTAAAAATTGTTATAAAATTAGGGTAGTGTTAGAATAAAATCTTCACACTACACACTAATAAAACTCTAACTATTTTGCACAAGAATTTCTCTCTTTCTTTTCTCTCACAATTTTCTCTAATCTTTCTTTCACTAATCTTTCTTTCACAAAATAATGGTGTATTACAAGCTTAGAGAATAGCTCTATTTATAGAGCTCTAATTAGTGGATTACATCATGGCATACATCATCTTCCACTAATCTTAATTAGTGGTGTCTCCACTAAATGGTGGACATCCATAAAAATCTTCTAATAATTCACATAAATCATAATTAGTGGAGCATCCACTAATTAATAAATATTCCAATAATTCATAATAAAAATATAATTATTTTAAAAAATAAAACTGATCAATAATATATAATTTAAATTTACAAAAATAATTATTTTTTATTTATAACTAATAATCTAACACACAATAAAATTTAAAATAATTTATTAAGTTATATAATTTAATTTATTCCAAAAATTATAAAATTTACCTCTTTTTATTTTTTAATTTTTTTTAACATTAACCGGCTCACTGTTAGTCCAACACAATTCTTTCAAAAACAAACAATTTTTGAAAAAATCAAAAACCGATCTGAATATGGAGACTAGACCAGCAATAGTACCGATTCATGATCAGACCGACCGATCCGGTCCCAAAAACATTGCTCCAAAAAACTTCCGGTTTTTTTACTCCTTCGAGAGTACCATAGAATGAGGAAACGAAAGGACCTTGTAACATTGTCATTTTCAATTCTATCCTTCAATAAAGTTGGAAAAAGTCCTTGTAGAAGTTGTTTAGCTTCCCGGAAAGGTTTTAGTGATCCTCAGAGCCCAAAGTTCTGATCGAGGCATTGCTCCAAAAAAGACTAAAGAATCCATGAGACATTTGGTTTTCTTTTATATAAACCAAACAACTGGGATTAGATCATTGGTCACCATATTATCAAAGTAAAGAACAACAGCATCCTCTCTCTTTATTAGGCAAAGAAACGATATTAGATAAGGAAATGGAAAAGAACCATTCTCCGGGGCACCCTCAAGATTGTTCTAGTTCTTTCCTCAACAGTCTCGTCATTATTTTAGTTCAATCGAATTCTTTATAATCAAGGAAGATTGCTTGTTTTGGCATCTAATCCAATCCCAAATCGCATCATACTTTATATTCAGAAGGAAAGTAAATATCCATATCTACTAAAGCTAAAGCAGTTCTGGAAACATTCAGAAATTTGTAGAAAATGAAAGGATGCCAGAAAGGATAATCTGACGAATTCCTCAAAGGAAATGCCATTTTTGGATAATTTAAAGCCTATAATTTTTGGAATCACAACCCTGAAATCAACCACCATGAAAGAAACGAAACTGAAGGAATGATAACCAGAAGATTTTAAGGGTGGATCAGAATCATCATCAGATGTTAAGATGAGCAAAAGCCTGAAGGACCTCACCAGTCAACCTACAAACCCTCCAATCAGGCAAAATCTGAGCACCCATCTGCTCATAAAACTGAATAGCATTTCCATTCCAGTCGAGAACCACCCATTCCACCCTCCCGTACCCCATCTTTGCCGCTTGAGCTGCCACAGCCGTAAACAGCAGCCTTCCGAACCCTTTCTTCCTGTAGCACTCCCTCACGAACAAATCCTCTATATAAAGACCCGGTTTTGCCAAAAATGTCGAATAATTGGGGAAAAACAGCACAAAACCCGCCACCACGACGTCATCCTCGTTCAGCGCTCGAAAATCTTCCTTTTCTAGGTCTTCGATAGGGAGGTCCAAGTGGAAGGTTTTGAAAATAGGGGAAAAACTGGGGTGCCGTTGTGCCGTAGAAGGGAACGGAAAGGGATTGGGCGAAACTTCGAGGATGAAAACGGTGAAGGAAGTGAAGGGTTGAGGTGGGTTCTCGGGAAAAAGGGTGGCAGCAAGGGATGCTTCGGTGGCTTTGCACTGGTCGGTGAGCCGTTCGTAGACGGCCATTTTGTAGATGAGCTTATGGATGTTCGGCACGTCGAAAATGGAAGCTAATCGGATGCGGGCAAAAAGTGAGTGGCGGGGTGGAGCCGTTTCTGGGACGGTAGTTTCCGGCATGGGAGCAGGGGATGGCGGTGGAGGTGGTGCTGCAGCTGCCATTGTCACTGTGGGGAGCGTGTAATCTCGGTGGAACTCGGAAATGAGAGAGTTGTGGGGTTTTACACGCCGAGGGCTGTTGCCATTTTATAGGCAAATGACGTCTATATCTCCTTGGGCATTTCTTCATTCTCGATGCTTGATGAGGACAGATTTGGAATTTAACTCACTCCATTCTCCTCTTTTTTTTAGAACACTTCACTCCAAGTTTATTTACGTCACCCACTTTTACCTTAAATTATAAAATTTTAATCAAAATAAAATTTACACATAATAAATCTCTCATTATTATTTATAAAAGAATTTCTTCAAAAATTTTCTTTTTTCTTTTCTCTCACATTTTTCTCTAACAATTCTCTCACAAAATGATATATTTTTCAAATTTAGGAAGATCTCTATTTATAGAGCTCTTATTAGTAGTGTCTCCACTAACTCCACTAATATGTATTAGTGATATTAATAGTGAACATCCATATCCACTTAGTGGAGCTTTCATTGATTCACTAATATGTTCACAACATTCCTCTTTGAAGGTCCATTATATAAAGAATATGTCTCATTAAAATCTTACTAGATAAAAACTCAGTAGAAAAAAAATTTAGGGAAGAAAAAAGAATACACTATTATATATGTCTGTTTATTACTTCTCCTAATGAGATAATCCCTTTAAATTTTTGAAACGACGCATACCGATTTTATATCTCAACTTTTCAAATGTTACAGTCGATAAAGTCTTCGTGAAAATATATGTTAGGTTGTCACATGACCGAATTTGTAACACAGCAATTTCACATTTCTTTTGGAGTTCATGAGTAAAGAAGAGTTTTGGTGAAATATATTTTGTCCGATCTCCTTTAATATATTTTTCTCGTGATTGAGCTATGCAAGTTGTATTGTCTTCATAAAGGGGAGTTAGAATATCTCTTATAAATGATAATTTACAATTTTCTCGGATATAATGAATCACTGATCTTAATTATACACATTCTTTACTTGCTTCATGAATGACTATAATTTTAGCATGATTTGAAGAAGTATCTGTTATAAATTGTTTTATAAAATGCCATGATATAGTAATATTTTCACATGTAAATAGATAGCTCGTTTGATAACGTACTTTTATGTGGATCAAATAAATAACCAGCATCTACATAACCTATCAATGTTGTGTTGGTTTTATTTGAATAAAATAATTCGAGATCAATTGTATCTTGGAGATATCGAAAGACTTGTTTAATTCCATTCTAATGTCGTCGTGTTAGTAAAGAACTAAATATTGCTAATAAATTGACAGCAAATGCAATATCAGGTCGTGTATTATTAGTAAGATACATCAATACACTAATTGTATTGAGATATGATATTTCAAGATCAAGGAGTTCTTTATCATCTTCTTGAGGTTGAAAAGAATCTTTATTCACCTCTAATGACTGGACGATCATTAGAATATTCAATGGATATATTTTATCCAAATAAAATCTTTTTATAACTTTTATTGTATATATTAATTGATGAATAAATATTCTACTTTTCAGATGTTCAATTTATAAATCAAGACAAAATTTAGTTTTACCTAAATCTTTGATTTCGAATTTTCTTTTTAAATAATCAATGATTTCTTGTAGCTCTTGTGGAGTTCCAATAAGATTAATATCATCAACATATATAGTTAATATTATAAGTTTAGAACCAGATTTCTTAATAAAAATATATGGACATATTTAGTCATTTTTAAATCCCACTTTTCATAAATATTCACTAAGATGATTGAATCACATGCACCCAAATTATTTCAGGCCATATAATGATTTTTACAACTTGAGGAAGTAATTTTTACGAGGATAATATTTATGTGCTTCGGGCATGCAAAATCCGTTGGGGATTTTCATTTAATCATCTTTTCTTTCAAGGATGTTTATCTTTAGAATCTAGAATTAAGACTCAACAACTATAGGTATTATCTTTTGTTCTGTAGGAATTTCAATTCAAATAGGAGCATATATAATTGAAATTTGCGATTTTGTTACTCTTTTGGAGTCAACAAAAGCGTCTATCATTTGATTTGCAATGCTTCGCAAATAAATTATCTTTTGAATTTCAAATTTACACGCGTTTGTGCGCAAATTAAGATAATTTAATGATATTATCCAAGTAAGATCTTTCTTATATTGTTTATATTCTTCCCCTAATTTAGAGAATAGTGATTCATCAAAATAACAATCAGCAAATCTTGATGTGCATACATCTCCTATCAGGGGTTCAACATACCTGATAATAGAGGGAGAATCATATCTAATGTATATCTCATTTCTTCTTTAAGGATTCATCTTTGTACGTTGGTTTGGTACAATTGGAACATATACAACATACTAAAAAATTCTTAAATGAGCAATATTTGGTTTTGAACCAAAAGTTAATTGTAAATGAGAGAATTTATGATAATTAGTTGGTCTTATACGTACAAGTGCTGCAACATGTAAAATAGTATGTCCCCGGACTGATGTTAGGAGATTTGTTTTCATTAATAATGATCTAGTAATTAATTACAATGTTTTAATAAAAGATTCAGTAAGACCATTTTGTGTATGAATATGAGCTATAAGATGTTCAACATTAATCCCAATTGACATGCAATATGTATCAAAAGTATGTGATATAAGTTCACTAACATTATCTAAACGTATATTTTTAATTTGATGATCAGGAAATTGTGCTCGTAATTTAATTATTTGAGTAAGTAATCTCGCAAATGTCAAGTTGCAAGTAGATAATAAATGTACACGTGACCATCAGGATGATACATCAATTAAGACCATAAAATATCTAAACGGTCCATATGGTGGATGAATAGGTTCACAAATGTCTCCGTGAATCCATTCAAGAAATGTAGGACTTTCAACTCATACTTTCATTGGTGATGGTTTAAGAATTAATTTTCCTAGGAAACATTCAGTACATGAGAATTTTTTTAATATCAAAATATTTTTTATTTTTTAATAGATGACCATGTGTATTCTCTAGTATTCTTCTCCCGTGGTAAATTCCGAATGACTCAACCGGTCATGCCAAAATACTAAAAGCAGTATGATCATTAAACTTCTGGTCTACTAGATGATGAATTTCAATTATATATATTTTTGTAAAATATAAACTAGTAAAAAAATATGGTAGTTTTTTTAATACAATTTTCTTACCCAAATTAATTTGAGTAATATAAAGATGCTCAATACTATTTTTTTCATTTGTTTCAACATAACACCCATTTCTACAGATATCTTTAAAATTCAATAAACTTTTTCTAAATTTTGAAAAAAATAGTATCTTATCAATATTAATTGTTGTTCCTTTAGGCAACAATATATTAGCTCTTTCGGAGCTTTCAATCAAATTTATACTATCGTTTATAGTATAAATATTTATTTTTTTATTTTGAGATAAGAAAAATATTTTTCATTTTTTAGTATGGTATATGTAGTTCTACTATTAATAATACATACATCATCTTTAACAACAATCATCTGAATAAAAATATGTATATGCAAACGTAAATATTATTAGAATATAATAAAAATTCAAAAATATCAAGGTGAGACATTAGTTCTTCTGGACACTGCCATTACCAATTAAATTGTCTATCCTACCGTTTGGGTATTCGAAAAAATTAGATACATCCATATGAGTAATATTGATATTTAAATCTTCTGGATTAATATCATCGTCGTCAGCATCATTCACTGGATATTGAGAAAAATTTACTTCAACATTTTTATTTTTATGTTTCGATGAAATTTGATATAATTCTACTAAATATTTGGCTGTACGACAATTACGTAACCAATGACCTTTCATGCCACATTTATAACGCTTATCCTTATAATTTTCTTGCATTTATTTTTCTTTCCCCTTATTATCTTTCTTTCCCACTTCAAGTGGCCAGCATTTCTCACAACTTGACAAGAAAAGAAAAATATTTCTCATTTTTTAGTATGGTATATGTAGTTCCACTATTAATAATACATACATCATCTTTAATAACAGTCATCTGAATAAAAATATGTATATATAAACGTAAATATTATTAGAATATAATGAAAATTTGGCTTCTGTTGGAGCCAACATCATTCACTTTTGAAAGTGTTGTTTAGCCAGTTGGTCTGGCTTCATGATTTCTCAATAATAACTCATTATTTTTCTCTGCAATAAAGAGAGTAGTAATTAAATCAGTAAATTTTGTATACTCTTTTTTCTCAATATTGTTGTTGTAGGACAATAATCGAGGTATAAAAGATGGAGAATGTCTTCTCCAACATATCTTCATCAGTAACTTTCTTTTTGCATAATTTTAACTAAGATGTAATTTTATATATGGCAGAGTTATATTCATTCACGATTTTAAAATCTTGCAATTTCAAGTGCAACCATTCATACCGTGCAGTTAGTAGTACGACCATTTTCAGGTGGTTAAATATTTCTTTTCAATTTACCCATAGAATATATGAATTTTTTTCGGTAAGATATTCTATTTTCAATTTTTCATTGAGATGACAACCGATAAAAATCAAAACTTTGGCCTTTTGTTGTGCAGATGCACTATTTTTTCTATAATAGTTTTACTAAGGCCTTCAACATTTAGATGTATTTCTACATCGAGAACCCATGTCATATAATATTTTTCAAAAATATCAAGGGTTACAAATTTAAATTTAGTAAGGTTAGCCATAGGGATCAATAAATGCGTATCTTTAGTCTTTTGACTTTTGTAACAGTAGAGACTCATGTTGATAACGTATTATAAAATTTTGACAATGTCAGAATAAAATCTACACACAATAAATCTCTAACTATTATTTACACAAGAATTTCTTCAAAACTTTTCTCTTTATTTTCTCTCACAATTTTCTCACAAAATGATATATTTTTCAAGTTTGGAAATAGTTTTATTTATAGAGCTCTTATTAGTGTTGTCTCCACTAACTCCACTAATATGTATTAGTAATGTTAATGGTGGACATTCATACCTACTAATGGAATTAGTGGAGTTTCCACTAATTCACTAATATATTCACAACAATGTACACAAAGATTAAAAGGTATTAAAAATTATACTTCTTTTGTCTTAAATTATTTGTTCAGTTTAATCGATTATGCAAAGTATAAAGATAAGTAAGTTTTTTAGTTAATTAAATATTTATTTTTATTTTTACCTTTAAAATTTAATTTATTCTCTCTCTATTTATTAAGAAGTATTTAAATTTTAAAACTTTTAATATACTCTAAATTACTTATCTCTCTTATTATTTAAATGAGATTAGCTTGTTAGAAAAGAAATTATTTAATATATTTGAGAAATAGAGTGTTATTACATAGGGGTAAAATTAAAATATTAAATCTTAATTTCCTAACGCGACAAATATTTTGAAACAAAAATTAAGTTAGAAATAAGATAGATCATTTGAGACAGAAGGAGTATATAAAGTTTCAACTATAATCCTAATAAATATTCTTTTCTCTTTTCAAATTAATTGCTCTTATTTCTATCACTTTCTTAATCTCCCACCTATATTATATTAAATGAGAGATAAAGTAGAAAAAAAGTTAATAAATTAATACATTTAAAAAATATAAACAAATATTTATTTTAAAATAAAATAAAATAAACTAAAATAAACATTTATTTTAAAACGGGTAGAATATATATTTTTTAGAATAGAATAGTATTTTTTTTAGATTTATTTAATTAACTTTTGTTATTTACAAAGATATAAGTTTTACTAATTTATAAATCTTATTATTAATTTGTATAATTAATAAAGATAATAGCGTAACTTATTTATTGTGAAATAATTTTACAAATTTTTGTGTTAAATTAAAATAAATATTTAAATTTAGATAGAAAAATATTTATTGTGGATAATTTAAACTTTTTTTGTCCCAAATTATCTATCTTGTTTCTAGTTTAGTTTTTGTCTACTTTAGTTTTTGTTGTAAATTATCTATCTCGTTAGGAAATTAAGATTTAACATACTAAATTTATCTCCATGTAATAACACTCAATTTTTCAAACATATTAAATAATTTCTTTCCTAACAAGTTAATCTCATTTAGATAATAGGGGAGAGAATCAATTTGGAATACATTATAACTTTAGAATTTGAGAATTTCTTAATAAATAAAAAGATAATACATTAAATTTTAATGGTAAAAATGAAAGTAAAGGTTTAATTAACTAAAAAATTTACTTATTTTAATATCTGCGTAATCGATTAAATATGACATATAATTTGAGATTGAGGGAATAGTATTATTGTTAACTAGCAGTAGCTATAACTCAAGTAGGATATTTTTTGGAGTGATTCTTTAATTTCATAGGAATAAAATAGCTAGGTTCGTGGCCACTTTTCATTTTTTTTTTTCTCAATAAAAAATGCATCATTTAATATTTAAGTCTGATTGATAATTTAATTAAAATTTTAAAAATTAATTAATAAAGTGTATTTGATAATGAATACAATTTATGTACTTAATTATTTTAGTATATTTAATAATACATATTCAAACAAGATATACTAAAATCTAATTATAAATTTTTAGTAAAATGAATGTGAATTAAATTTGAAATTTAAATATTTTAAATATATAAGACAAAGTGCTCCATTCTCTACCCAAGATTGGACGTATTGATGGTACTTGTTCGGCATAATTTGTTCTTCCACTTTGAATCCTTGATGAGATTACCCAAATTGTAGTTTCCTTTCCTTGCATGGTCTTGGGTCTTGGCAGGAAGAACATTGAAAGCAGCCGCAGGTAGACAAAAACACTTGGAGGGACAAGATTTGTCAATTGTGTACTGCTTCAATTCAATTGCATCTCTCCCTTTTTTTTAAGTATAATTCAATCAGATTACACTTCTTTCAGATTGGTTTCTTTTTTTTTTTTTTAATCATAATAGTACAGCAAGATATCACATCAATCTTGATTGATTCATATCTTAAGAAGAAGAATTGGTAGAATTAATTTGTCCCAAGGAATTGGTTGATTCATTGATACCACACATAACCAAATAATAGGAAAGAAGAACTATTTCAATCTCTTGAACTGCATGGAAGAAGGAAAAATTAAGGAAAGGTAATTTCCTACAAATCCTTGAACTATCAAACAATATTACAAGGTTAAAGCCCTGAGTTTCACATGAACATCTCCTTCGAGGAAATTTCCAAGAATTGCATCTTTCAATGGAGCAGACTTTAACTCCTCTAAGAAGCCCAATTAGAGTGTGATTCAAACTCTTTGACGCAAAGTTTCTTGTAAAATGGCTTTCCAACAATGACAATGACATTTTAGGAAACAGAGAACAATACAGTCCCAAACACCAACAGAATGCCCATCTTCCGTTTTGCTGAAGGAGAAAATACTAGACAGCAAGACTGTGACCTTTTAATGCATGCCAGAATCAATAACCACTCGGTTCTAGTAAGATATTTGTATAATCAAGAGAGCATACTTACGATGAAATTCAAAAGAATGTACCCTAAAATTAAAATGAATTTCAACTGTTTTTCTTTTTCCAAGGTACAACAAATTTCAACTTCTAGGAGAATCATCTAGCTGAAAAATATACATACAGAATGATCAACCTACACCTATTCTATGCTGAAATGACCGGAGAGGATAATGATTTACATGGTTCTTGAGGTCCAATTTTTTTTACCCAAGAATCCTGTCTCCAGTCGTGGTAAAATTCATGTACTACCTTGGGGCATTTGCTGGTCGGTTAGTTGACATAGTGGCCAGTTTTTCGCCTATGTCGGCTGAAATCTGATACAAACCTGAAAGTAAGGCCACATCCCTCAACCTTGCACTTGTATGGCCGCTCCCCAGTGTGCACCCGTAAATGTTCAGTCCTTGCCCAAGCCCATTTAAATGTCATTTTGCAGCCCTTCCATGGACATTTGAGGGGTCTGTCATCATCATGAACACGCTGATGTAGTATGGCATATTTGTGAGAGTTGAATTTCTTCCCGCACCCTTCAACATGACATCGGTTACGCTTGTGTGTGGTTAGCTCTGCCTTTGTCTGGAAACTCATTCGGCAGCTTTCTATATCACACCCGTGACACCCCTTCTTTTGCTGGTCTTTCTTATTGTTGCGAGGAACTGAACCTTTGCTTAGCATCCTATCTACTGTTTTAGCCTCAACTGGCTTTTCAAGATCTAGTAAATTTCCAGGACCATTTCTTTTCGCCCTTGGCCTTAAACCTTCACATGGACTTCTGATGAACCCTCCAAAACTGCGCTCATCTTCATTTAGCATGTCTGCCTCGCTCTTTCTTTTCCTTTCAGTTTTCGCAGTGGGTTGTGGTTTTGCTGGGGTGGAGATATTGCAATCCAACTCTTGGTCCTCTAGTGCAGAGATCCTCTCCCCAATACTGTGCAGCTGCTCATGAGCATCTGCCTCTGTGTGTATTTTATTTGTCAGTGGAGCATTACTTGAAACAGATGCTTCCCGACCATCTCCACTTATAGTCTGCGTTTCTGGCTGCACTTTATAACCCAGAGTTGAGCAATTTGACAATCCACTAGTAGTTGTGCCACATCCATCCACCACTCTAGTCTCCATAGGTGCATGACATGTTTCTTTAGAGTCATGACCAGTAGAACATGAATTACCAGGGAAAGAAGCCTCTTCAATAATAATATCTCCATCAGCCTGTGTGTTACATTTTTCCTTGGGCTCATCTGTCTGAACTGCATCATGTGTTCTGTTTGCTCTGTCAATTTCAGTAGTAATTTTGTTCTCCCTCAAGACTCCAGTATCCTCCGAACTATAGACATTCCTGTCAAAGGAAGCAGCAGACTTTTGAGAATCAGCTGCATCATTTTTACAAGCACTTTCTTCAGCAACCTGAGTCTTGGACAATTCTTCAGAATGATGCAATGTTGAATCACCTTTATTATTCTTCTCAATAGGTTCATTTGAATTACAATTTCCAGAAGGAGCTTCAGTACTTTGAGCCAGTAAGGCAGTGGCAGCAAGTGAATCTACATCTTTCGACAGAAAAGGGTTTTTGGGGAGGTTTCCGGCTACTTGATCGTCCTCCTGCAATGTAGTTGTCCTGCTTAAGGGTGAAGAATTGGACCGCGAAGGAGCAGTACTTTCAGATTCAGCCCCGATCTTTCTGTTGGGGTCTACACAACCTGCAGTAAGCTCTGCAAGAGGGAGATTAACAGCATCTACAGAAGTCTTGCTACCTCCTTCAAGATTACTAGGCACAGATTTATATTTCCTTCTATAATACTGAATAATTGGTTTATTGTCTTTCCTAGCCATTTCAGTATCACCCTTCGCTCCTGATTCTTCAACTTTCTTGGTCTTCTGGCTCAAAGATGGTTTCTTTAAACTTGGAGGATTTGAATCCCGTTTTGAGCGTGATCTCCTAGATTGCCACTTCCAGGCATTTGAACCTAGAATAGTATCAGAAGATAATCCATCTAAGGTCAATGCATGCTGCACCTTCTGGGAAGCTTTTCTCATCTTCACACAGTGCTGTAAGCTAATACTCAATTTTGAGGTCCAATCTTGTGTGGATTCATCTTTTTCTTGATCGTCCGTGGCATGATCAATCAGGAATAGATCTTCCTGGGACGCATCATCCAGAGGAATCTCATTGTAAGTAAAGGGGCTGCAAATTTCCTCTGCAACAACTGCAGCATGTGCTTTTATTTTTTGAAAATCTACAATATTTGAAAAAAGGATCAATGTATCAATCGATCTGCAATGGTTTGAACCAAAAAACAAAAAAAGAGACAGAGAGAGAGAGAAAGATTGGAATAACAGTTCAGTCATTCTGTTAAGAGGTGGAAGAGAAGGGCAGGTGACTTCATAGTACTAGAACATGGGGAAGAAAGAGAGAAAGGACTGCCCCAGCCAACAAAAAAAGGGGGGTGGCAGAGAGGAGGAGGAGGAGGAGGAGGAGGAGGAGGGGGGGGGGAGTGGAGAAGGTGAGAGGAGAAGAACTAAAGAAGTCTAGAACAGGGATTATACATTCCGTGTAATTTTCCACTTATAGGGGAGATAAAGATTACAAGCAGACGTTACCTGAATGGCATAACCCAAGGACATTAGCTCCGCCTTTTGGATGCAACAGATCCACTGTTTGAATGGCATGTTCCAGGCAGAATATTCGCGGTCTTAAATACCCAATAGAAAGATTCCACTGTTTTCCAGGCTTACTTGCTGAAGACTCCATTGCCTCCTGTGAAAATAGTGAATGCCGAGTTCCTGGAAATTGATCCTTCACAGGAGAGCAGGTAGATCGGCTCAATTCAGCAGATAAAGAGGCTTGGATTGGAGGGTGAACATTCTTTTCATTTGAGTTCCCAGTAGCTGTTGAATTTCAGAAGGATTGTCAATATTATGGATATTTCAAATTCTTTCATTCAAATTGCCATCTATTAAGGTCTTGAGGTTCTTGTCATTCAAACATGCTTCTCATTCACTTGAACATTTCAGCCAATTGATTTATCATTTTTTAATCTCTACCAATTATAATAAAAAAGATAATTACTATGTTCTAAACTCTAAAAAATATTGAATCAAATCTATCCATTAGTCATGTTCGGTTGACACATCACCACAGAGCTCCATGGAAAGGTTGTAAACTGAATAAGCAGCCAAACATAAACGTCCAGATAATTTGAAAAGCAAGCATGAGGCAAATAACCCACTATGTGGAGTAGGTTATCATGAACTGATACAACAGCTGAGTAAATCACTGCGGTTAAGGGAATAGAAGGAGGCGAAAGCTCTATTTAAAACATAAGGGTTTACGTTTGCTAAGCTGGGTAAGACTTCCTCCATATATGGAATTGAATCCATAGGATAAGAAGTGAACATGATAAATAAAAGAACCAAGCAAAAGGTAGAATGAAGGAGGTTTATCCGAAGAATCCGCCCTTCAGATATAGATTCAGGCAACTTCTTGTATCCGCATTATCAAATAAACATAAAAGAGAAAGATCGTGGCAAGAGCTAGATTCGGCAACGTCAAGACAGTAAACAGTACATCAAGAAGGATACATGCATGTATGAACTTGAAATGCTTTTCACATTATTAAATATGACTAATAACAAAACAGAAAAACAGAGACTGTCAATTAATTGCAGTTAGGCTTAATGTAAGATGTGCGGGCGGGGGGTGGGGGATGGGGGACCATATTTAGAGTGGGAAAAAAATGTCAAATGACAGGTAGCATGTATGGCAGCTTTATAGTGCAGCCTCATACCAAAGCAAGTTCTTTAGTGTTAGTTACTGGAGAGTTAGCAATAGAATCATTATCTAAGACCACCACAAACCTCCACAATCAAAATCAGGCACCGAACAGAGTTGAAAAAATAACATTCCAGACATTGTGTTCCGTCATGCAATAATGATAAGAGGAATATCTTTTCATTCAAATGCAGCTTCACAATACAGAACCTACCTTTTTAGAGTTTATCTTGTGAAAATTACTAAATGACCCACAAGGAATCCAGGGAATTTTGTGTGAAAAATAAGGAGCATGAAAGAGCGCAGTCATGAAGAAATCACGTTCATAAGTATATAAAGGGTGTAATTCTGAGCCTAGTACCTGCCACAGATTCCCTAACCCTGCCATTCAGCCCCAGGGATTGAGATTCCACAGCTTCAGCAGCATCCAATTGTTGAACCATATGTGGATCCTCAGCTAGGAGGTCTTTTGATGATTCCTCAGATGGTTGTACAACAGCCATAAATGGAAAACCAAGAATACCACAGGCCACACAGGGTAATGTCCCAGATTCAACTTGATAATCATGTAGTAAGTCGTCAACATCATCTGCATAAAAATCATTAAGACTATCCATGTACAAACTCATTTGGGTATAAAGGTCCTCAATGGAGTAGTCCTGAGATTGCTTCTTTTCACATGATGTTGTGCAAATAGTATCATTTTTATTGCACAACTCAGGTTGTTTATTTGAAGACGGCAGCATATCCAGGTCCCATATCACCACATGATAAGAGGGGTTTTTCTGAAGTAGAATGGTTAGCAGATGGTTTTCCTTCAAGATATCTTCTATAAATGCTTTTTTCACTGAGAGCTCTCTTTCTTCCTTCTGTCGATCTCTTAAACGAGAACTCCGAGCTCCAGGCAATAGGGATCTTGGCACCCTGTCATCAAAATGACTATCAAGCTCAGATTTAAATTAGAGGAGTTGATTTACTATCTCTACTAGAATTAGTATGATCAGAGAGAAGTACATGTAATTGAGCAAGTTGAGAGTGACGATCTCAAAGAACAGTATGCACATAGGTCAAATATGTAATCATTACTAAAGTGATGCATCAACATAGATGTCTTCACTTTGTACCTCAATATCCACTTAGCAACAGTCCCAGTACATAATTGCTTGCTCTAATTGGATCAACAGAAGTCCAATTCCAAACCTACATTCATCTCATGCAATGCAGAGCCAAATGAAGTAAGAGTTATCAATCAATTGTTACCCTTACCCTCTATCTTAGCCTCTTTTTTTTTTTTTTTTTCAATTCCTGATCAATACTTATTTGGTGAGTAGCATGCTTATGATATGAAATGAAAGAGAAATATAATCTCTTAAAGTAGTAAGATGCAAACCACCAAAATTAGGACTCAAGCAAGGAAGTTGAAAACCAAAATATTGTATTAATGGCTTATTGGTAGCTAAGATATTTGATACACTCGTTAGAAAAGCTCACCTTGAAATAAAAGACATTGTCAACAGGTATAGTAGCTGCTGATGAGAAAGCATGGGCAGGTAATTCATTGCAGCTCTACGTACTGCAGCTTCTTTGGCTACTGAGAGCCACTTCGGAGTGCCAAAGTTTGCAGCCTCTCCACAATTAAAACCTACACATCAGACATGAGTACATAAGAATACAAAGTTGAATAAAACAGAACAGCAAAGGAAATGAAAGGTTTCACCAAGATTATTACAAACCTCAACTCAGCAAATTTGAAAGTATACAGTGAAGGAGGATTTCATGCAACCATCAAAATATATAAAGGGACTTGATATAAGAAATCTTTTCACTTCAGTTTAACATGGAGTATTTTGCCAAAGAAGATTATTTTGTTCATCTATTTGTTGCAACAACTAGGTTCCACTTAATTGACATTTGCATCAGATGCCCCAGCATATAATACCATTACAAGCTCACGACATCCTGTACCGGATGGAAGGTTTTTCTGTAAATTGCCCAACTTAGCAATTATCTATATTTAAAAGATAAAAAGTAAAAATGCACAACTATAAGGACAGAGAGGCTGGGGGGAAGGGGGGAAAAAGGGAGATTAGGCTAGATCCACGTCCCTTATTATAGCTGTGGCACCTAAACTGTTGAGTACTTATTCAGAACTTCTACAGTACTAATAAAAACAGATTATCATTATCATCCAATAACACTGATAAGAGTTTTGACGATATGCCAGCCCGTAAGAAATCATAGATGTTCGTGAGTGTTCTAGACTGTCAGATTTAAGTAAATTTAGTGTCAGTATGTCCAAATGGCTCTGATTTGTACTTTAGAGTTTTCATACTGATAATAATGAAAGCATAATTCAAAAGAATATCATGAAGCCAGATATGTTTCTAAGCTGCCAGTGAAATTTTGTTTGACTTTCCTTTTGTCCCCTCCCCAAAAACAAGAAATAATAATAATAAATAAATAAACTGTTATTTTAAAATGCATAACAAACAGGTTCTGCATAAATACTTCAATGTGCAAAGAAATATCAAAATCTTACCGTGGCTGAATCCCACATGGTAAGCCCTGGGGAAAGTCACAACAAATTCACCAGGATTTTGGATGAGCCTAACAATGACAAGCAGACCAGCGATCAGTAGAACAATAGCATATCAGTCAGCTAGATGTTTCAATACATCAAATTCTACCCCAGGAAACCGCTTGAATCACTATTAACTAATTTAAATTCGCATCATACAAGAGTTCCAAAGCAATAAAGAGATTAAACCAATGGCCAAATGTTTCAGAAAGAACAACCCACCTACAACAGGGGATGCGTGAAGCAACAACAACTTCTGGTGATAAAAGGGTAGTCTTCTCACCCAAGAGGGTAAGAGCATCTGAAAATTACAGAGCAGAGAAATCAAAAGAATTCAGGTTAAGGTGCTCAAAACCATTTTTTCATTTTGGATGAGAGAAGAAATTTTATCAACATAAAATGTACAAGTGTCCTTAAAAAATGTAAACTAGAAATCACATCAAAGCAGCCTTCCTATCTCTTCATAAATCTGTCAATGCAATATTTCCGAAAATACTAGATGCTATTGCCCAAAGAGATGAATGATGAATAGTTCTCTCCCAATGTAATTCATCAGGCTACTATTGGACTTTAAAATTTCTGTTATTGCTTTCTCTATATATCACTCAAAATAATGCAACTGAAGTAAATTGCCATAATAGTCAATCATTCAGAAAACGTTGGCTAAGAACTGGTTTAAGCGCAGAGGAAAGCAGGGCACTGGGATGGCAGATCATGATATGGCAACAATGGCTCTGACAAGCCAGGGAGGTGCAGCATTAGGTAGTAGGTGATGGTTCAGTGAGGCTGTCACCAGTGGTGGGAGATAAGAAGGATAAATGAGGGACGCATGTTCACCAGGAAAAATGAAAAAGAGAAAATAGAGGAAAACAGGGTGTTTTGGGGGGGGGGGGGGGGTTTGTGAAATGAAAGAAACGTATAATACCCAGGGCTCTTACAGTAAAGACCAATTCGGCAGAAGGCCAAACCCTCACCAAATTAAGAGTTCAAGGTCCAAAAACTGAGACTAAAATAGCTGGAGGCCCAATTTGAGACTTCTGTATAATTCAAGGGCTACTAGTGCACTTTACCCTTTCCAATATACTCAATAGTCTCTTAGAACCATTAGGCCATTTCAGAAAAACCAGAAAAATGTAGAAGCAACCAATAACAGAGATCCTACTCCCCTTCAACTCAGAAGTTGTGTTGACGGGGTTTCCATGTTCAAGCAGTAAACTGTAAGCTGGTGCCTGATAAAACACGGCAGACTTTCGCACAGGCAAACCCATAAGTTTGACAAGAATGTAATTAATATTTTTCTATTGTTACAAAGCAGGTGGAAAACTAAAGCTAAAGACAGAGGAAACCAGTTTTCTATATTATAAAGAACACCTTCTTATAATCACACTGACAAGTATTAGTGCTAATTCTGATGAAATGCAAAATCACCTTAGCATTTGCACTCGATTGTTGGTCATGAGTACAGTTAATAGTACCACCTCTTTCCACCCTCCCCACCGAAGACCAATAATTTTGTTTATAGATGCTACTTACTGAGAACCTTCTAAACTTCCAATCACCAAACAAATTAGAAATACGTTAAACCAATAGCTGGTTTCTTAAGCACAAAGTTCTAATCATCAGGAATTTACTCTTCCTTCTGTGTTTCACAGATGGACCAAGTCATATGAACTCAGCTGAACAGTTTCTAAGTTTTGTATTTGAGAATAGCTTTTGTTCAAAGAAAAGAAAAAACAAACAATAACTGGAATGCCAGCCAACCAATTGTTAGGGTCTTGGCACCATCACTATCATCCTATTTCCTTTTCGTTTGATATCTAGCATTGGAAATGCTTTTAAAAATTCTATATCAAAGCCAATTTACCAAATTCAAAACTAGCACATGCTTCTTAACAACATCATAAAATGCCTAAAGACTCACTATAGAACCCAAAGCCTTGACTAGTTCTTTTACATACTGTTATAAATCTCATAAATTTAGAATTGGAACTTCAACTTTAAGAAGCTAGCAATAACAGGGATATTTTAACCATCAATATGACAATTTACTAAGATGGGAACAATACACTTAAAACAAATTGCAAAGTTACTGAGAGCCTGAAATTGTTGAGAGATCAATAGGATATGCAGGATATTTATAAAGCATAACATGACATCAGCGTTACTGCAAGAAATGTTTATCAAATATAGAGCTGAAAGTCTTTTCATACCTAAACGGTCAGTATTCTCTCCATAAGCATGAAGCCGAATGACCTCTTCGAATGTGAATGCATAATCACCTGGCACTGAATACCATGTTTTTGGAGAGCCCATGTGAAGGTAATTCAAGCTGTGGAGTTCATGATCTTCAACATGCCAGGCAAACCAGCTGAACAACATTCCAATATAAACCATAGGCGAAGTAACACCAGGAATATCATCTGGCATGAAACGCGTCAGCGACCCAGGTGACCTTGCAATAACTTGCAAATTCCAAGGACTGTTTGCAAGTTTCCAGCCAGCAGTTCCAACCATCTCATTACCAGAATTTGAGCACTTTTGAATTGAAATAGTTGTAGACTGATCTGTAGGAGTGCAAGTTGAGGTGGAAGAGGCCTCTCCGTGCAAGTTAGTTACTTCTAGATCCTTATCCACAGCATTACTGTCTACTTGGTCATTCTTACTGTCAGAACTGTCCCGGTTGTTTCTATCAAAGGACCCCCTCTTTCTTCTCCGTCTCCTTTGTCTATGAAAATATCGAAATGATCCCTCTGGTTCACCAAATGCAGATCCAGGCACATCATTTGCATACTCCACATATATAGGCTTCTCACAAGCAGCTTTCCAAAACATTGCCTCTATAACTAATGGAGACACTTCCTTCACCATACTTAATTGACTTTTGGCAAACGTTTTTGACTTTGCTTCAAACTGCTCCAATGTATAAGCCTCTCCACTCTGCCATACTTGCATTTGACCTCCTATAGAGTGACTCTCAACTGGCCCCTTCACCCTCTTCCCGGTCTGACCTAATTCTTGATGCCTGGTTGTAAACACAGCCCTAACTTCCCCACTACTACTGCCCCCACCTCCATTCTCTGAATTCCTTGAAGAATCAACAGTTAAATCCGAACCCAATTCAGGACACTTGGAAAGGGTCCTATTCAAATTATAAAGAACATACCTTTTTGAAGGCTTAGGCAGTGGTGGAATCACCTTACAAATACCAAAGGCACTAGCTTCTTTCTCAATTTTTGATATATACGCAATGGGGTCTGCAAATTCAGTATCTGTAGGTCGAAATTCGGGTGCTAAAGGCAACCCTTTAAGCCATTTGGGTACTTCCACATCCCTCATTACAGTCCAAGATTCAAAACCATATGCGCAATTATGCTAAATACAAGCAGCAGCTCAACTATAGAATGAACTGATTAAACTTCAGATACAATAAGCATATGATACCACATTGAAGTACAAGATATCTAAACCCTAAACTAAACAACTTGTCAAGGGATTCTTGATGGGTTTCTGATACCAATAGAACTAACAGTATTCTTCTTTCACAAAAGCCAAGAAATATAAAAGCAAAAATGCAAATAAGAACCAGAAATTGAAGGAGTAGTGAACTTTGCGGCTTCAATTTATGGCGAACTGTTTGCCTTCAAAGGTTGAAGAGAAGAAATGAATCCCTAGCGTTTTCTAGGTTTAAAGGAAGAAAATTTGGGAATATTTTGAGGTGCGCAGAATAGAAGATGCATGAGTGATTTTGTTAACGTGTGCTTCGTTGTATACTGCACTGTTGAATCAAGTTGTTTGGCCGTACGATTATTTTTTATTTTTGCCAAATGAGGCCGTACGATTATTTGGTGGAGCCAGTTTAGGATTGCGCTGCGTTGTCTTCTAATGCGCATGTTAGCGCCATCTGGCTGCTTACGTGACGGAACTCCTTAGCCGGCTAGCAAACCATTTTCTCCTTGACTTTACGGCCCTGAAATCTGCTACCCTATAGTTTAGAATGGATGTTGAATTTAAAGCTTTAATTAAGCCTGTATTTATGTAAGAATTGGATTAAAATGATTTTATTAAAATTTAATAAAATATTATTAAATGTGGATTTAATTATTAATGAAGAAAAAAATAATGTATTATGAGTATATGATCATTCTCAAAAAATAAAAATTATTTAAAATTGAAGTTTTTATTTAGATTGGAAAAAAATTCTTCCCAAGTATAGTCTAAATATTTGACTTAATTTTTTAGCATGTATATTTCAAATATAAAAAGAAAAATGAATACACTCATATAGGAGAATAAAGATGAATGTATGAGGACTGACTTTGATTTTTTTTTTTTAAAGAAATTTGACGAAAAATATGGATCGAGATCTATCATTTAAAGTTGATTTTGATACTCCTCATATACCATAATATAGGTTTTTTGAAAGTTTGGGGAGGGAAATTAAAAGTTTAAAAAATAAATGTTCTAGTCAAATTATATCTGGAATAGGAGGAGAGGTATAAATAAAATTAAATGAAATAAGGATGGTATTGAAAGAATATCATTAATATCTATTGAAATATGCAAAAAAGACTTATATTTTGAAAGAAAAAGTCTGTTAAAAGAAAAAACCTATATTGTGAAACAAGGGGGAGTATATGCAATATTAATATATTTTAAGTATTTATTAATAATTAAGATATTTATTTTTATTAAAAATGTATTCAAATAGGAACAAATTGAATATTATTTTTTCAAATTCGAGTTTGAAAAAGAATCGAATAGCGTTCGGGTTTATTTATTTATTAATTCAATTTGAATTTAAATTCGATTTCGTTCGATTATTATTTTATAAGGTTAGTGTTCGTTTGTATTTGAGTTCGAAAAACTCAATTAATATTCAAATTCATTTATTTTATATTTTTCATAAAATATAATTATAATAAATAATATAGATATAACTAAATATATGAAATATAATGTAACTAATATAATTAGGATCCCTACCTATTCTTAAATAAATAAATTTTAATATTATAAAATATAAATATAATATAATTAATTTTTATAAATATATACTATGTTTACGAACGTTAAAATATATTACAACCATATTCGAGTTCGTTTGTTTATTAATCAGATTTAATATTTTGTTTGGATTCGTTTATTTTTTAACCAAACAATGATTATTCAAATACAAACGATTTCAAATGAATTTTCGTTCACGAACGTTTAATTCGTTTACAACTCTATTTTTGACGAAATAAACAAATTGTCAAATAGTTATTTACAAATGCTATAAAATTTATGATATTTTTTTGTAGTATTGTGTGATAATACATATATTTTACCGAATACAAAAATTAATGAATGATATTGAGGAGTGTACATGTATATCTGATAGTGGTAAAGTCTAGCATTAATATCAAAAACCTCTTCGTATTATCATATTGAACTTGCATTTCATATATTCGTATTATATAAGAGGGAAAAAAAAGTTGAAAGACCCTATTAGCCCTCAAATGCATCAAAAGACTATTCTCAAGTGGAATATTTGTGGTAATATTGGCTCAAATAATATATTATTTTAAATCCATTTGCTTTGGATGCCTTGCGATTGTTTAACATTTGACAAAAAGCCATATAAATTTCCTTAAAAAAGAAAGAAAAAAAAACCATCTATATGGTAAATTAAACATATATAAAATATTTAAAGAATAATTAAATTCAATAAGGAGAGGAAACTTATTATACACCAACCGTGATTTTACAT
Source organism: Voacanga thouarsii (assembly GCA_026120185.1). NCBI lineage: Eukaryota > Viridiplantae > Streptophyta > Magnoliopsida > Gentianales > Apocynaceae > Voacanga > Voacanga thouarsii. The sequence goes on along the minus strand of JANUWF010001064.1, from coordinate 925,604 downwards.
GCACCACCTGAATCAAAGTGGATATGGACATAGAATAGACGAAAGTACCATCTATCTCTTCCTTGATTTTCACCCAATTTCTGGGTGATTGGTTCGTTACAATGGTGAAAAATTATGAAGATCAAATGTATCTGGCTGTAATGTATCTCCTCATGCTAAGAAATAGAGGGAGAAAAAAGAAAAGGAGAAATGCTGAGAAGGACAAAAATGGCAGGACCATGAATTCAAGACCTCAAAACTCGATAGTTTCAGAAATGTCCAACATGCTTTCCACGAGTTTGTTGGCAGAAACGCTCGCAGGCAACTGAGCAAACAGCAATGGTGGAACCATCAACACGCATGCATGTGGGCATGCAGCCTTTAGCACATTCTGATAATGCTGTGACCGTGGTGGAGCTGATGAGGATCCCAATGAAGGTGCAAATGAAGAGGGCTGTGGCCGTGGGTGTCTTGGCTGCCATTTCTGGTTGGCTCTTCGATCTTGATCGAGTTCTTCTGTTATCAGGAAAAGAAGTGCGTCGTTTATTAGTAACATTAACATCAGAGACGGTTAGGAGAATAATAAGGGGAAACCTGAGGAGGAGAGGATAAAAACATAGATTTTGGTGGTGGGCTCGCGTTTGGATTTGGGAACCACAAGGTTTAGGTTAATATATATATATATATATATATATATATATATATATATATATATATATATACACATGATTTTTTAGCCTTAAAAAGACCATAAAGATTGATACTTTTGGTTCGAATTGTTCCCGTCTTACATTCGGCGTTCACGGTTTGGTTTTGTTTGATTTAATTTTTTTTAAAAATCAAATCAATAATTATAATTTAAAAATTTTCAAATTAAACTAAACTATTAAGAGCAATTTCAATTAATGTGATTTGATTTGAATGGTTCGTTGGTACAAAAATTGTCATTAAATAAAATAAAATAAAATAAAATATTATATTTTATTAAAAAAATATTCTAATAAAACTAAATAAAATATCAATTAAATTACAAAATAGAGATTCTACTAAATAAATATTAACAAGGAATATTGAGGTTAAGATATAGAGAAGCAAAAAGAGAGCACTATAAATCCTCTCAAATAAAAGTTTATTTTTATTTAGAAAAAAAAAAAGAAAAATGATGGGAGTGATACTTGGCGAATCCTTGAGAGAATGGAAGAAAGATTTGGGGGGAGGATCGATACCGAAAAAAGAGGCAAAATGAAGAAGTAGAGAAACTAAAAGAAAAAAAAAAAAAGTCTCCCTGAGAATGAAAAAATTGAGAAAGAAAGATTTAAGATTAAGGTAAGAATGGTTAATGATATAAAAAGTTTGCAAATTACAAACATGTATATATCTTATAAGAATTTATTGGTTCAATTTAATTTGAAAAAAAAATTAAACCAAAAAAATCGAGAGAAAATTAAAGCAAATTAAATAAGTGATTTCAGTTTGGTTTTAGTCTTGATTTGGGCGAGTTGAATTTTTTTAACACCTAATTTTACAACTCGTACTATTGACCTTTATTTAAATTTTTTTAAAATGATTATTTTTAAGACAATAAAGGTTGACACTCCATCTGTCTTATTCAAACTTGATATAAAAATTTAAAAGAGGATTTAAACTATGTGTAAGTTATACATTATCCTTAGTTAGAAAAGTTAATGATGAAGCTTACATGTTAATGCAACTTGTATACCGAGAAGGAGTTAGTGAAAATTTAGACGTCAAATATATTTACTTTTCTAAACATCTAAATATCTTAATACTGAAATATAGAGATTCAAATTTAGATGAAAAAAAATACTTTTTTAGTATATTACACAAAAGAATGACTATATTTATATCAAGACCGAGGGCCCTTGTGTATAACCATCGTTCTCTCTCTTGCAAATTGCAATAAAGTGCACAAATTTTCCAGATACCATTGCTCAGAACAGGTCAAATTTCGACTATAGTGATAAAGAAGCAAAAATGCTCAAAAGACAGGAAGACTGTGTTGCAGAGCTTCTTCTCAACAATAATTTACAGAAAATTACAGGACATCAGAATTTGCATACCACAAATTGGCTCAGACAACACCACAAGGAGAAGCAGAGATTTGTAGAATCCATCTGACTAGCAGCTTATTCTAAGCTGATCATACAGTATGTAAAACTATGGTAAAAAGAGAGAGCTTCAGTGGGAGAGAAGAGACACTGCAAGTCTGGTGATGTTTTCTTCTGTAAAACCATACTTTTTAAATGTATCCAGATATGAAGCACTAGCCCCAAATTCATCGACTCCAAGAACCAAGCCATTTTGTCCAACATATTCCCTCCAGCCTATCGGTGAACCTGCCTCAATACTCATACGCTTTGATACATTTGATGGAAGAACAAGCTCCTTGTATTCCTGTGGTTGTCTGTCAAAAAGTCTCCAACACACAAGAGAAACAACTCTAACTCTCCTTCCTTCTTTTCTCAGCACATTGGCACTTCCTTCACAAAGACATAGTTCTGATCCAGTGCCAATCAATATGATTTCTGGTAACAATTTGCCAGAGTTGTCACTAACAATGTATCCACCTCTTCCTACTGCATCTGCAGAGGTTCCTTCCAAATTGGCAGCTACTTTTTGCCTTGATAATGCAATAAGACTAGGCACATCTCTATTTGCAACAGCTATCTTATACGCTCCAGCAGTCTCATTGCCATCAGCAGGTCGAAAAACCAAAAGGCGTGGAATTGCACGTAAGCCAGCAAGCTGTTCTACTGGTTGGTGGGTTGGTCCATCTTCTCCTAGACCAATGGAATCATGAGTCATGATGTAGATAACTCCAGCATGACTCAGAGCAGACAGTCTGATGGAATTTTTCATGTAATCTGAGAAAGTAAGGAAAGTTGCAGCAAATGGTATTAAGCCGCCTCCGTGCAACGCAATGCCATTTGAAATTCCAGCCATTGCATGCTCTCGTACTCCATACCTAATGTTCCTCCCCTTATAGTTGCACCAATGAAAATCTTCATAATCATGAAGATAAGCCTTATTTGAGGAGGCTAGATCTGCACTTCCGCCTATTAATCCTGGGAGCACTTTAGCTAATCGGTTTAAACACTTCTCAGAGTATCCTCGAGTGGCATCCACGGGGTCAGAGACTGACCATTGCTGTTCAAAATCATTGCATAATAAATGCAGAAATCAGATAGTGCATATTCATGTGGGAAAAAAAATTCCATCATGAAAAAACAACTGTAAGTGTAATACGATTAAGTCAAGAGATTAAAATATAACAAGAGATGCCATGCGCTCCTGCATTACAAGGATGCAAGTTAGAACAAGCGGGCAGATTAGGTCATAGGCTACGGAGACAGTCATTGGAATGATGTTCACATTCAGTAAAAAGTTCAACATTAATACAGAAACAACTTAATTATGGTTTCTGAAGCAAAACTTACGCCCAATAATGAATTTTTAATGGTTGCAAGAACCAAGTTTTGATCTTTTTGTTCTCATGAGGAGGGGCTGAAGAATGAATTGACATTATCAAAAATTTTGAAGGCAACAGCTTTTTTGAAGAGTTCAGTAGACATTCATGAATCTTTTGTGACCTAGAGTACTCAAGGTTGCAAAATTTTAGTTGGACAGGTGATGAGTCCGATGGCCAGCCATGCCAGTATGAAGGTTCCCTATTGATTTTAATTTATTTGAGTTCTTGGATGCCCTTCAAGGCATGTTTCCTTAAAAACTCACTTAAAAATTAGGACCAGAGACCAGCAAATTTAACTCCAACAAGCAAAGTGAGATGATTCACCGGTAATGAACTTTCCCAGCCTGGGGCCATTCCACCATGAAGGAGAACTTCAAATTCTGCAGCTTCTTCTGGATATCTGTGTCGGTAATCATGCAATTTGGTCCGCCACTCTGTTTCTAACCTTTCAGCATAATCTGCCTGACTTTGCATTTCCCTGGAGAATAAAATGTATTTATATGTTCCTATGCTTCTGAATGGTGAATTGAAGAGAATATTTCTTACAACCCATACCATACCTATATATCATGGGAATGACATGAAATGATTCATTATCTTCCCATTTAACCCTTAGTTTCATTTGTTTCACGTCATTTTCGTCAAAGGTACCATGGTGAGCTTTTGAAGTTCCTTCCTTCTTTGACAATTTTCCAATTCGAGTCTTTACCTGGATAACATGGAAAGTTCACCATAGTTGGATGAAAAAATGATACATGCACTTGTTTGATTTGTTGGTTGCAAGCTTTGTGACTAGAGAAATGTCTGGGGCAGAACCATCTTTCTTTCTGTGCTCAAGAAGAGATTATACATTTGTTACAGATGCTTAAAATCAGATTACTTAATGGAATCTCACATACCCTTATGAAAGTTGGTTTCTCAGAATTGTGAACAGAGAGAAGTGCATTCTTAAATGATTTCATGTTCCCCTCAGTATTATCCACCATGATTGTGTTCCATCCCAGAGCCTCAAACCGAGCTGATATGTCTTCAGTAAATGCAAGACAAGTAGAACCATCAATGGTACATTGATTGTCATCATAAATTACTGTAAGCTTCCTAAGCTTCCAATGTGCAGCTAGTGATGCAGCTTCATTTGATATGCCCTCCATTGCACACCCATCTCCCATTATGCAATATCTAAAATAATAAGTTATGTTGAGGCTTGAACAATATCACTCATATAAAACTGTATGGATTGAAGAAATCTAGTTAATATGCTTACGTCCGATGGTTAACAATCTCAGCATCTGGTTTATTGAATCTAGCAGCTAAATGTGCTTCTGCTAGGGCCAGACCAACTGCATTGGCTACTCCTTGCCCAAGGGGACCTGGTTTTAAGAGGAAGTGATAAAAGAATAAGAACATTTTAAAACACAGAATTTACCAAGACCACTGAGATTGACAATTGTCATTTGAACTCATCTTCAGTGGCTTTCATAAAGTTATTGAATCAACTGTGAATAGTGATCTCACCAGTTGTAACTTCAATTCCCTCAGTTAAGGTATTCTCTGGGTGACCGGGGGTCTTACTTCCAATCTTGGTCAAGCGTTTGAGCTCTTCAATCTGGACAAAAACAACTGTGCATAACATCAACTCTCAAGGTTTTGAAATCCTTAAAGAAGAATTTGTCCACAAATCAATTACAGTAGCCAAAGGTAATTTATTTCAATGTCTTCGCTTTTATTCTGAGATAATGATGTGATTTCCTTTACGTTCTAAAAGAAACTCGGAGCACATACAAATACATCTTTCAGGCTTCAAATTGTCTGATTAACATTAGCAGCTTTCGATCCCTTGGATACAACAGATATACAAATAAAACTATAAGAACACAATTTAATTACCATACTAAACATGATGAGCAACCTTTTCTAACCCCATAGAATGATTATTACATAAAAATGAGTTCTTGGTAACCATCTTACAATTGGTGTTCTATGCATCAAAGTTCCCACTGTTAACTGGAATTTCTCTCCCTTGGATGGTTGTTTTTGATTTGGGAAGGGGGGAGGGGGTGGTTTGTGGGCTTGGTTCTGGAAACCTAAGCCAAGGGCCATTTGCAAGGTACAAAGAAAATACATCATATAGCATTTGATATTCACTAAATTTCAGCAAATAAACTCCCAAAAATAGTAGTTTATACTCTGTAGAAACAGTGATTTAAGTGGAAATCAAAGAAATTCAGAAGTCCGAAAAATCAAGCATCTACCTGAACAGACTGAAATCCAGCAAGATGAAGGCAAACATACTGAAGCAGACATCCATGACCTGCGCTCAAAACAAACCTATCCCTGTTGAACCATCTGGGATTTTTTGGGTTATAACTCATGACATGCCTGTACAAAAAATACCCCACTTCTGCCATCCCAAGTGCCATTCCTGGGTGACCAGCTTGTGCTGCTTGCACTGAGTCCACTATCAGCATCCTAACATTGTCGGCACATCTCCTATCCACCAATTCTTGAAATTTATCATCATTATTTTCCCATTCTTTGCTCGAAGTTTCAGATGGAAATGCCCTTTTGAGTTCATCTGTCCATCGAAGCCTGTAATTAGGATCCGTTAAAAGCCCCGCTGCACCGAAGGGCTTTCCTTCGTTTGCACTATCTGTTTTAAGACTACAGTGACATATTAGAGATCTCAAAGTTAGTGTCTTGGCGTCATAGCTGCTCCTGCTGTTCTGAGCGGTGATTTTTTCCCTCAGAAAAGAAGGAAAGGGGCGGAGAAGAAGAGAGGAAATGGCCATGATTGTCTGCGTGTGTGTGTGAAACAGGGGTATCAGGAAAGTGGATACAGGTTGAAATGCTATCCGCAGCTACAGAGGGAAATATGATGCCTCATCGCGTCAATGGCTAACATAGGTTGGTGTATTTGACTGCAAAAATCATCGGAATAGATAATCTAAAGTCTGAATTTCACCTACACCATGGACACAGCAGCACAGAACACGTAGAAGGACACATGCAGATCCGTGACGTCGCAGGTACAGGGAGGGGTTAATGTTGGAAGTTCCCTATTGGAAAAAAGAAAATAAAATAAATTTGCTTAGATTTTGGTAGTCAAAAGTCATTTCCCCACTTTTCCAATTAATTAAAATATCTTTTCTCCTTTAAAATAATAATTAGGCTGAATGAAATATTTGCAAAGGCAACCTTATTTACTTCATAAGCTTATTTTTGTCACTATTAGAAGATAATTTGTATTTTTTTTAACAAGGGATACGTGTTATATTTCCTTTTCCAAAAATCAACCCAAGTTAAAGGATATTTTCCCATCTAATTTACACAAAAAAATATATTTATATAAATATAATTTTTTATATGTTACTTTTTCCATCCTAAAAAAGATATAAAAAAATTTTATTTTTGTTCGTCAATTTTACAAATCAGAAACACATTTATTACGTATATTCTTAATTTACACATCCTTCAATTACTCAATAAATATTTGACTCATTAAATATTTATATTTCTAATCTAATTAATAAAAATTTATTTTTATTTAGAGATATAATAATTTTTTATATTATAATTATATAAATTTTAATAATTTCTTACTTTATATGTTATTTGCTTATGAGATTGATATTTTTTTTTTAAAACAGAAAGGAATGTCATATTCAAAATTTATATTAGATGGAATCAATGAAAGTATTTTGTTTCACCATTTTGACACATTAATGGGCTGAGATTGGTTTAGCACGATCCACATCATAGATAAACCATTTTGTTTTGGGTGAAATTGAAGGCCCGTTTCAAATTTTGTTGTAAGTTTTCTGATATGGTCTTTCTTTTTATTGGGCTAATCTCTCGTTCACATCGGAGGCCCCATTGGGACTGTTTGTTCCCAATAAACACTTTCCTTCTTCAAAACCACATCAGTGAAAACTACGCAATTAGGGCTGTCAAACGAGTTAAATGATTGGGCTCAATCAAGTTTGAGCCCAATTCAAATTAAAAATGAATAGATCAGGTCCAAGCCTAATCCACAACAGTTCATATATCATATCCAGATTCAATCCATTTTTTTTTTTAAATCATTATTCATTCAAGAATTATCTAGAACAAAAAAAAAAAAATAACAAATATATTCTTCAATTAAATCTAACACAATAATAATAAATCATTTAAAATTCTCATAGTTAATACAAATGATTTTTTTTTTTTATAAAAATGCTACCAAAAAAATAAAGTATTTCTTACACAAAATACACTAGCCTAAAGTAGCATAACTAATAAATAAATATCAAAATATATGAGTGTTCAATATGAAATTTTCTATTCACATGATGCCCAATCTTCAGTACTACACAAAAATATTTAACTTATCCTACTTCACATGTATTTAATACTTTCAAATATTAACCAAAAAACTAGTAAAGCAGAAAAGGAAAAAAGCAGACATCAATAAAACATATTTATTTTGTTTAAATATGTAAATTGTGATTGATGTGATATTTTTTTATTTAAATATTTATTTTATATAATATATTATCAGACTCGAGCTCGGCCTGAATTTAATTTAAACTCAAAAATAAAATCCAAGCTCAGCTCAATTCTATCTCACTCTAAACTCAACTCGAATAATATCAGATCGGATGAACGAGTTTAGGCCAATCCAAACCCATTAACAGCCGTATCCGCAACAAACATATTATTGGTTACAATTGCATGCATATTTTTAAATAATATTATTTTTTAATTTTTTTTTATCTATATGCATAACTTATTTTAAATTATCCAATGTGTTTCAATTTTCAAAAGTCATCATCAAATACACGCCCAAATGCATAAAAGTCTCATTCTTTCGCCCCGTGATTATTTTCCTTGATGAAGCCGATTTTAGTAAACTATTTTTCCCTTGTAAAGGTGGGGAAAAAGCAACAACAATTTGCTTAGTGAGACTTTGTATTTAATCACAAGTGCATAAGAATTCTTTCTGCAAAATGTGTAGGTAATGAAATATTTTTTGGTCCTATAATCATCATGAATATTTAAGTGGGATTTATACACGATTCATTAAGGGTTGGCTTAAGAGGAGAGAAAGTGAAGAGAAAAGAAGGGATTTAGGTAGAAAAAATGGAACTTTCTCTTGTTTGGAAGATTTTAGATGAGTGAAGGAGAGAGGGTTGGGATGATCCAAATCACTCATAAGTCTAAAATCATTTCTCTCCAAAAATGGACGGATAATAAAGGGAGAAGAAGTAGTAAATTTTCAAATTACTCTCACATTCATCATTTTCTGTCTATTTTTGAAATCTTAGGGCTTGGTTTGATAATTCAATTAAGTACTTAAAGTTAATTGAATAAGTATTTATTTCATTAAGTGCATTTGATAATATTTAATATTAAGTACTTAATTAATTAAATACATTTGATAATAAATTTTTATTATTATTTAATTGATTAAGACGTATTGAATTCCTGCTATAAATTTTAAATGGATTGAAAGTTACTTAAATTTGAAATCTCAAAATGTTAAATAGTTAGCTAATTACTAATATTTTTTTATATTTCATATAAATTGTAATCAAATATAGTATAAAAATGAATTATAATGATTCAAAACTTCATATTCAAATTTCAGATTAAGTTTTCAACTTTAATTTTCAAAATTTAATACTTAAATATTCAAATTTCAGTTGAACGAGCCCTTAGTCTCTTACCTTTATCTTTGACCATCACATCATTGGTAAGGAAATTATTGGCAAAATTGAGAGTGATGATTAATGGAAAAAATTACAGAATCAAACAAAATTTGGATAGAAAATTAAGAAATTATGCAATTTTACTTTTTAAAAAAAAATTGATTTTGAAACTTGGTTATGTGACTGTACTTAGAATATGAAAGATGAGGAGATTTGTGGTGGTGGCCAAGGAAGTGAAGAAGGTGGGATGAATTTTACCTCGGAAGTATATATATATGGAGAAATGATGATAACGACGATTGGTGGTGGATTCGTTATTGGAGTCTGTTGAGACAGATTAGGGTATTTTTGAAAAATCAATCATTTTTTTTTTCTTCACCCTCAAATCTTTCAAATGAAAATATATAAATAATCTTTTTTTCCCCTCTCAATTAAACTCCCCAATAATCTCCAATATAAGTCACTTTACTTTCTCTTCCATTCTTTTCTCTTATAACTTAACTTCTCTATGTTAGAAGTAAGAAGTAACTAGATTATTGTTATTTTTCGGATGTACTTTATTGTAATTTTAGCTTAGCTTAGATAGGCTTAGATGGGCTTTACCTAACCCTAGATACATAACCCTAACTACATATATATACCCATGTTTGTATTGTACTGCTTCTGCAATTTTTTTCGGTCTTCTGGATATAATACAGAAGGGAGTTTTATCGCCGTTTCTTGGTCTTCTTGTTTGTTTCCTCCATCTTTATATTTTCACATGGTATCAGAGACAAGGTTAACACGATCAAACTCCCTTCTTTGATCTGTTGCGTTCTGTTTGCATGGAAAAAGATGCGATGAACTTTGCTAGTCCATACTATTTGCATCCGAATGAGAACCCATCTATGGTACTCGTCTCTCAGCCCCTTATGTCAAACAACTATCAATCTTGGGCAAGGGCAATGCGCATCGCTCTGAATTCCAAGAATAAGCTTGGTTTTGTTGATGGCAGCATCCAACGCCCGGATGTGGTTGATCCGGCTTTTGCTAAGTGGGATCAGTGCAACAGTATGATTCTTTAGTGGATTATCAATGCTGTCGACAGTACTATTGCCCGCAGCATTATATTTACTGACTCAGTTGCTGAGGTGTGGGAAGATCTGCGCAGTCGTTTCTCCAAAGGGGATCAAGTTCGTCTCTCAAACTTGTTGCAGGAATTCTATTCTATCCAACAAGGAAGTCTACCCGTTACTGACTACTACACCAACCTTAAGATTCTCTGGAATGAGATTTTAATCCTTCGGCCTTTTCCCCAGTGCACATGTGAGCGAAAGTGTTCTTGTGATGGTTACAAAACCTTGCATGGGTATATGGAATCAGACCATGCCATTCGATTTCTTATGAGGTTAAACTAGTCTTTTTCTCATGCTAGATCTCAAATCCTGCTTATGAGTCCCTTTCCTTGTATCAAAGAAATTTTTAGCATGATTATTCAACATGAACGACAGCTGCAGAGTCCTTCTATTTTGGGTCCAACAGACCTTTCTTCTGTGTCTTCAGTAGCACGTCCTAATCTGCCCGTATTGCAGGCCTCAAACATTACCATGAAGAAGTTCGGAACTTCATTCCCCAGACGTATTTTGCACTGCACATTCTGTGGGAAACAAGGACACACACACGAGCGCTGTTATCAGAAACATGGTTTTCCACCCAAGGGCAGACATAAGCAACCTGAGCATGTTCATCAAGTCTCCGCAGTGACGACAGAAACCAATTTACCTTCACCTGATCAGTCCAATTCACAGACTCAATACTCTCACCTCCTGAGCTTACTCCAGGGACTGGACCTCTCTAAATCATCCGCGAGTTCTGTTGCAGCAGCTCCTTCTGCACTGGCCATAGAGCAACAACACCATGCTTTAGCCTTCACCTCCAATCCGGCTAGGTAGTCTGGTAAGGAAACTGGTAATGCAATAGCTGCTCCTTCAACGTATTGGGTTGTTGATTCAGGAGCTTCAAACCATATTGCCTGTTCTTTATCAGTGTTCACCTCTGTTCACTCCACCTCCATTCATACGATCAGACTTCCTGATGGAACCCTTTTTCCAGTTACAAAGAAGGGCACTATACAGATAACACCAACCTTGATTTTGCATGATGTTTTCTATGTGCCCTCCTTCAGTTTTAATTTGTTATCTTTGAGTCATTTGTTTAAACATTCTAATGCTTGTGCCATTTTCACTTCTGGATTGTGTATCCTTCAGGACCTACCTCGCAGGAAGATGATTGGATTAGTTAGAGCAGTCCAAGGTTTATTCCTTCTACAACCTGCTGAACCACATTCTGCTCATCAATCAACTGCAATCATTGATTCCGCCTTGAGTACCTGTCACCTAGATTTTGATCGATCTCTTTTGTGGCATTATAGATTAGGGCATTTGTCAAATTCCCGACTTAAGTTTCTGACTGTTCTAGATAGCTCAATAAAAATTGATGCACATTCAAATTGTCAAATTTGTCCTATTGCTAAGCAAAAACGTTCTCCATTCCCTCTACATGAAAGTTCAACTTCTGCTCATTTTGACTTGGTTCATGTTGATATTTGGGGGCCTAGCAAAGTACAAAGTGTGCATGGCAATGCCTACTTTCTTACCATTATGGATTATTACACTAGATTTTTGTGGGTTTTCTTGATGAAACACAAGTCTGAAACTCGGTCTTTACTACAATCTTTTTGTGCCATGTTAAGACACAATTTCAGAAAAACATCAAAATAATTCGTTCTGATAATGGGGTTGAGTTCCATATGCCTTCTTTTTACACTTCCAATGGTATTCTCCACCAAAAATCCTGTGTCCAAACACCGCAACAAAATGGCATTGTGGAACGCAAACATCAGCATATTCTGAATGTTGCGAGAGCCTTAAAATTTCAATCCTCAATTCCTTTAGCTTATTGGGATTATTGTGTCAACCATGATGCCTACTTGATTAATATTGTACCAACTCGTCTCCTACAGAACAAAACTCCTTACGAAACCCTTTATTCCAAACTTCCTCCGTTTCACTCCTTAAGGGTTTTTGGGTGCTTAGCATATGCCTGTACAAATCCTCAGGGGCGGTCTAAGTTTGATCCAAGAAGTACCAGATGCGTCTTTTTAGGCTATCCTACGGGAACGAAAGGGTATCTTCTGTTAGATCTTCATACAAGAGCAACCTTTACATCCCACAATGTGGTTTTTCACGAAACCGTTTTTCCACATCTTTCCTCCGTTTCCCATACCCACATTCCTCCTACTCGTTCCATTCCTTTTCCTTTGCCTCTTCCTTCCTCAAACCCTTCTCCGGAAGCCGTTTCCTCTGAGCATGTCACCTCTAGTATTCCCTTGTCCATTTCTCCATCTTCTGATTCTAGTCTACCCCGCTGATCTGCACGCCACCGAAATCCTCCTTCCTATTTGCAAGAGTATGCCTGCAATTTAATTGCCGGGCTTCCTCCTCCTTCACCGAATACACCACACTCTATTTCTCTTTTTCTCAATCATGATTCTCTCTCTCCTGAGCATAAATCCTTTACATTGTGTGTGCTAGCTAACGCAGAACCTTGCTCCTATCACACTGCTGTTTTGCAGGACGAATGGAGGCGTGCCATGAATCTTGAGCTTCAAGCTTTGGCCGACAACAACACTTGGACTCTGGTCCCTCTTCCTCCTGGTAAACAGGCTATTGGCTGTAAATGGGTCTATCGTATCAAATACCGTGCTGATGGTTTTGTTGAACAGTACAAGGCCAGGCTCGTAGCAAAAGGTTTTACACAACAGGAGGGTATTGATTACTTGGAAACTTTTTCTCCAGTTGCTAAAATGACAACTATCCGCACTTTATTATCTATTGCAGCCGTGCGCGGTTGGTATTTGGAGCAATTGGATGTTAACAATGCTTTTCTACACGGCGATCTTGATGAAGAGGTCTTCATGCAACCTCCTCCTGGTTTCCCTTGTTCACCTGGTATGGTTTGTCAGTTGAACAAGTCTCTTTACGGTCTCAAACAGGCTAGTAATCAGTGGCATCACAAGCTTACGCAAGCTCTTCTATCTCAAGGTTTTACTTCTGCCTTCAGTGATCCTAGTTTGTATCTTAAGAAGACCTCCTCCTCTTTTTTGGCCGTGTTGATTTATGTTGATGATCTTGTGGTGGCTGGTGATGATCTTTCTGCCATTCAGTCTTTAAAGACCTTTCTGCATCATTCTTTCCGTATCAAGGATTTGGGCAAACTAAAGTATTTTCTTGGTCTCGAAATATCACGCTCCTCTGTTGGTCTTAACGTTTGTCAACGCAAATACACTCTCGAGTTACTTGAAGAAGAAGGTTTTCTTGGCAGCAAACCTGTTTTTACCCCTATCGACACTAGTTACACACCTTCCCTTGCTGATTCTGATTCTTTGGTGAATCCCAGTTCTTTTCGACGGTTGATTGGCAAGTTGGTTTATCTTACTAATACTCGACCTGATATTAGTTACGCTGTTCAATGTCTTAGTCAGTTCCTCGAAGCTCCAACTGTTTTACACCTCCGGGCTTGTCATCGCATTCTTCGTTATTTGAAGGGCACTCCTTCTCTTGGTCTTTTTTTCTCTTCTGGGAATACTTTGGATCTTTCTGCTTTTTCTGATTCCGATTGGGCAGGTTGTCCGGACACTCGCCGGTCCGTTGCCGGTTACTGTCTGTTTCTCGGGTCCTCCCTTATCTCCTGGAAGTCTAAGAAACAGTCCACGATCTCGCGCAGTTCTTTTGAGGCGGAATATCGGTCCATGTCTATGGCTACTTGCGAAGTTGTCTGTCTCTTATATCTTTTGCAGGATTTGGGCGTCCTTCAGGAGCGTCCTGTTCCTTTATTTTGTGATAATGAAAGTGCTCTTCATATTGCTGCGAATCCGGTTTTTCATGAGCGTACCAAACATCTTGAGATTAATTGTCACTTTGTTCGCGAAAAGGCTCAAGCCGACCTGGTGAAGCCTTTACCTGTTTCCTCCCACTCTCAACTTGCAGATCTTTTTACTAAGGCGTTAGCCTCTTCTCGGTTTGGTTTTCTGGTGCATCATCTTGGTTTACAATCTGTGTTTTCCCCATCCGTCTTGCGGGGGGGTGTTAGAAGTAAGAAGTAACTAGGTTATTGTTATTTTTCGGATGTACTTTAGTGTAATTTCAGCTTAGCTTAGATAGGCTTAGATGGGCTTTGCCTAACCCTAGATACATAACCCTAACTACATATCTATACCCATGTTTGTATTGTACTGCTTCTGCAATTTTTTTCAGTCTTCTGGATATAATACAGAAGGGAGTTTTACTGCCGTTTCTTGGTCTTCTTGTTTGTTTCCTCCATCTTTATATTTTCACACTCTAGACTCATAAACTAACCCTAATGATTGAAAATAATGATGGAATGAGATAAATTCAATGCAACAACATTCGCCAAATAGTATGTCGAAGTTTAAGGGCAATGTTTCAAGGGTTAAGTGTACCTCTCCTTTGGGAAATCACTGGTTTGGATTAGTTTCTGAAAACAACGTATGCCACCATGAACATGGAAAAGACTTGAACTCTTCATAAACATCATGCATGCAATTGCAAACATATTCTTGTGGGCGTAGTCGCAATTTAGGAAATCGAAATCCCAGAAAATGACCAAAATGATTAGATCTTTCTACTTTTGAATGTATCTGTCATTCATTTTCTAACGAGATACCAAATCTATGACCAAAGATCTTGTTTGAAAAGAACAAAATTAAGCTTATAAATCTATGATAAAGTTAGTTTTTTGCATTGGATGATTTTTTTTTTTTTTTTTTTGTCTTCTTATAGTTTCTTTGTCAATGATTAAAAACATGATGAAATAATTTGTCGACAAGATGGGATAAGTCTCCATACGGTAGAAGCTGTTCAAGGGAAAAGAGAACTCATCAGAAGCCGCTTGAATTCCAACATTTCTGTGGGCATTATCGGAATATTTCTGAGCCAGCGGCAGCAAGCATGGTTAGCAACCTTATCTCCTAGCAGCATGACTATCTCTCTGAAGTACGAAGACGGGAATGTTTCATTTGATCATCCATGGATAGATAAAGATGGAATTAAGAACTTGAGGTTAAAGGGATGAAATCTGTAAAAAATATATTACAAGATAATATTTTAATATTTCAAAAAATTTTATCGGTGAAAGATAAATTCTTTAAGATTTTTTTTAATAAAAATTTTAATTTTATTTAAAAATATTAAAATTTTAAAAGTTTTTGGGGACGGCTTTTAGTTCCTTCATTTTAGCCTTGGGGTTTCGTGTCCTTATTCTACAAAAGCATGCAAGGCTAGTCCTCAAAATTAATCAAAACGCAGTGCTATCAAGTGCCCATTTACAGCATCCAGGTCTAGCAGTAGCGTCCCATTTGCATATATATGGTCTCTTGGCTTTCAGTTGTTCCATTGCCCTAGCCTGATGATCCAAGTCGCCCTCAGTGTTTCTGTTGTACGGATACAAAAACTCAAGTTACTCCGCCCTTTAAGTTATGCTCGATAACATGTATTATATAATAATATGTACTACATTCAAAATTCATAAAAATAATATAATAGTCTGTAACATCTACTTACGGTCAATAATTTTAAATTAAATATTACAAATTTTTAATGTGGTACCAGATTTGGCTCTTCAATACATTTGTACTTCTTTTAAATGTTTTCTTTTTCTTGAGGCCTTTTTCTCAATTTATAAATGATGGCAGAGCAAGTGAACGGGCTTGCATGCAAGGATCCGAAACTCATCACAACAGATAGTTTTTCCTTCAGTGGACTTCACTTGTATGGAAGCACATCGAATGCAATTGGATCAAAGCTAAAACCAGTCAATCTCCCAAATTCAGGACTAAACACCCTAGGAATTTCGGCTTAGCAGCAATATCTTTCACCTGTTCACACACAGATCGATTTTTGTCCAAAATCATACTTGAAAGTTTTTTCATTAAAATGCTGATTAATACTTTATTAGGATTTATAAATTGAGCATCAATTCTTTGTATATAAACTTTGATTGTAATACAATTAGGAATGGAACCCTAATACTTAAGCAGAACGAATATAAGAATTTATCATCAGTAATAGTACCTCCAACCCGGAAAAATGTCTAATCCGTGTTGTGCCAAGAAATAGAGACGTCTTCGTATCCCCACAAGGTCTCATTTATTTTCAGAGCAATGCAGGAAACGGAAATGTTGTTGCTGTTATTGTAGCTCTCTAAGTAGCCAAAATCCAGGTTTGACCACCATTTCAGATGCTGTGTTTGATCCAAAGATATTCCAAAACAGCTATCAGTAGGGATCTTCTTGTGAAGTCTTTCCAGGTGAATAAAAACATAATCAAGAAGATGCAGTCCCGTTTCTAGTTTTCCAGTTCAACCAGACCAGGAGAATGATCTTTCCCTTTTCAGTTCCCTACAAAAGGGGGGGAAAATGTCATTTTAATGTATTTCATGAAAGTCAATAAATTGTTTCCTTTGTGCTTGATTGGATTCTTGCAACTCTTTTTTCTTAGACTTTCTTCGAAGCAATGAAGTCAAAAGTAATTTGTCATTTCCCAATAGAAAGTGTTGCGCTAGAAGGGTAAAAAATGATATACAGAGGAGTCGGCCTTCACATTGTCATACAGGAAAGAAATATTCGAGATATATAATTATAATTAAACTGAGAGATACAAAAATGACTAAGAAATTTACTCTAAACATTGAACGAATTAAGATTGAAAACCTGAAAGAGAATTGCTTCATAATCATTAATATTGTTGGGAACAATATGCAGCAAATGGTAACAAAATCAACTTAATACTAAGTTAACAAAATCTAATAGCTAGGGATATAAATTTATTTGACCTTCTAAATATTTGGTACGAAAAGTGCCGAATATATAAATAAATAAATATATATATATATATATATATATATATATATATATATATTACCAATCGTTAATTAGTTATGTCAAGTGGAGTAGTTGGATAAAAAATCAGGGAGAAAGGACGGACACAGAGGAAAGGATGTCTGATGAAAACCATTGGCGGTTTTATGCGACCATGCGTGATGTGTCCCTCTTCAGATCACTCTTTTTCTTCCAACCAAACATGGTTCTTCCACAAAATGAATCTGTGTGCTTAGTCTCTGTCTTTATTGTAAGAGATATTTAGTCATTCCACTAGTTATCTTTGTCCCATAAATTGTCTTTACCTATATACATGCAAGTTTCCTAAGTTCCACTGTTTCTGTAGAAAATTGCTCTTGAGAAAAGATATGGTTCGGCAAATAGGGTGGTGGAAGGGCCTATAAATATGCATATTTATCCCATGCATGCCGATACTCCCTTTCCACAATATGTTTGACCTGTGCAATTGTTGTCTCCCACCAGTCAGATGAAGATGAAAAAGGGATATTTCCGAAGAAAATTTCTAAAAATGTGGAAGAAATTCACTTCTTTCTTTCTGAAAGCCCTGCATTCGGACGATTTAAGGCTGCAAGAACTTTTGTGCAGCTTGCAACTCAAAGATTTTGTCCCCAAAGATGTTCCAAAGGGTCATTTTGCTGTCTATGTAGGCGAAGAATGCAAGAGATACATCGTCAACTTGAGCTTGCTTAGGCATCCTCTTTTCATGGCGTTGCTCCGAGAGGCAGAGGAGGCATTTGGCTTCACTGGAAGTTCTCGATTATTTTTACCCTGCAATGAAAATGTGTTCGTCAGCACTGTAATGCAAAGTGCTCTCTCTGAAAATGTCACACATCACATAGGAGGAGTGAGAGGCTCCACCTTTATATGAAGCTGCACGGTAGTGGTTTCCGGCGGGGTGCCGGAGACCAGGGATGTTTTGTGTGGAGGACTGAGATTATCCAGCCTCTTGTTTAATCTTTGTACAGAAGCAATTTAGTGCGGACTTCATTTCTAGTTTCAATCCCTATGTCCTAGTAATTTATGTTCCATCCTTTCGTCGGAACTTTTTAAGAAAATTTTAAAATTATTTTTATATTTTTATCCTTATTTATTGTTTTCTTTCCCTCACATTCTCTTTCCTCTCCTTTTTTGTTTTCAAGTTATTTAAATAGAGGTGTTTTAAAAATAAAAAAAATATAAAGTCATATCATTTTTATGAATCTTAATATACGTGAAATTAAGTCAAACAACTTATATTATGGGATGAAGAAAGTATATTAATTCTCTGTTAATAGAACTCATCATCATCTTTCTAAATTTTCATGATCCTCAATCCCTCACGATATGGGTTGATAGTCACAAGATCAAATCTCGTTTATTTGTCTCTCTTTAATTAAAATCGTATCGTAAGCAAACAGTTAAGACATATTCCATAACTTATCTAATTTGTTTAGACTGGAACTTGTTTGATTAATTGTAAATAATATAGACTGTCTAGATTAAAATTATTCGATTAGGATAGTCTATATGATGGGAACTTGTTCAATTAATTGTACATTGGGTAAGGTTATTGATAATAAGTTTTAGCACCTTTTTCTATGAAATTTGGTAGATTAATAAATACATAGGCTACCATCTTTACATTTTAATACTCAATATAAGAAAAATTAAATACTTTAGAATTATTTATCTTGTTGGAGACTAGGAACTTATGGTCAATGTTTTTTTTAAGTGTATTTGTATAATGTAATTAAGCTTTTAGGTGGAAGATTTCTCATTCTCGAGTTTTTTTACTAAAATATTATACTTTTGAATATAAATAACAAAAACATTGTACTTTTTATTATTATCTTAAAAATATAGAGATATTATACTTTTAAAAATATTATTATCTTTTCTTTTTTTTTTTTACGAAAATGACCTGCACCAACAGAAGAAGTCGCCAGTGTTAGCTGTACCATTGGCGACTTTCTCTTACTACATTTCTAATACATTGTCTTTTCCTCTCTTCCTACATCCAATTGAGTCATTCCTGTCTTTTGCAACCATCTCGTTGCTAATCTAGGAATGGAATCAGAAATTAGAATTGAAAGGGATAAATTATATAAAATATATATATTAAAAGATAATATTATAATTTATTTTTAAAAATTTTTAAAATTTTTAAAAATAAATTATAATATTTTAAAAAATTTTGAAGACGCCCTCGTTAACCCGAATCCGGGGCCGCACAAGTTACCGTATACGGTCATTTGAGTTTACATGAATATTTGACACAATCACATGAACATTTCACACGATTATATGAACATTTCATACAATTACATGAATATCAAAACGATATCGTTTTGAATTGTCAATGACATCGTTTCACTAAAAAAAAATTTTACACGCGGCTACATATTTGAATATTAAATTTTCACAATATTCAATTTGAACTGTGAAATGACCACACAAGTTGCGCCCAGATGCCGTTAACCCACCATTGAGAATTGTTGCTGGCACCGCTTCCGCTGCTACCAATGCGCTTCAACCTAAAGTAATGTTATTGCTTCCTTCTCTGCTTTAGTTTATTTGGAGGGGGAAAATAAACTCCCTGCAGACTTCATTCTTTTCAAACAAACTCACAATTAGAAGACCCTCATTGCCAAAAGCATATGCTGAATTTACAATTTTTATGATTTTAAAATAATAATTAGAAGTGTAATATTTTAGTTTAAAAAAAAAAAAAAACCCTCTTTCGTTCCTGTCCCGATGAAAAAAAACTGGCCTTCCAACTCAGTTTTTCAATTCTTTGGCACTGTGATTGTGCCTCTTTTTGACACACACACATATAAATATATATATATATATATGTATATATATATTAATTAGAGAAAAAGAAAAAAGCTTGGGGCCTGGGGAGGGGTAAGTGAAGTGCCAATTATATTATGAGAATTGGATTGGAGGGTTGAGTAATTCGGATAATAACTTTCTTTTGTCCCTCAAAGTTAAAGAAAAATTTCTTATTAAAGTTAATTTTGATACTACTTATTGTGATGGTATTTAGGAATCATAGAGGAGAACCTTTTTGGACATGGCCAGGTAAAAAGCTTGCTGGCGAACACTTTTTCTACTAAAGCAAATGTTGCACTCGATGTAGCCATAATAGTTGATGATTTGGACATTCTTAAAATTATTCTTGAAGGTGATTATATGAATGTAGTCAACGCTAATAATGGCTCCATTTTTGGATACGAATGGATTGGAAAGGCTATTATGGATATTGCTAAATCTATTTTACTAGTAGACCTAATTAAAAGTTTGTTTTTTATTCTGAGAAATAGAAATAAATGTGCTCATGAATTAACTTGGTGGGCTAAAAATTATAATGCTTTTAGGTATATTGCCCCTTCTCTTTCTTCTCCCTGCTATATTCTGTGATTGATGAGTAATTACTCCTAATCCTACGTCAAATTAATTCTGTATTTAAGAAAGATGCTTTTATGTAGCCAAAAAAAAAAAAAATTGGAGGTGCCGAAAATGGTCAGAGAGAAGAAGGAACAATGTCCATTACAATTTGGAAACTAGCCATCTAACCTGAGAGTGATCTAAAATGTAGATATTCAAGATGGTGAAAAAAAAAATTGCAATCCAAACAAGACGTGGAAAGCACTGCAAAAATTCTTTACCAGATGACATGGGTAGGGGGATGATTAGGTTAGGTGTTGATGTTCTGAGTTCATAGTTTAATAGGTCTGACTTCCAAGTTCTTGATATTCTGATCAATAAATACCAGCTAATTAGGTAAGGAGCAGCACCAACGAATAGATCAAGCCAATAAGGTATGCCCATTTCGGCTATAAATTCTTGGGTTGATAGTCCACCTAACTAGCTTAACTACCTAGCCAAAAAAGGAGGGCAATTGCAAGAACAGTTTTAGCTGATAGTGATGCCCCCGAACCCCGTCATTATTCTCCCTTCGTCTAGGAAGTGCAATTTCAGGCCCGCCAGAAGACGACGATTGGGAAGCCTCGCATACCCTGCTCCCTACTTTCCTCCTCTGCCACACAAATTTCTTTCATTTCGTCTTGAAAATGGATTTGTCTGCCTTACAATTGAATGTTGAATATCACTATAATACTCCTTCACTCTATAATATAAATCTTTAGAAATTATTTTTATTATTTTAAACTATAAATTATTGAAAACTTTTTAAAAATATTTTAAAGTTATTTTTACAGTTTTATCTTTATTTATTATTCTATTTCTCTCTATTCTCTTCTGTTGTTTTTAAGATATTTAAATAGGAGTGTTTTAAGAAAAAAAAATATATAAAGTCACATTATTTTTAAAAATCTTAATATGTGTAAAACTATATCAAATGACTTATATTATGTAAAATTAAGTCAAATGAATTATATTATGGAACGGATGGAGTAATAATTTTGTTATCAAACGTAAAAAAAAATAAATCATATTAAAATATTAAAACGAACAAGATAAGAGAATATTTAAAAGAAAGACGTCATTGACAAAATTGTCAAAAGATTTATATTTGTTATGAATTATTGGAATTTCCATTAATTAGTGGAGGCTCCACTAATTATAGATTTATGTGAATTATTATAGAAGATTTTTATGGATGTCCATCATTTAACGGAGACACCACTAATTGAGATTAGTGAAAGAAAGATTAGAGAAAGAATTGTGAGAGAAAGAAAGAGAGAAGTTTGAAAAGAAATTCTTGTGCAAAAAATAGTTAGAGTTTTATTAGTGTGTAGTGTGAAAATTTTATTCTAACACTACTTTAATTTTATAACAATATTACATTTGTAAGGTTCAACCTGAATGAAAAATGAAAGGTAATCTAATCAAAGATTCCAATCCAAAGTCCATGAACAAACTATTTATAATAACTTTAGTTACATACTTTGCAAAATGTTTTTCAAAAGCGTAAATAAGATGTAAGAGAGAAATGTATTAGGAAAAAGAATATCTAGCAGATGGGAAGAGGAGCACCATCCCATTCCTTCAAGCAATCCAGCAATGGATCAATCAGCTTCCCTTGGCAAATGGCTGTGAAAACCTTGTCGAATTCTTCACCGGGGGATCGGACCTTCTCGCCGGTTAGGAAGCTGGTCCCCAATGCTTCCCTAACGAACTTGTATAGTGGGTAGGACCTGCAATCTTGAATGCGATTAGCTATGGCAGGTTTGCCATTCTCCACATCACATCTTGCACTCTCAACTTCTTTGGGCAAAACAGCTATTAGCTTCTGCTCGAATGTACCGATCTTTTGGAAGATGGAAGTGATTGGATTCCTCTCATTTTCACCATTAGCTAATGCATGGTCCACCAAAACTTGCCTGAGTTTTTGCATCAAGGGGTAGGTAGCACTGCAGGGATCATCGACGTAAGCGAAAACATGCTCTCTGTCGACCACTTTGAGCAAGTCCTTTTCGGAAAATCTCGATGGATGAAGCTGTCCATTGGAGCCCATGGTTAGAATTTTCTTGGCCACTGCGGACACTGTGTTCTTTACTGAGGCCTTGAGGTTCTCCTCCAGGTGCCTCAGATCAATTGCTTGGCACAATGCTACCAAGTAAGTTGAAGACATGAGCTTGAGAACGTCCACGGCTTCTGCTGTTTTTCTTGAAGAGATCAACCCCAATGAGTTCACATCTTGATTGTGCTGCTCTGCACTCTGGACGTGGTTTGTCACTGGATTGGCCAGGAATTGGAGCTCAGAGCAGTAAGATGCCATTGCAATTTCAGCACCCTTGAATCCATAATCCAGGCTTGGATTACGGCCACCAGATAGGTTTGAGGGCAAGCCATTGTTGTAGAAGTCATTGACAAGCTCAGAGAACTGTGCAAACATGAGCTTGCCAATTGAAGCAATTGCTAGACGGGTGTTATCCATGGAGACGCCAATTGGGGTACCTTGAAAGTTACCTCCATGTAAGGCCTTGTTCCTTGAGACATCAATCAATGGGTTGTCATTAACAGAGTTGATCTCCCTTTCAATGGATTTTGTTGATGTCCTGATGACTTCAATCAGCGGGCCGAGCCATTGTGGTGATGTTCGGAGAGCATATCGGTCTTGCTTTGGCTTCTGCAAGGGGTCCAATTCATGTATCTTTTGAGCTTCCTTGATGATGGAGCTACCGGCCAAAATGTGTTCCATAATAGCCGCAGCCTCAATTTGTCCAGGATGATGCTTCAACTTATGTGTCAAATGGTCAGTAAACTCAGGCTTTCCGATCATCACTTCAGCAAACAGTGCTGATAGAACTTCAGCAAGGATAGCAAGCACGTTAGCTTCAAACAAAACGATGGAAGCCAAGCCAGAACCAACAGCAGTTCCATTGACAAGAGCAAGGCCTTCTTTAGGCTGAAAATCGAAAAATCCGGTTTCAATGCCAGCAAGACGGAAGGCTTCAGAAGCATCAATAAGCTTTCCATCAGGTCCAACGGCCTTGGCATTAGGCCTGCCTATGAGCAACCCTGCAATGTAGGACAAAGGAACCAAATCGCCTGACGCAGTGATTGTACCCCGGAGAGGCAAGCAAGGAGTGATGTTGTGGTTAAGCAGCTTGGTAATGGCTTCAAGAATTTCAAATCTGATGCCTGAATATCCCTGAAGCAAAGTGTTGATCCTAACAAGCATGGAAGCCCTTGTTGCAGAGTGAGGCAATGTATGGCACGACTCCGTCCCATTGCCAAAGATTCCAGCATTCAAGAACCTGATTCATCAAGAACTAATCAATGCTTTTTTTCCTTTATTTCCCCCCCCCCCCTGAATTTGACTCAATAATTGTCAAGAACGTGCAAGAAAAAAGGGAAATGATGCAAGACGGATCACATTAAAGAATTTTTAGTTCATCACTGAATCGATCTGGAAATGACCAAACTAGTGTAAGGCAAATTCTTTGCATTTCCCCTTGGCCACATCGAAAACGATGAAGAGAGAGATTCTAAGGGGTGTTCGACCGTGTTGTTTGGAAAGGAAAATTTCGTTCGTATTGGTAGCCATAGGTATGGATAAGCGAATAAGACAATCAACCATCCCTAAGCAGGCTAGTGTATCCAATTAAGAATTGGTTCAGGTCACACCCACCTCTGTTAATCAAGATTTGACTTTTTATCCCATGTTTTTGTCCCACTGCCAAATATTCCTATCATGCATAGCAACTATTGGATCATAAATTTACCTGAAAGATCAAAATCATTCCTTGAAAAAACTCAAGAATTTCACCATATAATCTTCCCTTTTTTTTTTTGGGGGGGGGGGGGGGTCCAAACAGATTCAAGAAGGGAAAAATAAAAGTCAAACTTTAGTCCGTGATCTATAAACTGGAGCTGGGAATGGATTCTTTAAAAGTTGAAACCAAAAAATGCAGCTATCATTTATTGGAATAAATGACTGACACAGAAAAACAGAAATGGTTTTTTTAATTAGAGAAGCAGAGCAAAACGGCTAAGTCAATTAATTCAAGAATTTTTGAAGGTGGACTCCACTATGTTACCGGGACAAAGCGGGCAGCCTAATAAAAGGAAATTAAATAGTTTGAAACAAAAAAGATAGTAGTTAATTGAATTATGATAGGGTAAATTAGATCCACCACCCTCATTTTAGGTAGGTTGTAACTATCTGAATACCCTTTTTTCTTTAAAAAAAAAAATCCTTTGGGGGAATTTTCGGACAAGAAAAAAAAATTCCGTTGGAGGGGATTTTCAGACAAGACAACAAATAAAAAAACAAAGTGTGCAGCTTTTTCCAAAACGTTGTTGAAAAAATCAACCAGAAAACTTCTATTCAAAACAACAAAATGGGCTTCCTCCGAACGTTGTAGTATTCGGTTTTGTCTTTTCCTACACCAAAAAGCTGCAAAATAATAGTTCCAAAGTGTGTGCAAAAGACAGCAAGGAATGTTTAGCAGGAAAAAAAATAAAAAACATTTCCAGACCATGGTAAAAATTCTCAAGAAATCAAGAAAGCACTGTATAATTTTATTTTTTTTTACAAAAAAGGTTGTAGAAAAACTTTCTTCATGGTGAAAGAATATTTCGCTCACCTAATAAGCTCATTCTGAAGAGCTCCACCCTGTTTGGTTCTTCTATGGGACGTAGCACCAAAACCAGTTGTGATACCATAACTATCAGTCCCTTTGTCCATGCTATGCACAACCCAGTCACTGCTAGCCTTCACACCGGCACGGGCCTCCTCTGAGAGTTCCACCTTCATCCCGGTATCACGGGCTGCTATAGCTGCCACTTGCGCTATGGTAAGCGTTTCACCACCAAGCCGGACCACCGGCCTCCGGAACACCTCCACCATATGCTTCACCTCGTCCAGATGACTGCCCTTGAGTGACTCAGCGGCCATGTTCCAGTTCAATGGATCATGTTGAGGCTGCTGCACGCAAAAGCTCTCAACCTGGCCATTTTTGTCGTCGACTTCCATTGCAGACATGAATGAAGAATGACGAAAAACTCACCCAAAAAAAAAAAAAAGAAAATTTGAGGGAGAAAATGGAGAGCGATTTGAAGATTGCTAGGAAATTGCTAAAGCTTACGAGGATTAGCTTCGGCTGGATTTCCTGAGTTTGTTGAGACACTCTGCGGGTTTAAATAACAGGGTATTGTCATTGAGAGTTGGGTGGGCAGGCCGATGTGTTAGTTGAGATACGAAGCGGACCGTTGGATGGGTTTGTAATTGAAGGTTAAGATGCAAACACGTGTCATAGGTTAGACCATTGCATGGCGGGGAAGAATATTTATTAACTTGTCAAGCCCATAAGAGAAATTTCAAATTAATTTGGAAATTTAGAATCTTTTTCAGCATTTACATTTATTTCCTGACAACGTTTTTTTTAGCATTTATTAATGATGCTGATGGTGTAGAATTTACTTCTTTCCTCTTTTGTTTTGGGAATACTGAGAAGGAAGTTCCCAGCTGCCTACCACCCCGTCTTGCGTTACTAAATTAAATTAAATTATTTTTCTTCTACAAAATATATAAATACATTATTTGTATTTATTACCTTAATTTCAAGCAAAATACCTTATTTGTGGTGATTTGATGTACTAGTACTATACTTTATGAACAGTTGCTGCAAATGTGTGTAAATTCTTGTGAGGGATGCTTTTTTACTTCTTGATTCTAAATGAATTTATACTTGGCGAAAAAAAATATATGGAAAGTGGAAAAAATGGTATGCTGTGGTTGGTGGGAAGGAGACTAGGTGAGTGGGGACTAAGAAGCCTGCACGAAAGCAGAACGTCATCTCCCTATTCCAATTGGAGTTGGAGGAGTTTAGGCCCTAATTAAGTATTATTATTATTAGGTATAATAAACTTTTCCATTCTTTTTCTTTTCTTTTTTTTTTAATAATATGGGTTAGTTGAAACTTGAAACCAATTGTCCTTGAAACTCATGCATTCACGGTTGGACCATATGCACGAACATAATATGGGAATGGAGCCTTCCCCTCGATTGTGGAACCGGTTGACGGTTGATTATTTTGGTAAATTTTAATTTTAATTTTTAATTTTAATTTATACGGTTTAACCAAATTAATGGTTAGTGGTTGAGGATGAGATTGGTCAACCGACCTACCATTTGTTTGGGATTTTTTTTTTTAATTTTTTAACTTTTTATAGAACGCGTTAGGATATAAAAAGTATAAAAATAGTTAAAATAGTTAAAAATATAAAGAAATGTAAATAATGAGTAAATTTATTTTTTAAAAAATTAAAATACTCACGTACTCACTAAATAAAAACTATCGTAATTTTTTTATATTTTAATTATTTCTTACCTTAATTTTAATGGTCATCACTTTCGATTGTATTTGTAATTTCTTTAGCCCTTATTTAGTTGGGATAGTAAGTGAAAAAAAAAAAAAAAGAAAAGGGAAAGTAAATTTAGCAGGAAAAAAATTATTTAATCCATTTGATGGGGTGTAATTGTGGGGGAAGTTAATGTAGAAGTATTCCTCCTCCACATCAAATTTTTGGTCCCTCTCATTTTGAAAGGATTGGTGCAATCTTTCCATTATAAGGACCAAAATGACCTCAGATTTTTCTAACTTTTTCATTTTTTTCTTATTAAATTTTTTATCTCTTCCTTTTATTTTTTCCTAACTTGTTAACTTTTATATTTTATTTTAAATTTCTCCTACTGTTTTAGAATCTCTATCCTTTTTCATCACTCTTTCTAGCAATAAAGTAAATTTTTTTTTGTTTGTATAATATTAATTTTTTTAAAAAAATATTAATATATTGCCTCAATTTTATAAAACAACTATTTACTTCCCTTCTACTCCTACAAAATAAAACAAAAGTAAATATGATTACTTCCGCTAAAGGAAGTAAAGATGCCTCTTCCCCTCCCCCTCCCCCTTCCCCCCTCCCCTTCCCCTTCCTAAACCAAACAAGAATCTTGTTCACGAAAAATGTATTTAGAAGATTTGTATTGAATTATAAGTAACATTATTAAATATTTTTAAAATACCTTTATAACAAATCTTCTATTGCTGAGAAAATAAATATATTCCAATAGTTCTATTTAAAAAAAAACACACATATAAATTTTTTATATGAAAAAGATTTATTTAGCAATTTATATGTTGAATTATATTTATTTAGAACTTCTCTTGGAACTTATTTTAGTTTCATACCATTATGTCTACAAAATTAACATTATTCTTTTTTAATTAATGGTCTAGATCATAAATAAGAAATATGAAAAACATATCTAATATGAAAAAAAAAAATCTTCAAAAGTTAGTTCAATTAAAATTTTAAAACTAGTAATTAAGGTAGTATTTATATTAACATTATCAAAAGAAATCAAAAAATCTTATTCACTAAACTATATTCTTCTAAAATAACAATTATTAGTTGACAAATATTTTCAGTATAATGTGGATCATCAAAGCATCTATAAGCAAGTAATTATTTTTTAATATTCCATTCATTATCTACCCAATATATGTAACATTCATATAAAAATGAGTTTACCAATAATCACTATATAAAGAAATTTTATTAAAGAAATTTTATTAGGTATATATAAAAAATTGAATTAATTGTTTTTTGTATGAATACTAAATAGATCAAAATTGGATGTCAGTTGATAATTTTATGAAGTACTAAATATTTTTAGTTGGAAATTTGGGTCATAACGAATACTCAATTTTCTTTTATTTTTGGAGTTAGTTGGATGGTTTTTTCTTTTTTGAAGAAATTATAAAAATAAATATAATGACAATATATTTTAAATTGGAAATTAAGAATTAAGAAAGTTGAGAAAGTTGAAGGAGTTGAGAGAGATTTAAGAGAAATGTGAAAAATGAAAAGTAAATGAGAGAAATATTTATATAGAATGGAAGGAAAAAAAACAACGACGACCAAAAAAATGGCCGTTGCAAAAAAAGGCATGCGATGGCCGGATTTGTGGCCATTATGCAACGGCCATATGCAATTGTCCCATCATAATGGGCATGCTTAGACCCTTTTTATTTATTTTTTTAATTTTTAAGTACTACCAAATGCTACACATGGTAAGAAAAAAAATTTAAAAAATAAAAATCAATAATTTGACAGTTGGGAGAAATTCTCAATCTTAACCGAAATGTGAATCACGATTTTAGTTCGCGATTGTAGTAAATAGGTTTTGAACCATTGATCACGGTTCAGATTCACAATTGAACCGACATTCGAACCATAGTCACAAATACGTAAATGTAAATTTAAAAAATAAGTAGGATAGTATCTTTAAATAACAATATAATAATTCTGTTAGATAAAACACTCTATCAAATATACTTGTTTCATTAAATTCAATTTGTAGAATTAGTTTTATTGAAAGGGAAAAAAGAGTCTTACATTTTGCTATTCCTTTATTTTATTTATTTATTATTAGGTTTCTACTCAAATCAAAGGATTTTACTTTTTATAGGGTTATAAAAATTTTCGTCCAAGATATGTAATATATATATATATGTGTGTGTGTGAGATACTTACATGTACATATTCTGTTATGCAATCTATCCATGCAAATTTCTGAAACAAGAGTTAAGCATTTAACTTTTGAGTTATTAATTCAACGTCTAAACATATATTACTTGATCACATGACTAGTAAACACTATCGTTTACTATTATATAAAAACGATAATTTTAAATATGCACTCTTCTTTTGATCATAAGTTAGTTAAAAACTTTGTATAGTTTACTGTTATATAAAAACGATAACTTTAAATATGCACTCTTCTTTCGATCATAAGTTAGTTAGAAACTTTGTATAGTTTACTATTATATAAAAACGATAACTTTAAATATGCACTCTTCTTTCGATTAACTTTAAATATGTACTCTTCTTTCGATCATAAGTTAGTTGGAAACTTTATATAGTTTACTGTTATATAAAAACGATAACTTTAAATATGCACTCTTCTTTCGATCATAAGTTAGTTGGAAACTTTGTATAGTTTACTATTATATAAAAACGATAACTTTAAATATGCACTCTTCTTTCGATTAACTTTAAATATGTATTCTTCTTTCGATCATAAGTTAGTTGGAAACTTTATATAGTTTACTGTTATATAAAAACGATAACTTTAAATATGCATTCTTCTTTCGATTATAAGTTAGCTGGAAACTTTATTAGATTTCGAATAAGCATTATAATTAAATATATCATGTGACAACTATACTCATATATAGCATCTGAATCAGATAGTATCTATAATGTGATTCATGCCTGCTCTAGACAGGAACCAGGATTAGCTATATCTGAGGACGGTCAGGATTGTGACCCCCTTGTTGCCCTTAATTTTGAGCATCTTTCTTTAGAACATGAAACCCAAAACAAGAAAACTAAAGTGAAACAAAAAGAAAATTAGTCTAGAATATCGAACCCTTTCAAGAAAGCCTGCAGATAGGAACATTGATGAATTGAATCAGGAATATTGAAGATTCTTGTAAAAAAAGTTTTGAGGATAATTTCTTCTTGCATTATTTTTGCAATTGAAATTGTGGTCAAGAATAAGAGACAAATATTATTTTCTTGCTATACATAATTAGTAAGTAAATATTTATATTTGATCGCTCAATATAAATATTTAAAAGAGAATTTGATTATATTCAAATTATCACATTACTCTTTAAAAAGAATGAATCATGCATTAATGGAATTATATATGGTAAATTACGGAGATTAATATAAATAAAAATTATGTACACAGTACTTTTATTGTGATTATAGTTAGTAAAATGGAGGCAGCGGAGAAGCCTCAAGTCGCCATGCATCTTCTCAAAATATGTTCATCTATTTCGCTAGCGAGTGGATCAAATAATCACTTAGAGATATGGAAAAAGTCAATGAATAATTAGTTAGAAATAAAATGATATGGAAAGAGTCAATAAACTTAGCTTACTTGTTCATATGTTTCAAATCAAGTAATATCAGTTTGTTAATAAATATGTGAAATATTTATTTTATTAACACACATAATATTAAAAAATATATATATATAAGTGAGATCAAATATGCATATTCTCAATTTTTTTTTTTAGTAAATTCATATTTAGATATCAATGCAAGATAATGTTATATATGGAGAGGCAGTCTCAAGTTATAGTTCACCAACTGCGAAGAGGATACTGTTTTGACACTTTCTAAGTATACGTTCTTTTTTGTAGTATTTAACACAAAAACTGCACTGATTTTCTTGGTGTTTGTTTGTCTTCAACTTGGTCTAGCGGAAAGCGTACCCACGCCATTACTATATGTTTGTGTATAAATGGTCTTTGGTAGGTAAGCAGTCATCTAAGTGATCCTCTCCTCTAATCACTTTCTTCCACCATCCTCATCAACCTTGCTTTTGTTGGGTTATAGAAACTCTTACACGAACCTACTTGAATTATTGTAATTATGTGATTATTTTAGTATATATATATGTTCGTGTTTTAAACTTTTTATATATTGATAATATTTTATGTATCGACGTAAAATTTTTTTAAAAAAGACTTCTGAAAAAATCGAGTTTTTATTTTATGTGTCATATATGTTTTAGTTAAGTTCCATACTATGTTGCATTTGTGATTTGTCTCATATACATCGAGGCTTATATGCTGTCTTTATTCCAAGTGTATCTATTATTAGTTACTTGGGGGAAAAAAACTTTTTTTTAGTTATTTTTAGAAGTTGTTTTTGAGATATAATTTTAAAGTTGAAAAGTTTGTTTTGAAAAAAATGACTTTGGAAATGTTTTTGGAATGCTATACCATAGTTCATATTCAAACTGTTTTCTTCAAAAGTGCTTTTCTCAGCCACTCAAAAATACACAAGCAAACAAAACGAAATGTAAGAATATTTTGGACTACTTTTGCAAGGATTAGCCAAAAGATTTAGGGTATATTTAGACTATAATTTCAAAAAGAAAAAAAGTCTTAGGGTTTGTTTATGAAACATTTACAATTTTGTTGTTCACTCCTAATACATTATAATGTGGGTTTTGTATTCATAATTTTTTTTATAAAATTAAAAATTATAGTTATGTTTTTTTTTATACCATAATTGACATTTTAACGTCATTTCTAGTAAAGATGTTCACATACAACGTCTTTAAACCAAACAAAAAATATTGCATCACCGAATGAGTATTTAATAGAATAGTGTATATTTGTTAGTAGCTAATTTAATAAAGATGGTAAATCTTAACAAGAAAATAGTAAATACAAAATGAGTTTAAAATTTTTTATTCACAAAAATTATTATTTTTCCAAGTATCTTTCGGACACCATAACCCTTCCAAAAACTAAATTGATTGGTAGGATTTGTATACGCTACATTTATATTGAAAGTAAACTAGGATAATGTATTGTGACATGAAATATCATTCAAGGACACAAGCACCTAGTAAAATTAATAGGGTTAAGATTTTTAATGGGATTAATGATATTATACATTTTTTTTTCTATTTTTCAAGATTGATCCATCCTTAATCAATGATGACTTGCTCTTGCGATTGTTGAACTGTCTTTTTTAGACATTCTCCAAAAAAAAAAAAGTAAATTATTAACTAATGAATCTGACCTAAAAAGAGCTGACGTTTGCTGAGACGACATGCAAACTTGAACTAACCAAATCAATCTTCCTAGAAAAGCATCGAAAATTAATGATAAGGTTAAGGAGGGAAAAATAAAAAAAAAATAATAGTAATAATAAAAAAAAAATGGGGGTTGTTGGGCTTCTACAAGTCATGCTCACCACCAACCACCACTTCTTCATGGAGGAGGACGTCGGAGGGGTAGGTGGAGCAACCATTTAGCTCGCAAGATATTCATGTTCTCTCTGCTTGTTTTTTATGTTTCTATTTCACACTTGACGCAACTTATTTTTCAAAAGACAAGGATTGCTTTCTAGTCAATTTTGATCTTTTTATCCTCTTCCTCTCGTGTGGTTGGCAGCTTCCATACTTTTACAAATTAAGGACTGTGTTTTGGGCTGCTTTGACCATTCTTTTTTTGATCTTTTAGGAAATTTGTATGCATGACTTCTTCTTGTCTTTTACCTTGGTTTTTACTACCTTGACAGCTCTGAAAAATCAAATCATTATTTTTATAGATGAATTTTTATCTTAGCGTTTGAATATTAGTTCTACGCAGTATAATTTTATATTTTTATTGATTCAAAATTTTTTATACAAAATTAATCAAAAATATATCGATCTGAATTATGAATATGCATATGTCCCTTTAAGAGTTTCATTTGAAAAAAAAAAAACAAAAGGATATGATGTATTGAGCTTGGATCGAACTAGAAAGGGCAACATGTAAATGAGCCAAAGTACTTAGAAATATTATCAAATTTTGGGTTCTCTCTCTCCACATACATATGACCTAAGCCAATTTGAAGTCAAAATTTGGTACCATATTACATGCTGAACAGCCTAGCACATATGTAGGTGGATTCCTTACATTTTGTCCCCCTTTTGCTCCTCCAGGCACAAAACGTCCAATGTGGGAGAATGGCCTCGAAGAAAAGAAAGAAAATACCTCCATCACTTGGCCTTTTTTTTTTTAATTTTTTGGTCCAAAATGAACTTTTTTCTTGAAATTGCCAATTCCCATTCCCTATATATCCTACTTGCCCTATAGTGTTCCTAGTTACCAATTATTATATCCCACTCGTCCTCTATTGAGAATTAAAGACTTTCAATCCCTATTCCTCTCCTTCTAAAGTAATAACTCTAGTTTTGGAGTATTAAAAAATAGTATCAATTTTGACTAAAAAAATAACTTAATACAAATAAATTTTATTTATAAATTATTGACAATTTTATTATTCACTCTAAGTAAATTGTAATATTGATTTTTGAGTTCCTAATTTTTTTTATAAAATTAAAAATTATATTTACACCTAAAAAAAATTAATATAATTCCAATCCAAGTAGCTGCCGAGAACTTGGCATAGTTGAATAACTTCGGCTAGGGAAGGACTTTTGAGCTGTTTTTGAATTCTTGATACTTCTATTTTCATGACTTCTGTACACTGACCAAATCAAGATTCCCGCGTGAGGTTTTGTGAAATGATTAATTATGATTATGCATTAGTTGTGAACAAAAGCAAAAACAAAAATGGATGAAGTCTTGAAGTAACCACCGTGTGAGTACTACACTCTTGAGATATATTTATAAGAGGTCACCTACCCATGCTTCCTTTCCCTTATCCGCAGGGGGAGGAGGCCTCAGTGGTCAACAAAGTAAGGCACCAATGCCTATTATCCATTGTATTTGTAAGGTGACGGGTAAGTTTTCATTTGTCTAGTTAGCTGTGTTACAAGTCACATGGGTGCATATGCTTTGCTAGTAACCCTTGCTTAAGAGACCAGTGATGAAATTGGAAATTTATAGTTGAAAGGGATGAACTTTATAAAAAAATATATTAGAAAATAATTTTATAATTTTTTAAAAAAAATTGAAGGATCAAAAGTAAAATTTTAAGAGATTTTTTTAAAAAATTTTAATTTTATTAAGAAAAATATTGAATTTTTAAAATTTTTGAAGGGCAGCCTTGAATTTTTCCTCCCCCTCCCCCCTCCCCCTTTAGTTCCTTCATTGTTAGAGACTAATTAACATCACTAGTGTCCAAACATTATATGGCAGGAGATATCTTGATTACTATTTTTAACAGCTTCAGTTTTACTTTATTTTAAAAAAGAAAAAGAAAAAGAAAAAGACTAGTTCACATCTTCTCACCAACCATTTCAATTATATGTAAAATTTTTCAGGCAATATATATGGAACCTAAACAAAGAAAGACGATTTGATTTGTGACTTAGCAAAGTTATATAATACTCTACAGCTATGCTATATTATAAGTATATTCAGAAAAAGTCAGTAATAATTAATTATTCAAGATATATGTTTCGAGTTCAATACTAAATTGAATCTCGTCCTTTATTTTATCTCCTTTTACGCTCCTTATATTTCCTTCCCTCTAAAAAAATTTGAAAACAAAAATAACTATATTAAGAGGAATATGTAGAAGAGAATAAAACAAAGTTGCAGCATGCATGCTAAAGATCAAAACCTCATTCTTTTAACAATTTTGTAGGTCATTTCATATTTTCATTTTTCTTTAAGAATTGTCTTTTCTCATTTCTGTTTCGGGGGAAAAAAAACGAGATCAATAAATCAATCTCCCATATCATGGTTGTCATGAAATTATATTGTGAGTACCAAACACGTAGAGGGCTTTTAAGAAATTTTCTAGTTTTTAAATTCCTAAAAGAAAATCTCAAAATAGGTGTGGCCACGGAAATTGAAAATGGAGTTGTCGGAAAATGAAGTGAAACTCCAAAAAAAAGGAAAATTTTTATATGGACCCGATTTATCGTGGACTGAGTGCTTTGAGTATTGTATTACGTGTT
Source organism: Voacanga thouarsii (assembly GCA_026120185.1). Lineage (NCBI taxonomy): Eukaryota > Viridiplantae > Streptophyta > Magnoliopsida > Gentianales > Apocynaceae > Voacanga > Voacanga thouarsii. The sequence goes on along the minus strand of JANUWF010001064.1, from coordinate 890,577 downwards.
TTGTGTATGGTATATTTCTAAAAAGATACCACACTTTAAAGTACCAGTTTATGATAGATCCGATCCATATAAAAATTTGTCAAAAAATAGAACCAAATTAACACGAAATTTTTCTTGTATAATACCGCGTTTAGGAGTTGTTTGGTTGGAGAATTTCTGGATGCTGAGAAATATGTCTTTTCATAATTTCTTCTTTGGTTTATTACCTATCATTTGGTTCATTATAGCTGTATGATTACCACCACCAAACCAACACCCCCCCCCCGCCCTTCCCCCCGGCACCAAACCCACATCAACATCATATTCGCTGTGTCAAGACACAATAGGAATTTAGAATCCAGCCCACATAGAAACTGCCCCAGATTTTGACTGATGGATAAAATCTAGAAGGGGGAGAAATTTAGAATCCTCTCTCTCTTAATTAACAGCTATAAATGTAATTACGTACACTGTCAGCAAAAATAAGTTTCATTTTTTCTTTTCATATTGTACGATCAGATAAAAGGAGAAACAAGGAAGTTATTTACTCCGCAAATTATGAATCACATACTCGATTATTTTTTTTTACAAATTTTTTTAGAAGAAAACTAATGAAGAAATAGAGAAAAAGATGAGATATACTTTGATATGAAACTCGAAATTTACGTCTTAAGTAATAATTTTTTTATTATTAAAAGAATGTATTATTGATAAATATTTAACTATTAAATAGCTAATTCAATAACTATTAATATATTTTGCACTGGTGATAAAATCATAATAGTATTCTAAAAAAATGTACTATATTTGTGCAATTTTTCCACGCGAAAGCTACATTAAAGGCTCAAATTTTGAGACGATTAGTTGTCGAAGAGTGATGGATCAAGAACCTCCTCAGATAAAGACCAAACTTGCATGCAGTACAGCTACGGCACAGGGTTTTGTAGTAATTTTCATGTTCATCCTTATCATTTTGAGCCCCAAATTTCTTCATCCACCTCTTCTGATAGATGGTGACAGATGTCATCGATCTTGTGGCTAAATGAAACCAAGCATTGATAATTCAAATTCTACCATTACAAGGGGGTGAGATGATTTTGAATACAATATATTGTAGACAGGCATTGTGGCCGTTGGATCATCAAAGACCGCTACATTTTTTTTATTTTTTTACTAAATAAAATTAATATATTCAAAATAAAGAAAACAAGTTACACATATGGATAACGAAATTTATAATATGTAAAAATACTACACTTTAAATTTAAGTGGGTAAAACATAACTAAATAGAAAAGGAGAACAAATACACAAAAACTTCCCTCTAATTTCCTTGTCTCCATATATGAATAACAAAAGTATGAAAAATTCAAACTCAACCAATTCTGTGAGTAGCAGTTTTAAAGATTATAGACGTATCAACTATTTTAAAAATTGTATAGAAAAAAGAAGAGATATATATAAAAGATCCAAAACAAGTTGAATTCATATAAGGAGAAGAAAATAATACTAATCGATACAAACTTACCCAAAAAAAATATAGTACAGGATAATGAATCTCGACAAAAACCAAATGACCTCTACATTAATCTACATAACCTCAACTTTTCCACGCAAATGAATGTTAAGAGTTAGACAGGATCGCAAGGAAAGAATGGAAAGAGGCTATAGCCTAACAAGGAAAATAGAGTTGGTAAGCTTCACCATCATGAACCTATCTCCTCTATTGGAGATCACAAATCCATGAGGGTTGTTGGATGATGTATAGAAATTGACTAAGACTCTTTCCTATTTCATAAAACTAATCCTTTGTCCCATATTTTTTGTATATCTTTACCTTGAATGAGCTCTCTTCTTGATTTGGGGTGAAAATCTATTCTTCATCAACTCAATCTTGTCAGAAAGGCTTGAATTTACCGAACAGGAACTATATATACATATATATATATATATATATATATATATATATATATATATGTATGTATGTATATGTATTTTTTTTAAATTTTTTTTTGCCTCCCTGCTTTTCCTTTTTTTTTTTACACAAATTTGTTGGGAAGCATAGATATGTAGGGTTGAAAGTTAACTTTTTCGTATAGTCAAAAATAAGTTTCCTATGCTAAAATAATTACGTGACACCAATTCAAATATTTTTGTGCAAGGAATGTTTGGAAAGATTCCCTAGATAAACACAAGTAGATTAGCGTTTGTTTTGTTTCCTTTTTTTTTTTTAATGAAATTACTTTTTTTGGTATGTAAAATTTTAGGACCTTCCACCACGAAAATAAATAAATAAAAAAGGCATGTTTACCAAAATAAAATTTAAAAAAATTGCGCATGTTATAAAATTAGGGTAGTGTTAGAATAAAATCTACACACTACACACTAAGAAAATTCTAACTATTCTTTGCACAAGAATTTCTCTTCAAACTTCTCTCTTTCTTTCTCTCACAATTCTTTCTCTAATCTTTCTTTCACTAATCTTTCTTTCACAAAATGATGGTGTATTACAAGCTTAGAGAATAGCTCTATTTATAGAGCTCTAATTAGTGAAATACATCATGGCATACATCATCTTCAACTAATCTCAATTAATGGTGTCTCCACTAAATGGTGGACATCCATAAAAATCTTCTAATAATTCACATAAATCCATAATTAGTGGAGCCTCCACTAATTAATGGAGATTCCAATAATTCATAACACTCCCCTTGGATGTCCATCCATACATAAAGAATATGCCTCGTTAAAACCTTACTAGATAAAAACCCGGTGGGAAAAAAATCTAGTGAAGGAAAAAGAGTACACTATTCTATATGTATGTTTATTACTCCCCCGATGAGATGATTCCTTTAAATCTTTAAACCGACGCATACCGATTTTATATCTCAACTTTTCAAATGTTGCCGTCGGTAAAGTCTTCGTGAAAATATCTGCGAGGTTGTCACATGACCGAATTTGTAGCACATCAATTTCACATTTCTTCTGGAGTTCATGAGTAAAGAAGAATTTTGGTGAAATATGTTTTGTCCGATCTCCTTTAATATATCCTCCTCGTAATTGAGCTATGCAAGCTGCATTGTCTTCATAAAGAGGAGTTGGAATACCTTTGATTGATGATAATCCACAACTTTCTCGGATATAATGAATCATGGATCTTAGCCATACACATTCTCGACTTGCTTCATGAATGGCTATAATTTCAGCATGATTTGAAGAAGTAGTCTGCTATAGATTGTTTCGTAGAACGCCATGATATAGTAGTATTTCCACATGTAAATATATAGCCCGTTTGAGAACGTGCTTTATGTGGATCGGATAAATAACCGAAGCATCTGCATAACCTATCAATGTTGGACTGGTTTTATTTGAATAAAATAATCCGAGATCAATTGTACCTTGGAGATATCGAAGGACTTGTTTAATTCCATTCCAATGTCGTCGTGTTGGTGAAGAACTAAATCTTGCTAATAAATTGACAATGAAAGCAATATCGAGCCGTGTCTTATTAGCAAGATACATCAATGCACCAATTGCACTTGAGATATGGTACTTCAGGACCAAGGAGTTCTTCATCATTTTCTTGAGGTCGGAAAGGATCTTTATCCACATTTAATGATCGGACGATCATTGGAATACTCAATGGATGTGCTTTGTCCATGTAAAATCTTTTTAGCACTTTTCTTTGTATATGTTGATTGATGAATAAATGTTCCACTCTCCAAATGTTCAATTTGTAAACCAAGGCAAAATTTAGTTTTACCAAAATCCTTGATTTCGAATTCTCTTTTTAAATAATCAATTGTTTCTTGGAGCTCTTCAGGAGTTCCAATAAGATTAATATCATCAATATATATAGCTAATATCACAAATTTAGAACCAGATTTCTTAATAAAAACGCATGGACATACCTGGTCATTTTTAAATCCGCTTTCAATAAATATTCACTAAGACGTGTGAACCACATGCGCCAGATTGCTTCAGGCCATATAATGATTTACGCAACTTGATGGAGTAATTTTCACGAGGATAATGTTTATATGCTTCAGGCATATGAAATCCTTCGAGGATTTTCATGTAAACATCATTTTCTAAATTTCCATACAAGTAAGCGAGTGACAACATCTAATAGGCGCATATCTATCTTTTCATGTACTTGCTAAACCGATAAGATATCGGAGTGTAATAGCATCAACAACGGGAGAATAAGTTTCATCATAATCAATACCTGGTCTTTGTGAAAAACCTTGAGCTACTAATCGCGCTTTATATCGAACGATTTCACTCTTTTCATTGCGCTTTCGCACAAATATCCATTTGTAGCCAACGGGTTTTATACCTTCGGTGTTCGGATTGCAGGTCCGAAGACTTCACGTTTTGCCGGTGCATTTAACTCCGATTGAATCGCATCTTTCCATTGCAACCAATCTTTTCTATGCCGACATTCATCAAGCGATATTGGTTCGGGATCATCATTATCCTGTGTAACATCAAGAGATATATTGTATGCAAATATATTATCAATAACGGTTTCTATCCGATTCCAACTTCTACTGGAAGTGGTATAATTGATAGAAATTTCGGTGTTACTTTCATCAACTTACGGTTCTTTGTCATCGAGTCCTCTCTTGGTCTTTATCATTCTTTTCTTCAATATGATCTTACGGATCATTTAATCCTCTTTTCTTTCGAGAATTTTTATCTTTAGAACCAAGAGGTCGGCCACGCTTACGGCGTGTTTTTGACTCAGCGACTATAGGTATAATATTTGTTCTACTTGGAACTTCAATTCGAATAGGAGCATTTATAGGTTGGAATATGCGATTTTGTAACTCTTCGGAGTCAACAAAAGCGTCCGGCATTTGATTTGCAATGCTTTGCAAATGAATTATCTTTTGAACTTCAAGTTCACATGCGCTTGTGCGCGGATCAAGATAATTTAATGATGTTGTCCAATCAAGATCCTTTTTATCTTGTTTGGGTTCTCCCCTAATTTAGGGAATAATGATTCATCAAAATGACAATCGGCAAATCTTCTTTGTGAATACATCTCTGTCGGGGGTTCAACATACACGATAATAGAGGGAGAATCATATCCAACGTATATCCCCTTTCTTCTTTGAGGACCCATCTTTGTACGTTGGTTTGGTGCAATTGGAATATATACGACACACCCAAAAATTCTTAAATGAGCAATATTTGGTTCGACCCAAAAGCCAATTGCAAAGGAGAGAATTTATGATAACTAGGCTGGTCTTATACGTACAAGTGTTGCGGCATGTAGAATAGCATGTCCCCAGGCGAGATGTTGGGAGATTTGTTTTCATTAATAATGGTCTAGCAATTAATTGTAATCGTTTAATCAAAGATTCGACAAGACCATTACTGTGTGTGAACATGAGCTACGGGATGTTCAACATTAATCCCAATTGACATGCAATATGCATCAAAAGCATGTGATGAAAATTCACCGACATTATCCAAACGGATATTTTTAATGTGATGGTCAGGAAATTGTGCTCGTAATTTAATTATTTGAGCAAGTAATCTCATAAACGCCGAGGTTGCGAGTAGATAATAAACATACATGTGACCATCGGGATGATGCATCAATTAAGACCATAAAATATTTGAACGGTCCACATGGTGGATCAATAGGTCCACAAATATCTCCGTGAATCCATTCGAGAAATGTAGGACTTTCAGCTCCTACTTTTACTGGTGATGGTTTAACAATTAATTTTCCTAGGGAACATGCGGTACATGCGAATTTTTACGATGTTAATATCCTTTTATTTTTTAAAGGATGACCATGTGAATTCTCAATGATTCTTCTCATCATGGTAGATCCCGGATGACCCAACCGGTCATGCCAAATGCTAAAAGTAATAGGATCAGTAAACTTCTGGTTTACTAGATGATGAATTTCAATTGTACGAATTTTTACAAAATATAGACCAGTAGAAAAAGACGGCAGTTTTTCTAATACATATTTCTTACCCAAATGCATTTCAGTAATATAAAGATGTTCAATCCCATTTTCCTCATTTGTTTCAACATGATACCCATTTCTGCGGATATCTTTAAAACTCAATAAATTTCTTCTGGATTTTGAGGAAAATAGTGCCTTATCAATAATAATTGTTGTTCCTTTAGGCAACAATATACTAGCTCTTCCGGAGCCCTCAATTACATTTGCACTACCGTTTATCGTATAAATATTTATTTCTCCCATTTTGAGATCAGAAAAATATTTCTCATTTTTTAGTATGGTGTGTGTAGTTCCACTATCAATAATGCATATATCATCATTAACAACAGACCATCCGAACACAAATATATATATGTAAACGTAAATATTATTAGAATAGAATGAAAATGAAAATACAAAAATATCGGGGTGAGGCTTTAGTTCTTTTGGACACTTGCCATCACCAATTAAATGGTCTATCCTACCGTGCGGGTGTTCAAAAAAATCCGATACATCCATATGGGTAATATTGATATTAAGATCTTCGGGATCACTATCGTCATCCTCAACATTATTTATTGGATGTTGAGAAAAATTTGCTTCCACATTTTTAGTTTTCAATGAAGCTTGATACAATTCAACTAAATGCTTAGCCGTACGACGGTTTCGTGACCAATGACCTTTCATGCCACATCTATAACATATATCCTCATGCTTTTCTTCAATTTCTTTTTCTTTTCCCTTTTGATCTTTTCTGTTCCACTTCGGTGGCCGGTATTTCTCACGGTTTGATTATAATTGTGATAAGAGAAATATCGAGCGTGACTACGACCATAACCACGACCACGGCCACGGCCACGGCCACGACCACGACCACGACTATAACGATGAGCCTGCTGGAGCCAACGGCATTCACTTACAGGAGTCTTTGTAGAGCCGATTGGTGCAGCTTCATGATTTCTCAATAATAACTCATTATTTTCTCTCGCAATGAGGAGGGCGATAATTAAATCCGTAAATTTTGTATACCCCTTTTCTCGATATTGTTGTCTGCAGGACAATATTCGAGGCATGAAAGGTGGAGAATGTCTTCTCCAACATATCTTCATCGATCACTTTTTCTCCGCATAATTTTAATTGAGATGTAATTTTATACATTGCGGAGCTATATTCATTCACGGTTTTAAAATCTTGCAACCTCGGGTGCAACCATTCATACCGTGCAGTAGGTAGTACGACCATCTTCAGGTGGTCAAATCTTTCTTTTAAATTTACCCATAGGCCATATGGATCTTTTTCGGTAAGATATTCCATTTTTAAATTTTCATCGAGATGACGACGAATAAAAATCAAAGCTTTAGCCTTATGTTGTGCATATGCACTATTATTTGCTTGAATAGTTTCACTAAGACCTTCAGCATTTAGATGCATTTCTGCATCGAGAACCCATGACATATAATTTTTTCCAGAAATATCAAGGGCTACAAATTCGAGTTTAGCGAGATTAGCCATAGAGATCAATAAATGCGTACCTGTCTTCTAGCTTTAATAACCGCAGAGACTCGTGCTGTCTTCTGGCTTTAATAACGGTAGAGACTCGTGTTGATAACGTGTTATAAAATTAGGGTAGTGTTAGAATAAAATCTACACACTACACACTAAGAAAATTCTAACTATTCTTTGCACAAGAATTTCTCTTCAAACTTCTCTCTTTCTTTCTCTCACAATTCTTTCTCTAATCTTTCTTTCACTAATCTTTCTTTCACAAAATGATGGTGTATTACAAGCTTAGAGAATAGCTCTATTTATAGAGCTCTAATTAGTGAAATACATCATGGCATACATCATCTTCAACTAATCTCAATTAATGGTGTCTCCACTAAATGGTGGACATCCATAAAAATCTTCTAATAATTCACATAAATCCATAATTAGTGGAGCCTCCACTAATTAATGGAGATTCTAATAATTCATAACAGCGCACTCTTTTTAAATTTTTTTAATAAAAATGCACATTCTACCATGAAATCTTTTAACTCGCAAAAAATTAAAATTAAATTAAAAACCCCAAGCAATTTTTCCCTTCCTTTTTGGACTTTTTTTTTTTTGGTGGCCTAGTGATGATTTTGAGATTGTGATGGTTAGGTGAGTTGAGTTGAGCTTTCAAATGGTGTTGGAACTCAAAATCTTTATTTTTTATTTTTTCTCACAAAAATTTATTTTGATAAGCTATGCATTATTTTAATGAGGGATCATTTTAATAACTAAACTAAATTATACTAGGCCCAGTCCAAAAGTTAACTCCAGTTTTGGCCCAAGTCTTTAGTGCTAACCACATTGAAAAGTCAACGTTTAACCCACAAGAGTCACGACCAGGGTGTATCCATTCGCAAATTTCAATGTATTTAATGGCGGTGGGGGCCGTGGTGATGGAGGAGAATTCAGGCCCAAGACAACGAGGAGGAAAGGATAATGAAGAGATCAATATAGAGGGGAGAGGAGAGTGACGAGATAAATTCCTTCCGATTCAAATTATCAGTTTCATATAATCGATTATGTAGGTATTAAAATAAGTAAAATTTTTATTTATTAAAAGTTTTTTTTTATTTTTACCATTAAATTTTAATTTAGTCTCCCTCTCTCTTTTAATAAGTATTTAAATTCTAAAATTTTAATATACTTAAAATTACTTCTCTCTCCTATTATTTAAATGTAATTAATTTTTTAAAAAATAAATTATTTAATATGTTTGAAAAATATAGTACTATTAAATTGGGATAAATTTGAAATATTAAAACTTAATTTTCTAAAAAAAATAATTTGGAATAAAGATTAAGTTAGAAATTTGACCGTTAATTTGAAATGGGAGGAGTATACATTAGAAAAAACCCCCCATTTTTCTCCAAATTTCTATGGCTGAAAACTTCTTGATTATATTCAAATCCTTAATCTCAAACTCATTCCTCAACAAAGTTTTTTTCAAACTAACAATTTTATCGTTGTTCTTAGTTACAATTAACATGTCATCCACGTATAATAACAAATATATAAAAGAAACATCCATCAACAATATCATATCAAGTTATTCTAACTCAATATTCAATACATTCACTATGCCAGAAGAACACAAATAGTCTTATACTCCCTCCTTCCCTATTTATCTGTCATAATTAACTATTTCACACAATTTAAAAAAATTAGTTAATCTCTTAAATTCATACAATTTTGTTTATACATTCCAAAAGTACCGTTGAATTTAATATTCTCCATAAGTATTTTCTTTCTTTGTTTACTAAATTTTCTTTCTAAAATTATTACACTTTTATTTTTTAAAATTATTTAATATAAGGATATAGTAGTAAAATTAACTTAATGACACATAAATTTCTTCAATATGATAGATAAAAAGGAATATCAAAACTTTTCAGTGAGAATATTTCATAATTATATATTCTCTCATTATGTGAACTGCAACTAGGGGGGCTGTTATTAGCAAATGGCAGCAAACCTACTGAAGACTCATTCATCCTTTCAAATTGATTTTTAGGAACCTAATTGAAAATTTTATTACATTTCAAGAGAGAAATTGAAATTAACGAGAAAACTGTTTTAATTTTAGAAGTCTTTTTTTTTTTTTTTTTTTTTTACTAAAACCAAAAGCGTACACTAATTATTACCTTAAAAAATATGTTTACCACCATACCTATTGTTTTTAGATATACTTCCTCTCTATTAAAATTAATATTTTTGTCTCAATTTATTTGTTATATTAGTAAAACTTGTTATAAAATTTGGGTAGTGTTAGAATAAAATTTACACACTACACACATTAAGAAGGTAATGTCAGAATAAAATTTACACACTATACACTAAGAAAACTCTAACTATTCTTTACACAATAATTTCTTCAAACTTCTCTCTCTTTCTTTTCTCTCATAATTTTCTCTCACAATTCTTTTTACAAAATGATGGTGCATTTCAAGTTTAGAGAATAACTCTATTTATAGAGCTCTTAATTAGTGGAATACACCATCTTCCACTAATCTTAATTAGTGGCGTCTCCACTAAATGGTGGACATCCATAAAAATTCATAATTAGTGGAGCTTCCACTAATTTCCTGATAATTCACATAAATCTATAATTAGTGGAGCTTCCACTAATTCTATTCACAATATATTCATAACACTCCCCCTTGGATGTCCATCCATTACATAAAAAATATGTCTCGTTAAAACCTTACTAGATAAAAACCCCGTGGGAAAAAAAATCTAGTGAAGGAAAAAGAGTACACTATTCTATATGTCTGTTTATTACTCCCCCTGAAGAGATGATTTCTTTAAATCTTTGAACCGACGCATACCAATTTTATATCTCAATTTCTCAAATGTTGCAATCAGTAAAGTCTTCGTGAAAATATTTGCGAGGTTGTCACATGACCGAATTTGTAGCACATCAATTTCACATTTCTTCTGGAGTTCATAAGTAAATAAGAATTTTGGTGAAATATATTTTGTTCGATTTCCTTTAATATATCCTCCTCGTAATTAAGCTATGCAAGCTGCATTGTCTTCATAAAAAGGAGTTTGAATATCTCTGATAGATGATAATCCACAACTTTCTCAGATATAATGAATCATTAATCGTAACCATACACATTCTCTACTTACTTCATGAATGGCTATAATTTCAACATGATTTGAAGAAGTAGTTGCTATAGATTGTTTTATAGAACGCCATGATATAGCAGTATTTCCATATGTAAATAGATAACGCGTTTGATAACGTGCTTTATATGAATTAGACAAATAACCAACATCTGCATAACCTATCAATGTTGGGCTGATTTTATTTGAATAATATAATCCGAGATCAATTGTACATTGGAGATATCGAAAGACTTGTTTAATTCCATTCCAATATCGTCGTGTTAGTGAAGAACTAAATCTTGCTAATAAATTGATAGCAAAGGCAATATCAGGTCGTGTATTATTAGTAAGATATATTAATACACCAATTGCACTGAGATATGGTACTTTAGGACCAAGGAGTTCTTCATCATCTTCTTGAGGTCAGAAAGGATCTTTATTCACATCTAATGACCGGACGATTATTGAAATATTCAATGGATGTGCTTTGTCCATATAAAATATTTTTTTGACCTTTTTCTATATATGTTGATTAATGAATAAATATTTCACTTTCTAGATGTTCAATTTGTAAACCAAGACAAAATTTGATTTTACCAAAATCCTTGATTTCGAATTCTCTTTTTAAATAATCAATTATTTCTTGGAGCTCTTCAGAAGTTCTAATAAGATTAATATCATCAACATATATAGCTAATATTACAAATTTAGAACCAAATTTCTTAATAAAAATACATGGACATACCTTGTCATTTTTAAATCCCACTTTCAATAAATATTCACTAAGACGATTGAACCACATGCGCCCAGATTGCTTCAGGCCATATAATGACTTCTGCAACTTGATGGAGTAATTTTCATGAGGATAATGTTTATATGCTTCAGGCATATGAAATCATTTGGGAATTTTCATGCAAACATCATTTTCTAAATTTCCATACAAGTAAGTAGTGACAACATCTAATAGGCGTATATTTATCTTTTCATGTACTGCTAAACTGATAAGATATCGGAGTGTAATAGCATCAACAACAGGAAAATAAGTTTCATCATAATCAATACTTGGTTTTTGTGAAAAACCTTAGGCTACTAACCGTGCTTTATATCGTATGATTTCATTATTTTCATTGCATTTTCTCACAAATATCCATCTGTAGCCAACAGGTTTTACACCTTCTGGTGTTCATACTGCAGGTCTGAAGACTTCACGTTGTGTCAGTGCATTTAACTCTGATTGAATCGCATCTTTCCATTGTAGCCAATCTTTTCTATGCCAACATTCATCAACTGATATTGGTTCAGGATCATCATTATCCTGTATAACATCAAGAGATATATTATCTGCAAACATATTATCAATAATTGTTTCTATCTGATTCTAACTTCTACCGGAAGTGGTATAATTGATAGAAATTTCATTATTACTTTCATTAACTTCTGGTTCTTTGTCATCAGTTTTCTTTTGGTCTTTATCATCTTTTCTTCAATATAATCATCTGGATCATTTACTCCTCTTTTCTTTCGAGGATTTTTATCTTTAAAACCAAGAGGTTGGCCATGCTTTTGGTTCAACGGTTATAGGTATAATCTTTTGTTTTGCTAGAACTTCAAGTTGAATAGGAGAATTTATAGTTGGAATATGCAATTTTGTTACTCTTTTGGAGTCAACAAAAGCGTCTGGCATTTGATTTGCAATACTTTGCAAATGAATTATCTTTTGAACTTCAAGTTCACAAGCGCTTGTGCACGAATCAATATAATTTAATGATGTTGTCCAAGCAAGATCTTTCTTATACTGTTTCTGTTCTCCCCCTAATTTAGGGAATAATGATTTCACAAGAAAATAATAATGGAAAAGAAAAGGAAATGTAAGAACATTATGAGTAATACTACATATATAACAAGTAGGAAATGCCAAGAAATATATTTAAAAAAAAACTCTATATATATTTCACTCTTCTCGGTACCATCTTTTCCCCTTCCTCCTTGTCTTTTCTTCTCCTCAGTCCCTCCACCTATCATCTACCTCCTCTTCTTCCTCATACAAATATGTATGTATGTATGTATGTATGTATGTATGTATGTATGTATGTATGTATGTATGTATGTATGTATGTATGTATGTATGTATGTATGTATGTATGTATGTATGTATGTATGTATGTATGCATGCATGCATGCATGCATGTATGTATGTATGTATGTATGTATGTATGTATGTATGTATGTATGTATGTATCAGTCATCAGTAGTTAGTAAACTTCGAAAACAAAAACCACAAATCAGATATGGAAACTCGTAATTCATTTGAGACATAGTCAAATTTTAACTTGGTTTTTAACGCAAAAAAATTTAATGTATTTTCTTTTCCAAGCCAACCACTTCCGCCTAATTTCAGGTCTAACGCAGAAGATTTTGATATGTTTTCCTTTCCAAGCCAACCGCTTCCGCCTAATTTCAGGTGAGATACGCGAGATACCTTTGAGGGCTTCTCTTTTTTTTTTTTTCTAGTGTGCTTGATAATGAAATTAAACTCTCTTTTGGTTTGTTGTGATGTAAATCAGTGATAGTTCTGGACATACTGCTTTAGATTTTCAATTTGATCTACCCATTTAAGAGATTGCTTTTGATATTGTTCTTCTGAATGAGGATATACTTGTGCATGATCCTTTCTACTCCCTAATGGATTTTAAACAAAGTCAGAATATGGTTCCAGGTTATCATACATTCAAAAATGGATTTTGAATGGTATTACCTTTAGTGATATTATTTTTCTTTTTTTAGGAGAAATAATGAGTAGTATTGGCAACAAATTCGGAGTGAGGACCCATGAAATGCATAATATCGAAGTTCAAGATATTATTGGAGGCAAAATTCCTATGGAGAAGAAGATGATTAGGAGGCAGAGAGAGGAGAAGGGCAATAGCTCCAAAACACTATCAAGAGAAACTATTTCGCAGTACTTTTATCTGCCAATCAAGAGCGTGGCCAAATAACTGAATATTGGCTTAACTCGTTTCAAGAACAAATGTAGGGAGTTGGGAATTCGTCAATGGCCTCACAGGAAGTTGATGAGTTTGGAGACCTTAATCAAGAATGTTCAGGTTCTCTCTCACACACATTTGTAATTTGCAAGTATGAAACTGTGAAAAATTTATAAGTAAATAATGACTAGAATGAATGTATCTCCACCAATGATATCACTTCGATTTACAGGAACGAAATAAAGACGAAAGATGACATATGGCTAAGAAGAAGTTAAGAGAAGCTATTGAGATACTGGAACGTGAGAAGAAGTTGGTGGACGAAAGTCCTGATATGCAGTTGGATGACCAAACACAGAAATTGAGATAAGTATGCTTCAATGCCAAATATAATAAGAAACTTAAGGGGATGAGAAAATCCCAAGACTCATTGCGCAGTAACTTCACGGCTAATTCTGCTGCTAGTCTATATGCTGGCCCAAGGGAGAAGGAAGAAGAGGATCTGAAGTCTATAATTGCTACTTGTTTGTCTTCCTTTAATGCAAACATGGAAAAAGAAAAATTACAAACATTCATCCTAAATTTATCAGCTTTATTGATAAAGAGCAACTACAAGCATGCATCCTCAAGTTCACGTGAACACTAGTGAGATGAATAAAGGACATACAAGTGAACACCAGACTTATGTTCAAGACGAGATAGATTTTTTTTTTTTTTAACTGTTAACAGTAATATAGTATATTGACATCCGAATGTAACATCTCAAAGATGTGATGCTTATTATTAATGGAAATATCATTTTCCCTTATTATCTTTTTTGTTCCACTTCAGATGGCTAATATTTCTCTGTGCTAAGGGAAATATCGAGTGTGTCCATGACCATAACTACGACCATTGCCACAACTACGACTATAACGATGGCTTATACTGGAGCCATCACCATTCACTTCTGGGAGTACTGTTGAGCCAGTTTGTCTGGCTTCATGATTTTTTCTCGATATTGTTGCTACAGGACAATATTCGAGGCATAAAAAGTGGAGAATATTTTTTCCAGCATATCTTCATCAATAACTTTTTCTCCGCATAATTTTAATTGAGAGGTAATTTTATACATTGTGGAGCTATATTCATTCATGGTTTTAAAATCTTGCAACCTCAGGCGCTGTTGGGAATATGCCCTCTTAGACTAGCTTTCTGATGAAAATATCGAATATGTTAATAAAAGAATTTATTTGTCGAAAATCGTTTGTGAATTTATTTTCTTTATTTGTGTACATTTTCGTTTGGAACAGACCCATTGTGTTTGAATAAGTGATCCATGTGAATAGAGGCCTTTCACAGTAAGATATGGATCATGGGTTATTTAAACACATAAACAGTTGTTCTTAACCGATTGATGAGAATGAGAATCTCTTCATGTTTAGGTTATTATGTTATGAGTTCCAAATGGAGAATGACTTACCTTTAGCCAGTGAGTAGTCCACTCATTTCATGACATAAGCGTATTTCGAATACGTAGAACAGGACCTGTAGTAGTGATTTTTAAAAAGTACTATATGGTAGAAACCTAAACTACTACCGCTACAGCGTGGACTAGTACTCTATGACTTGAGTATGAGTTGGTGGTCTGGCAAAGTTAGAAGTATATGCTTTGATATACTATAGTTGAGGTTCTATCGGATGGCCAATATACTTGTATGTTGGGTATGTGTGACTAGTTAGTTAAGACAAAGTTGTACAAGATAGTTTCTACACCATATCGCCCCTTGTGGTTGTCCGAATGATCTAAATATCCAGGGCCTTGGAAAACATGACTTGGATGTTTACTTTAGGGTCGCTCTCTTGGAAAACGGAAACACTCTAGGAAGTCGTGGATCATTGGAATAGAAGCCTAAGGATGGTAGATGTCATTTAGAGAGGTGTTAGTACACTTCTTCCTCTCTAAATGTACGGTGATGTGTAGAGCGGTATTTTAGTCATTTCACTTGTAGGTCGAAGACCCTGCTAATGCAGCATTGTCCTTGG
Source organism: Voacanga thouarsii (assembly GCA_026120185.1). Classification (NCBI taxonomy): domain Eukaryota; kingdom Viridiplantae; phylum Streptophyta; class Magnoliopsida; order Gentianales; family Apocynaceae; genus Voacanga; species Voacanga thouarsii. The sequence goes on along the minus strand of JANUWF010001064.1, from coordinate 874,973 downwards.
GGTCAATATTTCGTTATGGTGATATTATGAAATATTTAAAATGAAAAATACATCTATTTATATAATAGGGGTATTTTGGTCATTTTAGTAGCAAGGCGATGTTTCTTTTTGGTCATCGGAATAGCCCGTAAGTCCTAATTAATTTTTGGGTTGAGAAAATAATCTCAATTGAGAGAGTTTTATTTTATTCGAGAAGTCTAATTTATTATTAAACTGGAATAAAATAAACAGAGAGAAATTTATTGTCTGGTTTAATTGGTTAATTAATTATTCAGGATCTGGGTCCAGTTTGAATAATTAAAAAATTAACCGGGATTTAAATTAGAGAAAAATAATTATTATTTAATTATTTATTGGGTTATTGATTTAATTTAATCCCAATAAATAATTAATTAAAGTTTAATTATTTTTTGGTTCATTTGGGTTCATTAATTATTTATTGGGTTATTTATTTAATTCCAAGAAAAATAATTAATGTTTATTATTTTGAACTTTTTTTGTCCAAAAAAAATAATAAATATTATTTTGGCCCAATAGCCTAAACCATAGGATTTTTCCGAATACAATTCAGAAGAGTTTAGGGTGAAGCCAAAATTTATTTTGTAAATAATATTCGGGTATTAAATCCCAAGAATATTATTTTTATCAAAATAATTATTTTTTGTTTTATAACTCTTGGCTTTCTGTGTAGAAAAATAAAATAAAAGGAAAAAGAGAAAAAATAAAAAAATGTCTCTTGGATCTCTCTCTCTCTCTCTCTTGTGATTGTTTCTCTCCTAGTTTTTGGCCTTCTCCACTGGCTTTTGTTTTTAACGAAAGAAAGCCAACAGAGAGGGTGGATGAACAGCCTGTGGGAAAAACAATCTGAAGATCATTCTTCTTCTCATAAAAAATGTGAGATTAGGCAGAGGAATATTCCGTGAATTAAAAATCTTAGCATTAAAGTTTCACCGGAGAAGAAAGAATCAAAGCCGGGTGAATTTGACAATGCACTGGTGTTCACTGGACGTTGAAGGAAGAAACTGTTCTTGAGCTTCAAGCCATTCAACCATGTTCTTCAAATTTTTAAGGCTCCAACAGGTATGTTTCAATCCCACTATGATACTGTCATACTCTATATATTGTTTATATTCTTCCGTTTTTGTTCACTGTGAAAGCATGCTCTGTTAGTTCAATCCCTTCAGGTGCAACCATTCATACCGTACAGTGGGTATACGACCATCTTCAGGTGGTTAAATATTTCTTTTAAATTTATCCACATGACATATGGATCTTTTTCAGTAAGATATTCTACTTTCAAATTTTCGTCGATATGACGACGGATAAAAATCAAAACTTTGGCCTTTTGTTGTGCAGATGCACTATTATTTTCTTGAATAGTTTCACTAAGGCCTTTAACATTTAGATGTATTTCTACATCGAGAACTCATGACATATAATTTTTTTCAAAAATATCAAGGGCTACAAATTCGAGTTTAGTAAGGTTAGCTATAGGGATCAATAAATGCGTACTTGTCTTCTAGCTTGTGTAACGGCAGAAACTCGTGCTGATAACGTGTTATAAAATTTGGGTAGTGTTAGAATAAAATCTACACACTACACACTAAAAAGGTAGTGTTAGAATAAAATTTACACACTGCACACTAAGAAAACTCTAACTATTCTTTACACAAGAATTTCTTCAAACTTATCTCTTTCTTTTCTCTCTCACAATTCTTTTTACAAAATGATAATACATTTCAAGCTTAGAGAATAGCTATATTTATAGAGCTCTTAATTAGTAGAATACATCATCTTCCACTAATCTTAATTAGTGGTGTCTCTACTAAATGGTGGACATCCATAAAAATTCATAATTAGTGGAGCTTCCACTAATTCCCTAATAATTCACATAAATCCATAATTAGTGGAGCTTCCACTAATTCCATTCACAATATATTCATAACAAAACTATATTAATTGCTATTTTTTTTTTTACAAATATCATTCTTTAATATAGTGAGTTATCTCATTAGCAAAATAAAACTATATTAATTACTATTTTTTCATAAATACTTCTCTTTAATACAGTGAGTATTTTTACCTTTGTAATAAAAAATAAAAATAAATTAAATATACTTATAACATATAAAATTTTAGAAATTAATTATTTTTCAATAAAGAAAAAAGTTTTTGAGAATAAAATAAAAAATATTAATTAATTATTATTTTTTAAAATTTTTATAAATTAATTACAATAAATAAATAAATAAAAACAAAAAGAATATAATCATAAACATTAACAAATGAATATGTATTGACACTTCATTCAACTTGCATAATATAAATCCATACTGTGGTCCTCAGAAGTCAGAACACCTATTACCCCCCCCTCCCCGGCGGACCCAGAGTAGCTTCTCCAGGATACTCTTGATGATGTGTAGCTACCATTAGACAGCAATTCCATCTCTCATAAATGTGATTTCAACGTTAGGCCAAGAAAAATAAATAAGTAACGATTGTACTATCTCTCATTGAGTCATTTTACTTCTTTAACTTGTAAACTACTTGGAATTAGAACATATCTCATTGAGATTATTATTTTTTTTTAAAAGGCATATTTAAGTTTAAAACTATCAAAGCAGGACTATCAAAGCAGGGACAGGAGGGGGCGTGGGTGTGCAAAATTTTTTCAAATTTTGTAATTTATCTAAAAAATAAAAATTTTAAATTTTTTTCAAAAATTTAATATTTCATCTCTTATTTTTAAAAAAAAATTAAAAATTATAACATTATCCCTTAAATATAACTTATTTTTTTTAATTTAAATTAATGGAAGTTCCACTAATTATGGATTATATGGATGTCCACCATTTAATGGGGACACCACTAATACATATTAGTGGAAGATGATGTATTCCACTAATAAGAGCTCTATAAATAGAGTTATTCTCCAAGCTTGAGATATATCATTTCTGTGAAAGAATTGTGAGAGAAAATTGTGAAAGAAAAGAAAGAGAGAAGTTTGAAAAAATTATTGTGCAAAGAATAGTTAGAAATTTCTTATTATATAGATTTTATTCTAACACTACCAAAATGTCATAATACGTTATCAGCATGAGTCTCTACCATTACAAAAACCAGAAGACAAAAGCACGAGTCTCTACCGTTACATAAGCCAAAAGATAGGTACGCATTTATTAATCTCTATGACTAATCTTACTAAACTCAAATTTGTAACCCTTGATATTTCTGAAAAGAATTATATGTTATGAGTTCTCGATGCAGAAATGCATCTAAATGCTAAAGGCCTTAGAGAAACTATTCAAGAAAATAATAGTGCATCTGCACAACAAAAGGCCAAAGCTTTGATTTTTATCTGTCGTCATATCTACAAAAATTTGAAAATGGAATATCTTACTGAAAAAGATATATATGTCATGTGGGTAAATTTAAAAAAAAAAAGATTTAACCACCTGAAGATGGTCATACTATCAACTGCACGGTATGAATGATTGCACCTGAAGTTGCAAAATTTTAAAACCTTGAATGAGTATAGCTCCGCGATGTATAAAATTACATCTCCATTAAAATTATGTAGAGAAAAAGTTACTGATGAAGATATATTGGAAAAGATATTCTCCACCTTTCATGCCTCGAATATTGTCCTGCAGCAACAATATCGAGAAAAAGAGTATACAAAATTTACAACTTTAATTACTGCTCTCCTTATTTCAGAGAAAAATAATGAGTTATTATTGAAAAATCATGAAGCTAGACCAACTGGCTCAACAGCACTCCTAGAAGTAAATGCTGTTGGCTCCAGCAGAAGCCATCGTTATAGTTGTAGTTGTGGCAGTGGTCGTGGTTATGGTTATGGACACGCTCGATATTTTTCTTATTACAGTAATAATCAAATTGTGAGAAATGCTGGCCCCCTGAAGTAGAACAGAAAAGATAATAAAGGAAAATGATATTTCCAATAATAATAAGCATCAAATATTTGAGATGTTACATTTGGATGTCTATATACTACATTACTACTAACGGTTCAGAAAAAAAATCTATCTCGTCTTGATCATAAGTTTGGTGTTCACTTGTATTTCCTTCATTCATCTCACTGGTGTTCACTTGAGGTTTAGAATGAATGCTTGTAGTTGCTCTTTTTCAATAGAGTTGACAAATTTAGGATAAATGTTTGTAATTGTTCTTTTTCAATGTTTGCATTAGAGGAAAACAAATAGTTAATAATTATGAACTTCAGATCCTCTTCTTCAGCATCCTCCTCTTTTTCCTTGGGCCAGAATCTAAACTAGCAGCAAAATTAGCCGTGAAGTTACTGTGAAATGAGCCTTAGGATTTTTTTATCCTCTTGAGTTTTCTCTTCTTATAGTTGGCCTTGAAGCATGCTTGTCTCAGTCTCTCTGTTTGGTCCTCCAACTGCGTATCAGTAATTTCTTCCATCAACTTCTTCTCACGTTCCAATATCTCAATGGCTTCTCTCAACTTCTTCTCAGCCATATGTCCTCCTTCTTCTTCATTTCACATCTCTTGTAAATTTGAGTGATTTCTACATATTATTGGTATAGACACATTCATTCCGGTCATTATTTACTTATAAATCTTTCTTACTTGCCAATCTGTGACGTAAGTTTATAAGTGTGCGTGTGAGAAAGAACCTGAACATTCTTGATTAGGATCTCCAAACTCATCAACTTCCTGTGAGGCCATCGACGAATTTCCATCTCCCTACATCTTTTTTTGAGAAGGGTTAAGCCAATATTCAATTCTTTGGCCGCTCTCTTGATTGGCATGTAAAAGTACTTCGAAATGGTTACTCTTGATAGTGTCTTAGAGCTATTGCCATTCTCCTCTCACTGCCTCTTAATCATCTTCTTATCTACAGGAATTTCATCTGAAATAATATCTTGAACTTCGATATTAAATTCAAGATGCAATTCATGATTACTCATTCCGAATTCGTTGCCAATACCACTCATTATTTCTCCTAGAAAAAGAAAAATAATATCAGTAAAGGTAATACCATTTAAAATCCACGTTTGAATGTATGATAACCTTAAACTATATTCTGACTTTGTTTAAAATCCATTAGGGAGTAAAAAGGATCATGTACAAGTATATCCTCATTCAGTGGAACAGCATCAAAAGCAGTCTCTTAAATGGGCAGATCAAAATTTGACCGTGCTTTATATCGTACGATTTCATTATTTTTATTACGCTTTATCACAAATATCTATTTGTAGCCAACAAGTTTTACACCTTCTGGTGTTCGGACTGTAGGTCCGAAGACTTCACGTTTTGTCAGTGCATCTAACTCCAATTGAATCGCATCTTTCCACTGTAGCCAATCTTTTCTATGCTGACATTCATCAACTAATATTGGTTCAGGATCATCATTATCTTGTGTAACATCAAGAGATATATTGTATACAAATATATTATCAATAATTATTTCTATCCGATTCCAACTTCTATTAGAAGTGGTATAATTGATAGAAATTTCAGTGTTACTTTCATCAACTTCTGGTTCTTTATCATCAGTTCTCTCTTGGTCTTTATCATTCTTTTCTTCAATATGATCATTTGAATCATTTAATCCTCTTTTCTTTCGAGAATTTTTATCTTTAGAACCAAGAGGTCGGCCACGCTTCTAGTGTGCTTTTGGCTCAGCAGTTATAGGTATAATCTTTTGTTCTGCTGAAACTTTAAGTTGAATAGGAGCATTTATAGTTGGAATATGAGATTTTGTTACTCTTATGGAGTCAACAAAAACGTCTGGCATTTGATTTGCAATGTTTTACAAATGAATTATATTTTGAACTTCAAGTTCACACACGCTTGTACGCAGATCAAGATAATTTAATAATGTTGTTCAAGCAAGATCTTTCTTATGTTGTTTCTGTTCTCCCCCTAATTTAGGAAATAGTGATTTTACAAGAGAATAAGGGAAAAGAAAAAGAAATGTAAGAACATTATGAGTAATACTACATATATAACAAGTAAGAAATGCCAAGAAATTTATTATTAAAAAAAATCTCTATTTTTTGTGTTTCTCACTCTTTCCGGTACCATCTTTTCCCCTTCCTCCTTATCTCTTCTTCTTCTCAATCCCTCCACCTATTATCTACCTCTTTTTCTTCATATATATATATATATATATATATATATATATATATATATATATATATTTCAGTCATAAGTTATTAGTAAACTTTAAAAAACCACAAATCAAAGATGGGGACTTATAATTCATTTGAGATATGGTCAAATTTTGATGTGTTTTCCTTTCTAAGTCAACCGTTTTCTCTTAATTTTAGGTGAGATACTTTTGAGGGCTTCTTTTTTTTTAGTGTGCTTGATAATGAAATTAAACTCTCTTTTGGTTTGTTGTGATGTAAATCAGTGAAAGTTCTGGACATGCTGCTTTAGATTTCCAATTTGATTTGCTCATTCAAGAGACTGTTTTTTATGTTGTTCCTCTGAATGAGGATATACTTGTGCATGATTCTTTATATTCCCTAATGGATTTTGAACAAAACCAGAATATGATTTAAGGTTATCATACATTTAGACATGAATTTTAAATTGTATTACTTTTACTAATATTCTTTTTCTTTTTCTAGGAGAAATAATGAGTGGTATTGGCAACGAATTCGGAGTGAGTAATCATGAATTGCATCTTGAATTTAATATCGAAGTTTAAGATATTATTTCAGACGAAATTCCTGTAGAGAAGAAGATGATTAAGAGGCAGTAAGAGAAGAAGGGCAATAGCTCCAAGACACTATCAAGAGCAACCATTTCGAATTATTTTTACATGCCAATCAAAAGAGCGGCCAAAGAATTGAATATTGGCTTAACCCTTCTAAAGAAAAGATGTAGGGAGTTGGGAATTCGTCGATGGCCTCATAGAAAATTGATAAGTTTGGAGACCCTAATCAACAATGTTCAGGTTCTCTCTCACACACACTTATAAACTTACGTCACAGATTTGCAAGTATGAAAGATTTATAAGTAAATAATGATCGGAATGAATGTATCTCCACCGATGATATGTAGAAATTACTCCGATTTACAGGAGATGCGAAATGAAGAAAAATGAGGACATATGGCTGAGAAGAAGTTGAGAGAAGCCATTGAGATACCGGAATGTGATAAGAAGTTGATGGAAGAAATTCCTGATACGCGGTTGGAGGACCAAACACAGAGACTAAGACAAGCATGCTTCAAGGCCAACTATGAGAAGAGAAAACTCAAGGGGGTGATAAAATCCCAATACTCATTTCACAGTAACTTCACGGCTAATTCTGCTACTAGTCTAGATTCTGGTCCAAGAGAGAAGAAAGAGGAGGAGGATGCTGAAGAAGATGATCCGAAGTCCATAATTGCTAACTGTTTGTTTTCCTCTAATGCAAACATTGAAAAAGAACAACTACAAGCATTCATTCTAAAGCTCACGTGAATATCAGTGAGATAAATGAAGGAAATATAAGTGAACACCAGAGTTATGATCAAGACGAGATAGATTTTTTTTTTCTGAACTGTTAATAGTAATGCAGTATATTAACATCCGAATGTAACATCTCAAATATTTGATGCTTATTATTACTGAAAATATCATTTTCCCTTATTATCTTTTCTGTTCTACTTCATGTGGCTAGTATTTCTCACAATTTGATTATTACTGTAATAAGGGAAATATTGAGCGTGTCCATTACCATAACCACGGCCATTGCCACAACTATGACTATAACGATGACTTCTGCTGGAGCCAACAGCATTTACTTCTGGGAGTGCTGTTGAGCCAGTTGGTCTAGCTTCATGATTTTTCAATAATAACTCATTATTTTTCTCTGCAATGAGGAGGGTAGTAATTAAATCAGTAAATTTTGCATACCTTTTTTTTACGATATTGTTGCTGTAGGACAATATCCGAGGCATGAAAGGTGGAGAATGTCTTCTCCAATATATCTTCATCAGTCACTTTTTCTCCACATAATTTTAACTGAGATGTAATTTTATACATCACGGAGTTATATTCATTCACGGTTTTAAAATCTTGCAACATCAGGTGCAACCATTCATACCGTTCAATGGGTAGTATGACCATCTTCAAGTGGTCAAATCTTTCTTTTAAATTTACTCACAAAACATATGGATCTTTTTCAGTAAGATATTCCATTTTCAAATTTTCATCGATATGACGACGGATAAAAATTAAAGCTTTGGCTTTTTATTGTGCAAATACACTATTGTTTTCTTGAATAGTTTCACTAAGACCTTCAGCATTTAGATGTATTTCTGCATTGAGAACCCATAACATATAATTCTTTCCAGAAATATCAAGGGCTACAAATTTGAGTTTAGCAAGGTTAGCCATAGAGATTAATAAATGCGTACCTGTCTTCTGGCTTTAGCAGATACTTGTGCTTTAGTCTTCTGGTTTTTGTAATGGTAGAGACTTGTGCTGATAATGTGTTATGAAATTTTGATAGTGTTAGAATAAAATCTACGCAATAAGAAATTTCTAACTATTCTTTGCACAAAAAAATCTTCAAACTTCTCTCTTTCTTTTCTCTCACAATTCTTTCACAAAAATGATATATCTCAAGCTTGGAAAATAGCTCTATTTATAGAGCTCTTGTTAGTGAAATACACCATCTTCCACTAATATGTATTAGTGGTGTCTCCACTAAATGGTGGACATCCATATAATCCATAATTAGTGGAGCTTTCACTAATTTAACATATTTACAACATTGATGATATTAATCTTATTGGAACTTCTAAAGAGATCCAAGAAATAATTGATTATTTAAAAAGAGAATTCGAAATCAAGAATTTTGGTAAAACTAAATTTTATCTTGGTTTACAAATTGAATATTTGGAAAGTGGAACATTTATTCATCAATCAACTTATACAGCAAAAGTTCTAAAAAGATTTTACATAGATAAAACACATCCATTGAGTATTCCAATGATCGTACGATCATTAGATGTGAATAAAGATCCTTTCCGACCTCAAGAAGATGATGAAAAACTCATTGGTCCTAAAGTACCATATCTCAATGCAATTGGTGCATTGATGTATCTTGCTAATAATACACAACCTGATATTACCTTTACTGTCAATTTATTAGCAAGATTTAGTTCTTCACCAACACGACGACATTGGAATGGAATTAGACAAGTCCTTTGATATCTCCAAGGTACAATTGATCTCGAATTATTTTATTCAAATAAAATCAGCCCAATATTGATAGGTTATGTAGATGCTGGCTATTTATCTGATCTACATAAAGCACGTTCTCAAACGGGTATTCTATTTACATATGAAAATATTGTTATATCATGACGTTCTACAAAACAATCTATAGCAGCTATTTCTTCAAATCATGCTAAAATTATAGCCATTCATGAAGTAAGTCGAGAATGTGTATGGTTAAGATCAGTAATTCATTATATCTGAAAAAGTTATAGATTATCATTTATCAGAGATATTCCAACTCCTCTTTATAAAGACAATGCAGTTTGCATAACTCAATTACGAGGAGGATATATTAAAGGAGATCGGACAAAACATATTTCACCAAAATTCTTCTTTACTCATGAACTCCAGAAGAAATGTGAAATTGATGTGCTACTGTTGACGTCAATTTTGCCGAGTCGGTACAACGGTTACTTTGAGCCGATGCTGATTTGATAAATTGGGACGAGCTGATAAAGTCAACCTTTCAAGCAGCCGATAGTCATGGTCAACATCGGCACCACGGAGCCGATAAGAAAGAAAACAGATTCCTGATCTTTTGGCGCAAGAATTTTGCACGACCGTTGGGAGCATTCTTTGGCCGGAAGAAACTCTACGATCTGTTAGTGGCTCATTGCAGCAAGTATAAAATGGGAGCATTGCCTAGAACAAAGGCACGTTCAGACCATCAACCAGCAACATTCAATTTCAATTTCTTCTACTTCATCGTCATTTACAGCTTTTTAGTCTAGAATCTCAATTCCTTATAGCTTTCTTACTGCTTTGTTATAACTTTCCTTTACAGCTTTATTTCCAGTTTTTCCTTACAGCTTTCTGTTCCTCTTTACAATATCAGACTCTTTTTGTACTTTCCTTTAAGTAAGTTAATACAAATATCATTCTATTCTCCCAGAAAGGTCTTTCCGTTGAGCATTCTCAACTGACTTTCTTGAACCATTTTTATAGTAAGTTCAAGGAACTCGGTCCCTGATTCAAAAAAGATCTGATGCCATTTTCTGTTTCACTATAGCGGATCGTTTGTGTTTATCGGATATGAAGCCGATCCTCATTTGCATCGACTCCCTATTTTGACAACAACACAGATTGGCACGCCCAGTGGGACCAGAGGTCAATGTTCGCATGCTATTGCGGTCAGGACGAACAATGGTAAACAATTCACAGCAGCCACAGGCACCGGAGATATCTGAGCGACCCCCAGTCCGTGCTCTCCGGGGAGTCTTTGATCCTTCGGTTACGACTACCAGTTGTACTCAGGGTACTTCTGTGGAGCAGGGAGGTCAGTCCTCGCCCCCACCACCGGTGTCTCAGTCGATGTCCACCTCATTGACTGCCATTCAACATACTATGGAACAATGTACTGGCGAGCTCTTACAGGGACTTATTCCACAATTCGCTACTATTTTTCGACTTCTGCTTCAGAATGAGCTTCAACAATTTGCACAGAGGCAAAATACGCAAACCTTTGCTCAGCCATCAAGTTACCATGTACAAGGGACAAAAATGGCACCTACATACCCCATGCCATCGGCTGCTGGTGTATTCTCTCATAGTTCAATGCACCTCCTGCGAAGAGAAGTGGGCTTGCCTGCTACCGGGGGGTATCAAGTGCCAGGAGTGGTGGCTCAAAACACGTTGCCAGCAGAAATATTTTCAGGCAGAAGTCCAGTCCCAATAACAGGGTTACCATCGACTTATGAAGCAGTTCCAAACCTTGTTAGGGGAACACATGCCGCCTTTTGGGGGGCAACCGAATTACTCTGTTCCTTACCCTCCTTTATATCCGGCAATCACAGCGGCCAACCCAGGGCAGGAAATTGGAAGTACTGAGCCGTCCACAGGGCAAGATCCTCGACTTGTTGTGCAAAGTCCCTCACCTCAGTTTCAATAGCTGTACCAGCCGGTGGATATGGTAACGGAAACATTCCGACGGCAGTCACGGGATCTGCTCGTATATCAAAAACCTTACCCGAAGTGGGTGGATTCCATGGCAGTGCTCCCTCGAGGCTACAAGCTGCCGGAGTTTTCAACATTTTCTGGTGAAGACAATAAGTCCACCATAGAACAAATCAGAAGATTCACAGTACAATGCGGTGAGTTGGGAAACAATGAATGGCATAAGTTATAACTGTTTTCATTATCTTTGACAGGAGCAGCATTCACATGGTATGCCAATCTAGTTCCTAATTCTATATACTCCTAGGCTGACATGGAAAGAATATTTCACCAATGTTTCTTTAAACCGGTACCGGAAGTTTTCATCGCGGGCCTTCTGGCAATAAAACAAAAGGGATCAGAAGATGTTGTGAATTTTATTGAACGTTTCCGGCAAACTAAGTCCAAATGTACAACCCAGTTGCCTGAAACAGAATGTGCAAGGATTGCTATTAGCAGGATGCATCCGCAGCTCAAAGAACGGCTCATTCTCCAAGACTTCTCGGATTTATCCCGGCTGTTATCTCACGCTGTCAGAATAAAAGAGATGATCAAGGAGAAAAAGAAGAGGTGTTCCGTCAAGTTCTCTCATGGCCAGACAATGATATCCGTCATAGACGATACTAATGAGGAAGACGAAGAGTAGGCTATAGAGGTAATGGTAGCAGAATTGGTAAAGGGCGCATCCTATACGTGTCCTCACTTGAAGCCTGGCAAAAGAAAGGAGGAAATTGCCACATCATGACCCTCTTATTCGTTTGACGTCTCAAAATTTGAACAAATCTTTGACCAACTGGTGGCAGATACGCAGATTCGCCTGGCTTATGGACACAAGATCCCCAGCCAGGAAGAGTTGAAAGAAAAAAGGTACTATAAATGGCATAACTCTTTCTCGCATAGTACTAACAGTTGTATTGTTTTCAGAAACATCATTCAGAAGGCTATCCAGGATGGAAGATTGAAGTTTGCAGATAAAAAGGAAGAGACTTTGGTAGACACAGATCCATTTCCGTTAGCCGATGCACACATACTGCAAACAATATGTGGGACACAGGAGGAACATACAGGAAACAACAAGCCTGGGGGGATAGAACAAGCTTTCTAGAGATTGGATGGTAAACCGTCAGTTTTACCCGTTTATCTCCTCCCTCTTTTACAGCACATTTCCATGGCAAAAAAGGGAAACTAACTGTGCAGGTACCCCAAAAGGAGACATTTCTGCCTGGCCTCTGTTCCAGACCATCAAAGTCCCAAAAAAGACGAGATCAGTAGAAGCGGGCACAACAAAGGTGGCTGATTGATGCATGGGTTGAAGAACAACTAGCCCCTGATAATGGCCAAAACATGCTCAGCATCTTGCCATCAAGTTTCCGAGCCACCCCTCGTCAAGAATCCATGGAAGAGGATTTTCATGCGGAAGAAAAAGCCGCCGTGGAGCTGGTGGATGTCCAAATTCCCCCAAAGGGGATGCTCTTTCCCATTCCAACAGCTCAAAATGTTAATCACCTCAGGCCCCTGTACATCAAAGCACATGTCAATGGCAAGCCACTTACTCGGGTTTTTATTGATGGTGGAGCTGTCTTAAACGTAATGCCTTTCTCTACCTTGAAATAGCTGGGGAAAGATAAGTTAGATTTGTCCCCTACTGATGTACAGATGGTTAATTTCACTGGAGAAGCAGTTGTGGCAGAAGGCGTTATCACTTGTGAAGTTACAATCGGGTCCAAAACCAGTAAAACAGTCTTTTTTATAATTGATGCAAAGCCAACTTATTCCGTTTTATTGGGTGGGGATTGGATTTATGTAAACCGGTGCGTACCGTCCACTTTACACAAGATGATGCTGATCTGGGATGGAGAACGGATAGAGCAGATCCCAGCCGAATCTAATCCGTTTTCAGTCGAAATCCACATGAATGAAGTCCTGTTTTATCATCCGACCTTCGATCTAAGCCAATATGCCAAGCTAACGATGGCCCATAACTTGATCACCACTGAGAAACCAAGCGGCCTACGACCGGAAGATCAAGAGGTCCGACGAGCTCCTGGCTTCGTTGCTCAAGATCCATTAATAGAAGTAGACATAGGAGAAACGGGGGAGAACAGAACAGCCAAGGTAAGTTTACATTTGACTATCGAGCAAAGGGATAAGATAACCTGTCTGATCCGCAGGTACAAGGATTGCTTTGCATGGGACTATCATGAGATGCTTGGTTTAGACCGAAGTATTGTGGAACATCGCCTACCTGTGAAAGAAGGCTTTAAGCCCCATAAACAACCGACAAGACGTTTTAATCCTGCATTGCTACCCAGGATCAAGGAGGAGGTAGAAAGGTTACTCCGATGTGGGTTCATCCGTACGTGCCGGTATGCAGAATGGATATCTAACATTGTACCGGTCATTAAGAAGAATGGACAACTACGTGTCTGCATAGACTTCAGAAACGTGAACTTGGCCACTCCGAAAGATGAGTATGTTATGTCAATGGCAGATATTTTAGTGGATTCTGCTGCGGGTAACCAGTTTTTAAGCTTCATGGATGGTTATTCAGGGTATAACCAGATATTCATAACTGAAGAGGATACACACAAAACGGCATTCCGTTACCCGGGGTCTATCGGCTTATTCGAATGGGTGGTTATGCCATTTGGTTTGAAGACCGCTGGGGCTACCTTTCAACGGGCCACGAATCTCATCTTCCACGACCTTATCGGCAGCACCATGGAAGTTTACATAGACGACTTGGTCGTAAAATCCCCCATGTTCCTACAACACTTAGTTGATCTGGAACAAGCGTTTCTCCGGATGCGTCAGCACCACTTGAAGATCAACCCGGCTAAGTGTGCCTTTAGAGTTACGGCTGGGAATTTCCTTGGGTTTTTAGTACACCAGAGGGGGATTGAGATAGATCAGAATAAGGCCCGGGATATTCTACAAGTGAGACCGCCTCAGACGAAGAAAGAGCTACAAAGTTTCTTGGGGAAGATCAATTTTTTACGGCATTTTTTGACAAACGTTGCAGGTAAACGAAGGTATTTTCTTCTTTGTTACGGTTAAAGTTATCTCAAGAATTTATCTGGCAGCCTGAGCATCAGGTAGCGTTTGATCAAATAAAGGTAGTCTTATCACATCCATCGGTGTTAACTCCTCTGCATGACCAGTCTCCCATGAAGTTATATATCTCAGTTGCGAAAGGATCTATCGGCAGTTTATTGGCTCAGGATGACTAGCAAGGGATAGAAAGAGCAGTGTACTACCTTAGCCGAAATATATCGGATATGGAGACCCGATACACCCCTATTGAAAAGCTATGCTTATCTCTCCACTATGCATGCACAAAGCTGGAGCTTTACTTGTTATTTAGAGAAGTACATATCCTATGTAAGGTAGATTTAATCAAACTCTTATTGAATCGCCCTTTACTGAATGGGCGGCTTATGAAATGGGCGGTCAAATTACAAGTTTTTTCTCTAACTTATATGCCACTGAGGGCTGTAAAAGGATAAGCTGTTGCAGATTTTTTAGCTGAACATCCTTCTCTAGAGATACCGCAAACGGATGGAGACAAGCCGCAGAGGTACGTTTCTTTAAAACCATGGGTTTTACAATTTGATGGCTCAAGTACCCAACATAAGGCTGGTGTGGGTCTGGTCTTTGAATCTCCAAATGGACAGCAGGGTAAAGTCCACTTTGAGTTAAAGAATGGGACAACTAATAATTAGGTGGAATATGATGCCCTTTTGTTAGGATTACGGATTCTGAAAGCACTAGAAGCTCGAGTAGTCAGAATTGTTGGAGATTCTCAAGTGGTTATCCAACAAGTAGTAGGAGATTATAAATGTGCTAACCCGTTGCTGTCGGGTAATTTACAAGAGGCAAATGGCTACTTCAGCATTTCCAGGAGGTCATTCTAGTTCATGTTTCCAGGACAGAAAACCAAAGTGCTAATGATTTAGCTCAACTAGCTTCAGGTTTTAGGAAAACAGTGATGTGCCAACAGATAGCGAACACAAAGTATTAAGAAGATTGGCGACAGGAGATTGTTAATTATTTAAGAAATCCAACTGGACAAACGTCTCGAGATGTGAAACGAAAAGCCCTCAGCTTTACATTGGTAGGCAATGATTTGTTTCGGCGAAGTCACACCGGAATTCTTTTAAAATGTCTCTCCAAAAAAGAAGCCTTACGGGCTATGACAGAGGTACACGAAGGCTTATGTGGAGCATATCAAGCGGGCCCAAAGCTGAAATTGACGCTTCAACATCATGGTTTCTTTTGGTCATCAATGACTACAGATTGTAATGCTTATGCGGTTGGCTGTAAAGCTTACCAAAAGCATGACCCTTTATTGCACACTCCTTCCACGGAATTGCATCCGATCATTAAGCTATGGCATTTCCGTGGATGGGCCCTGGACATCATCGGAAAGATTTATCCACCTTCAGCAAAAAGGCACACATTCATATTGGTGGAAACGGATTATTTCACCAAGTAGGTAGAGGCGCAACCATTGGCCAAAGTAACACAAACAGCAGTCATCAACTTTCTCCAGCAAAGCATTCTCTTCCGTTTTGAAATCCCAGAGACAATAACAATGGATCAAGGGACGGTATTTACAGGGGACCAAGTACGTAATTTCCTAACACAGTTTAAAGTTAAGTTGCTCAACTCTTCTCCTTATTATGCGCAGGCCAATGGACAAGCAAAGGCAACGAATAAAACCTTAATCGGCATGATCCGCAAGGCAGTAGAAGACAATCTAAGAAGATGGCATGAGACGTTGCAGGAAGTGTTATGGGCCCATCGAAATGCTGCTAAAACTACAATTGGTTTTACTCCGTTTAGACTAACTTATGGGCAGGATACTGTGTTACCTGTTGAGATATCATTACAATCAGCCCGGATAGCCTATCAGCATGGTCTAGCGACTGAAGATTACCAGATAGCTTTGGCCCTGAGCTTAGACCAAGTTGAGATGGATCGCTGGGTTGCCTTAGAGAATATAAAACAACACAAGGAGAAGGTAATAATGGCGTACAATCGGAAAGTCCATGAAAGAAGTTTTTAAGAAGGAGACATGGTGTGGAAGACTATTCTCCCCGTTGCACCAAAAGATCCGAAGTACGGCAAGTGGTCCGCGTCCTGGGAAGGTCCATTCTTAGTAATGCAGGTTTTTAATGGAGGAGCTTACTGCCTAATGACACTCAATGGAAAGGAAGTAGGTAAAGCAATTAATGGTAAGTTCTTGAAACGGTACTATCCGGCGTTCTGGGAGGGAACTAGTGAGTAAAAAAAAAAGAGAGAAGATCTTCTTGAGCAAAAAAGTTTGTCCTGAGATATTGAACTGATCACAAGAGGCCGACCAGATAGCCATAAATATCTTTACAAAAGAAATTAGCTATCATCGGAAGGGGCGTAGGGCAATAGTGTTGGCCGATAAGGAACAATCACCAGCCGATTTGGATCTTCTGATTCGGCGGACACTTGACTAGACATCATGGCAGTTTCCGTTGGCTGCGGATCAGGAACTGGGAGCTCTTTTTCAGCCATCTCAGCCTCCGTTTCTGCTCCTCTTCCGGGAGGCAGTGCCACCTCGTCAGCGGATATCTCTTGAACGCTTGTTTCGGCCGTCAAAGGGGCAGTTTCTTCAGTTTGAGTTCCGGAAGGGCCTGCTTCGTCGGCAGTCGAAGGATGTAGAGCCTTGTTCAGCTCAGCCACAAAGCGGTCCCACCCGGACTTCATCTCATTCAGTAGGGCGGTTGAGTTTGATAGTTCAGCTTCGAGCAGTTCCTCTTCCGCCTCCAGCATTAGCCGTTCGTCATTATGCTGAAGAAGGGAGTCGTCAATGGCGTTGATTGTTTCCTGAAGCCCTTTCTCTGACTCAAGCCGCTGCTCCAAGGCCTTTTTCTCATAGGCAAGTTCTTCCTGGAGTTCAAATATTTGATATTCGAGCCGTTCAATTTTCCCTTTTCCTTCCACAATGTCAGTTCGCAGAAGCGTAAGATGACCCATAAATTCCCGGCGATCTTTTTCTGCAATGTTGCATTTTCTCGATGCAATTTTAGAAGCTCTAGCTGGTCGTGCGCTTCATCCTGACGGCACTGCGTGTTAAATAAGAAGCGACCAGTGAAGCGCATTTGCCCCAGGCACCCAATTGCTAAGTCCCGAATGTTAGTGTTGTGCCCTAGAGGCAATTACTTGTACCATGTATATTGCATATTAAATTAATAAGAGGCATTCTTTATCTTTTAATTTGATTGTTATATCTAAATATGTGTACAAACCGTTAGATAAAGTCCCTAGTACAACACAGTGTTAAGGAAATCATGATAGAGATCATGATGTGAAATTCCTACTACACTATGCAGTATTTGTACTTAAATAATCCCCAGTCATAGTATTAATAAAATGTGACATTATTAATATGCCAAGACTGACACATGTTATATCTCTTGATTGGATCAAGCGGTGGTTCTCATATCCGTGGGTATTGGGATACTCAGGATTAACGTGTGGATGCTTGTTTTGAAACAAGTTCTTTGGATGACCTAGCTACGAGATAATCACTTGGATAACTATTTAGTGCCAGTGATAGAATCTCATTATAGCAAGTGTGCAAGTATCATTAGACTTGGGATCTCCAAGGTACTTTGTTTATCGAGCGTTGTACTTTGATTCTAATCTTTGGAGTCTTATCTAGGACCGCCTATGGGATGGATATTGGGTACAACGTAAAGTAAACGAAAGTAGTTGAGAGAGTCAATAAGGGATTCACCACTCCTAATAGTAGGAGAGTATATCTCAAGGCCACTTGTAGAAATCATTACTCATGAAGTCCTTGACCAAGGTGACTATGTGATGGAAATGGTTCCAATTGATACACATATTGAGTAATGGATTTCTTGAACAAGTACTAAAATATTCGGGCTAGAATCAATAATATTCTGGAGGGAGTTGGCACTAATTCCATACTCTAGACCGAATGAGATATTGTATGTTGAAAGGGGCTTATTGCACTGATAATTTGCTATTGAAAGGTTCATGTCAAGCCACTTGACTTTCTGGACTTTTGGGTGGTCAAGAGTCATTGCTAGATGTCGCTCTTGATATGCTAAATATGAATTTATTAATTACATAATTAATAAATTTAATCCTTTATTTTATTAAGGATTATTAATTCTAATATTGTTAGAATTAATTCATATTATGCTACCAATAAGATCAGGAAACCTAATGGGTCACACACAATGAATGTTTGAATGCTCAAATATATTATTTGATAATATAATGGGGTTGATTAAGAGAAGGGAATATATTTATAGGTGGATTATAAGTTTGTTATAATTCATGGGACCTAATTGTAATTAAGTAAACTTCAAGGACCAATTTGTTGACAATTGGACATTGAAGGATTAAGTTGCAATTTATGGTAATTATAAATCTATAAATATAAGGAAACGGTTTCCTTAGGGTTAGACACAGACCATTCACGCAACAACAGAGAAACCATTTCTCTGCCTCTCTCTTGATCAAACCCTAGCCGTCTCTCTTCTTGATCAAAACCCTAGCCTCCCGAATTCTACTAGCATAGAATTGGGAGATTGTGAGCATTCAACCTTGTGTGGATTATCATTAGAGGGAGTTCTTTCTTGGACTTCAGTTGAGCTGCAGTGAACGGTTTTTGGATTATCTGGATCGCGCCTGCGTTCTTGTTTCTGAAATTTTTTAATTCCGGCTTCACGAGGTAATAAACACAATCTTCTCCTTTTTCCCGTTTCTATTGCAAACCCGTGATCCATGGCTTGGATTTCTTGTTGTTTTCCCCTGCGCTTAATCTGATTATGCATGATAGAAATCCTACACTGAAGTGTAGGGGGCATGTCGGAGTCAGCTGATTGAACAATCCACAGAAGGGCGCGACTCACATTTTTCAGAATGGACTTTTCGGTAGGCAAGGAAGCCCCGATGAGGCCATCAAGGAAGTCTAGCGCTGAAGCCAACGTCAGCATTGGCAGGGGAGCAGTAATTTCTCCAGTTCCCTGGCTGGGGGGAGGCACAGTTGTTTCGATATCATCGGCCACTGGTTGTTTTTCAGGCCTTGGCGGAACAGATGATGGACTTTTTGGAGTCGGAAGCTCAGCCGACGGAAAGGTTGCCGCTGGTAGGGAGGCCGACAGGTCAGCCGCGGAAGGAGGAGCCGTAGCCTCCACCGACGGGGCATCTGTCGTCAGATAAGTAGTTCTTTCAGTCGCCTTTTCGGCTAAAGTACGAAGCGGAATACCTTCCTCCGAGTCAGAAGAAGTATCGATGATAACGGGACGACTTATCCCTTGTTTGCGTTTTTGCAGAAAGGATTATGCTGATAATTAGACAAAATTGAACATTGGAGGAACAGAGCAAGACAAGAATTGCCAGAAGCAAACCTTGGAAACAGGAGGAGTCAGTGTTTCATGTTTCCTCTTTGATCGACGGAGCAAGGACGGGACCTTGACCTCTTCTTCCTCCTCCTCCAAGACAGCAGGAGCAGCAATAGTAGTTTTCTGCACCAAGGGAGTATGTAAGGTCGACATTATTACAGGACTTACATGGTGTTTTACCTGTTTTCCTTTCTTAGCAGATGATGGTTCAGGTAAATAGGTGGCCGGCCCTGGAATTCGCAGAAGCCAGACACCTATGGGGGCAGAGAACAGGGCCCCACTCAGTAGCCTCCACCATAAATTGAAGTTCGGGGAAGTCTCCAATACCACCTGGAAGGATTTAAATTCAAAAGACCTCAGAATGGCCCAGGTGCTTTTGGCTAAGGTTTGTACGTCTTCAACCGATAGCACTGGTTTTACGGAAAAGAAGGAAACGTGCCCCAGGTCTGCAGGAATATCTTGTATCAGCCCAAATTGGCGGGAGAAGCAGTGGGGGTTGTACCTCTTACAAGAGGTCTTAACACTCTGAGTTCCAAGCTTGGGCCCCAGGAGAATTTCCCGAGGGCACAGAATTGGCCCCCAGGAGAATTTCCCGAGGGCACAGAATTCGGGCCCATAGAGTTTCTTGTGTGGCTTCGGGACTTTCCGACAAGCTTTTCAACCAAAGGGAGCCTTCTTGGTGAGCAGCATACGGAAAGAAGATAGTAACATGGAAGTCTCGACATTGGTAAAGATACAAGACGATAGTTTCGGCAAAAGCAGTGTTTACAGGGACTCGAAGCAGCCGATAGCCAGTCGCCTGCTAAGAAGAGTCCGTCTGGGTTCCTGTAAGCCGACTGACGCCAAAGTTGGGCAAATACTGATACAACCAAAGTTGGGCAATCCAGAGTGGGCCCCCAAGGTTGGTCGGATCTTTCCCAGCGGCAAGGGTAGCCATCAGCTAATTAATGGTGTGATAGACTAAGGCGAGGACCAGAGAGGCAAGGTCACAGCGTCTTTTGCTCCGTAAGAAAGCCGATACATAATATCGGTACTCGTTGCTGACGCCGACAGAATGGGAGCAGATAACATACTTACACAGCCAAAGCCATAGGAAGGCCGCTTGTTCTTGGTTTGAAGGAGTATCCTCCACCCCTCGTTGAGCGTTGATAAAGTTGCCATATGAAGAGGAGGCCTTGTCCAGACGAGCCTCAACGGCTGGTAAGTTTTCTTCGTCATGAAGCCTCGGAATCTCGTTGCCTTCACATCGGAAGTCGAGGATGGTGCAGATGTCAAGAATGGTGGGGAAAAACATCCCGTGCGGAAAGATGACGCCGTTTATCACCGAGGACCAAAAGGGAAGAACGGCAGCAAACAGATTACGGCCAAACGCCATCTCGAAGTCGGTCATCATGATGGCGTCCGAAATTCCCCATTGCGCCCAGATGGCCCCAAATTGGGCGTAACAGCGGTCTCGCCATTCTCTATAATTCTTGAGTTTGCAGGGCTAATGATGAAAAGAGGAGGGAAGATTGGTGGTGGTAAAAGTATCCTGTTGCAAAGGGAAGTGAAATTTGCAGGCAAAACAAACCGCAGGTGTTCAGCGGTAACTTCTGCAGGCAAGAGACATGGGCCCAAGGCAAACAGTTTGGCATCGGCTTGAACCGGGGAAAGAATGTTCTTATCGGTAGGGGTTGCTATTACAATGTTGTCTTTTTACCAAAAGAAAATTTACAGTTCGCAAGGAATTATGGCAAAAATATAAAGAATCGATGAATCACTCAAGCAGTAGAATTCTAAAGAAGATAGAAGTCGTAGGAGGTAAGGAGTTCCGATTGGCGCCCACTGCTACTTATAACGAGATTTGAAATTGAGGCCATTCGCGAGTTCTAAGGCCGAGGTGTCACAACTATTCCACAACGTTCGGGACGTTTTGATTTTTGTCAGAAAAAGAACGGCTGCCATTAATAGTTGTACGATTCCCATCGTTTCGCTGACTCGCGTCTACTGAAACAACGGGACTCGGGGGGGTATGTGTTGACGTCAACTTTGCCGAGCCGACACAACGGTTACTTTGAGCCGATGCCGATTTGATAAATTGGGACGAGCCGATAAAGTCAACCTTTCAAGCAGCCGATAGTTATGGTTAACACTGGCACCACGGAGCCGATAAGAAGGAAAACAAATTCCTGATCTTTCGGCGTAAGAATTCTGTACGACCGTTGGGAGTATTTTTTTGGCTGGAAGAAACTCCACGATCTGTTAGTGGCTCGTTTGCAGTAAGTATAAAATGGGAGCATTGCCTAGAACTAAGGCATGATCAGACCATCAACCAGCAACATTCAATTTCAATTTCTTCTACTCCATCGTCATTTACAACTTTTTAGTCTAGAATCTCAATTCCTTATAGCTTTCTTACTGCTTTGTTATAGCTTTCCTTTATAGCTTTATTTCCAGTTTTTCCTTACAACTTTCTGTTCCTTTTTACAATATCAGATTCTTTCTATATTTTCCTTTAAGCAAGTTAATACAAATATCATTCTGTTCTCCCAGAAAGGTCCTTTCGTTGAGCATTCTCAACTGACTTTCTTGAACCCTTTCTATAGTAAGTTCAAGGAACCCGGTCCTTGATTCAAAAAAGATCTGATACCATTTTCTGTTTCACCATAGCGGATCGTTTGTGTTTATCGGATATGAAGCCGATCCCTGTTTGCATTGGCTCCCTATTTTGACAACAACAGCTACAAATTCGGTTATGTGACAATCTCGCAGATATTTTCACGAAGACTTTACCGATTGCAATATTTGAGAAGTTGAGATATAAAATCGGTATGTGTCGATTAAAAGATTTAAATGAATCATCTCATCAGGGGGAGTAATAAACAGACATATAAAATATTATACTCTTTTTCCTTCACTAGATTTTTTTTCCACTGAATTTTTATCTAGTAAGATTTTAATTAGACATATTCTTTATGTAATAGACATTCAAGGGGGAGTATTGTAAATATGTTGAATTAGTGGAAACTCCACTAATTATGGATTATATGGATGTCCACCATTTAGTGGAGACACCACTAATACATATTAGTGGAAGATGATATATTCTACTAATAAGAGCTCTATAAATAGAGCTATTCTCCAAACTTGAGATATATCATTTTTGTGAGAGAAAAGAAAGAGAGAAGTTTGAAGAAATTCTTGTGCAAAGAATAGTTAGAAATTTCTTATTGTGTAGATTTTATTCTAGCATTATCAAAATGTCATAACATGAAAGTCTTTGTCATACACAGCATCTAGGCACAACTGGGATCAGTAGGGACCACTGCTCTAGAAATGAGTCATATGTGTCATCGTGAAATCAATTCAATTAGTTTTTCTCCTTAAAAAAAAAAAACAAAAAAACTTTTTGCATACCTCCCCCAGACAAAATGAGACATGGTTTTTTGGACTGAACCGGACCAATATGTTAGATCGGTCCGACTGATCTAACATTAAACCGATCATGTTTAAAAAAAAATTAGGTCAAATTTTATAATTTTTGGAGATAAATTAAATTATATAATTCAATAAACTACTTTAAATTTTGTTGTGTATTAGATTGTTAGTTATAAACTACAAATGACTACTTTTAATAATAGATTTGAATGTTTATGTCTTTATGGACTTAAATTACACTATAT
This sequence comes from Voacanga thouarsii, assembly GCA_026120185.1. Taxonomy (NCBI): domain Eukaryota; kingdom Viridiplantae; phylum Streptophyta; class Magnoliopsida; order Gentianales; family Apocynaceae; genus Voacanga; species Voacanga thouarsii. The sequence goes on along the minus strand of JANUWF010001064.1, from coordinate 851,694 downwards.
TATTGATCAATTTTTAAAAAAATAATTATATTTTAAAATTTTAAATTATAATATCATCGGTTCAATTACGATCTAATTACGATTGGATCATTAAATTGTGAACCAGTAAATTTTTCGATTCGATGACCTGTCCGGTTCTTTAAAACATTATAGAGGAGAACCAACGGCTCGATCTAGTTCACCAAACAGTTTATTTAGGCAATAAATTCTTTTTAATTCAAATTAAAATTATAACTTAAAATAATATTAATTTTTTAAAAATTATCATATATTCACAACACATTGATTTTTTCTTTCATTAATGATTGAATCTCATATAAATATTTTATTAAATTTTAACAAATTTATCTCAATTTCATATTTATTTAAATACAATCTTAAGCAATGAAATTACAAATCATAACGGTTAGATGGGCCTGAACAAATTATTATAATAATGAGTCCAAAAGATAATTTTTGGGATTTGGTTTGCACGATCACCATCCTATTGGTTCAAGGCCACCTAAATCTTTACCGTACATACAATACAAAATATAAATTATACAAATATGATAATTGAATTGATACAATTAGTCAATATCTTTATTTGTAATTAATATTTATTGGACGTTTTGTCCTCCATCCCCTAAATTAGGTAAGTTTTCTTTCACGTTTATTGGTAATGCATAATTAATAATTTGTTAGTATAAGAAAGGGTGGACATGAAATTGACATTTCATAAGAAGATATACATTGTTGGACCAAAAATAGCCCCAAACAAAAGCTTTTTTTATTATTATTAATAAAGAAATTTATCGTTACTCGATAGTGCACATAGACTGATGTTTCAAGAAAAGTTTGAATTATGAACGTCAATATAAAAATCTTAACACCAACCATCTCGATCAATTTAAGAATACTTTAAACAAAAGTTTAAATTCAAATAAGTAATTGGAATACCATACTTAATTCGAATTAACTCTGAGGCTAACTAGCAATTTTCCCCCTATGCCCACGCAAATAATAAGAAGCATTAGATTGATTTGATTCTTGAGCATTTCTTTTAGAACTTAGTATAATTTTGAATCTTATTCTTTTCTTTTTCTTTTTCTTTTTTTTTGTGCCGGCTTGGGGCTGTGTGTTGTTTGGGGGGGGGGGGGGGGTGGTTGCCAAATTCTAGAACTCTTATAGTTTAAATTATTCTCATATTCCATTTGATAATTCAAAAGTTTGCTTCATGTTGGTGGAAAATGTCAAGGATATTTCATCACTATATACTTAGTAGTTAAGCAAGCAAGAGGCTGTCATGAATCAAGATTTCGTTGTCCTGATACGCGAGCAATTTCCAAGATTTCATTCAAATTTTCAAATTATTAGGAATTAATTATATATATTTTGATTACGATAAATTTATTCTACTAGAAGGAAAAAAATGACAAAAGAGTTTAAGTTATCTATAAACACGAACTCGATACTTCTTAATTTAATAAAAAGAATTTTATCGTTTCAACTATTAAATTTTAATGACTTATAATATATATATAGAGAGAAAGAGAAAGAGTTTGAGATTTACTAGTATATGATGAACACCATTTATTTACAAGAAAAACCCCATTTATATCATTTGGACAATTTTGAAAGGAAAAAAAGTTGATTAACCATGGTATTTCTTTTTTTTTTTTGGGGGGCGGGGGCTGGTGGGGCATATCATACTCATTGTATTCTCTCCATCCCATAATATAAGTCGTTTGAAGTTACTTTTACTGTCCAAAATTATAAGTCATTGGGTACTTTTTAAGAAGGTTTTTAAGTTACTTTTATATTTTTTTCCTTATTTATTATTCACTTTTCCTCTCTTCTTGTTTCTAAGACATTTAAATAAGGGTGTTTTAGTAAGAAAAAAATATAAAGTCACATTATTTTTAAGAATCTTAATCGTATGAAATTAAATCAAACGACTTATATTACAAGAAGAAGGGAGTATATATTTAAAAATAGAATAAAATAAAAATCACATGGATGGTTTCAAACATAAATTTATGTTATCAAATGATATGATGAGATTCTGAGAATTGAATACTGACTTGACAGACAATGAGCTACTACTAATATTCTAAGATTTATTAATTATTATTTAAAGAAAAGCAATGTGAACATTAATATTTTAACATTCCCCATAAAATTTTCAACCTTAAATATTGAAACTTTAAAATCTTCTGCACAACTCATCAAAATCGATACTTTCACGACCTTATTGCACCGCCGCCCAATAGTATATTGGGGCCTGTCAAGACTTGAAAGTAATTAAATAAATCTGTTTTTTAAATAAATTATCATATTAAAAATATATATTACCTTCTTTAAAAGAATATATTTATTTTATTTTTATTTATATGTCATAATTAATTATTTTATATAATTTAAAAAAATTAATTAGTATTTTAAATTTATATAATTTTATTTATACATTCTAAAAGTACCATTGAATTTAATGTTATTCATAACTATTTTATTACTTGTTTACTCAATTCTCTCTAAAATTATTATACTTTTATTTTTCAAAACTATTTAATACAAAGGATATAGTAATAAAATTAACATTAATAATACTTAAATTTTTTCAATATAATATATAAAAAAAGATACCAAATTTTTTCAATTGTAACAAATAAATAGAGACGGAAAGAATAATCTTTTTAGATATAATTTATAAAAATCAAGTTTACGTAAATATTTTTAATAAAAATAATTAAAAATTGTAAATAAAATAATTTTTAATTATAATAAAATATTATTAGTACGTTAATTTTAAGATAGATATTATTCCCTAGACTAAAATATATCACTTACACAAAGTCGACTTGCACCGTTTGGCTATCCAATAAGATTTTTTTTTTTTTAAACTTCAATTTATCTATCTACAAGTTTGGCTTCTAATTTCATAATTAGATTCCTATTCATGAAAAAAACATCGCCAAGAAATTGTGCTTGTCATTAAAAAAAATATAAAAAAAAGACAATATATTGAATACATAAAATAGCCAAAATAAATATTATTATCTCTATTTTATAATATAAATTATTTTAGATTTATATATAAGAATTAAGTATTCATTACAGACAATTTTAAAATTGAATTTTTAAAAATATTTATAATTAAATTTTTATCTATTTTAATAATTTGAGAGAATTAGATCATAATTAATGGAAGAAAAAAAATTGTAGAGAGCGATGGGTGAAATTAAAAGCTAATCTTTTTATGCTTCAAAGTGATGATATCTTTGATAGTATAATGTATAAGAAGCAAACAAAGCATAGTGTTAGCAAACAATTAGGTATCTTTTTTATTCTCTTTCCCGACAAAGCACAGCTCATGACCATGTTTCGATTTTCTTGCTCATTTGGAAGTTTCTTGTTTTCAAGATTGGTTCATCTAACAAAGGCAAATACATTGAACCAGCCTTGGCCGGCCAATCAGTAAACCAAACCGGATTTTCTAACCCGAGAGTATTAAAGCCGAAGTTGACTTTAATACGTGTCAAGAAGAAAAAGATGTAAATCTTATTTGTCATTAATGTGGACGCTTTCCTGTTGTCAATTTCTTTCCCTACAATGGGTTCTTGATTTTGATTCAATTATCTTAATGAATACCGTTGACGCAGCGTGAATAATTACTTTGAAAGTATTATTGGTTTCTTTTTTTTATAATGTACATCGTTTGATTTAATTTTACACATATTAAAATTTTTAAAAATAAAGTAATTTTATTTTTTTTCTTAAAATATTTCTATTTAAATATCTTAAAAATAAGAAAGAGAAGAAAAAAATAAAGATAAAAATATAAAAATAACTTTAAATTTTTTTAAAAAAATCTTCAACGATTTATAATTTGGGACACAAAAAATAGTCTCTAAAGACTTATACTATAAGATGGAGGCGGTATGTGTTACTGTAACACAAATTACATATATTAATAAAATTTTAATAGTAATATTTATGTAGTTTTTAAATTAAAAAAATTAAATTACTTTTATTAAAAAATTAATTAATATTATAATTTAGTAAAATAATAAATAATAATAGTATATTTAGAAAATAAGATATTTTTAATTTCATAAAATAGTCAATATTTTGAAATAGAAAAATTTATAATTATTTTAAAATGAGATGACTAGATTGGTATTTGCACAACCATATATGGTCAAGACTAGCACAGATGCATACGAAATGAGTTGGAAACTAAGAATGGAACTGAATTGACCTGACTTTTCCTTAATTTCATGCATTTTTTTTCCACCAAAATGACAAGAAACAAATGGACAATTTGGAATTTGCACAAATCAATTTCAATATTAAATTATATATATATATATATATATATATTATAAATATATTAAGCTTTTAGAGCATATAGCACAGTGACAAATAACAAATATATATATGATGATATAATTTAAAGACGAGTAATTTAATATTTTATAATTTATATTTTTTATAAGAATAGAAATATTAGAGACGAATAATATAATATTATTTAAAAAAATTTATTACAAGTAAAAATAAATTATATTCAATCGACAAGAACTGTGAATTCTCAAAATACAAATTTCCCAACTCCTCACTATGTCTCTTCCTACCAGAAGCTTCCTTGTTTTGGTATTTATCTCTACCAAACAAAGAATGATGAGACCCAATGTTTGTACCTCCTTCCTTCTTAAGCTAAAATATGGAGATTGAGTCCATTGCTCTCTTCCATGTTACCTTTGTACGCAATCGAGGATGGCAATCATCAACTTACATTTGTGATGATGCTAATATCAATCCCAAGAATCCTTTCACCATCTTTTCAACTTGCTTGGTTATTTGATTCACTTATGATTACCCTGGATAATAAAGCTCTGGTTGGAGCCTCCATTGGACAAACTAAGGACTTAGTTTCTTCTTGAATAAGGGATAAACGCGTTTCTAAGCTTTTGGCGGTTTCGTTTAGAGTTTCTTAGTTACGTTCACTTCTGGACAAAGTGTTTCTTGCTTAGATTCTATCGACAACGGCTTGAATTTTTTATTTATATTCCTTTTAATCACTTCTTCTTTCCTTTCTCTTCCTGTCTGTATTCTGCTCAGCTTTGAGTCAGTCATTCATTGCTCTTCTTCTTCTTCTTTGCCCTTAATTTTCTTTCTTGGTTTTCTTTCTGCTACCCCATTATTTCTTTATCATCGGATACTACTATGTTCATCGTCTATTGGAGGTAAGAGGAGAAAAAATATGGGATTTGTAAGCAGTTTCTTGGGAATTCTTGGTTTTGTAATCGGCTCAATCATTGGGTTTGCGATTGGTTTTTACTTCTTCATCTATTCCGACCCAGAAGATGCCCAGGTGATATGTCTACACAAGTTTACTTCTACAAGTTCTTGTTTGATTCTTGCATGAGAATCGATCATTTTATGTGACGAAAATACAGCCTTGGTGGTGAAAAGTTTTTTCTGCATATCGATTTTGTTAAGTATGCGTGTCAAGAAATTTATTGTGAATATAAAATGTTGATGGATTTGATTTCTTTTTTCCTTTTTCCGGTAAGATTTTAGGAGTCAGAGTAAGTGTTGTAGGGGTCATCGGAATGCCATCACTTTGTAGCGCTACAAGTACAGACAAGGATTGCAATACTTGTTTTCCGGTTGTTTTGTCATCACAAGTGATTTTTCTGTTCTCTTGTTTGGGAGGCACTTGTCTACCAATTTGGAATGATCAGTGTATTGTTGTAATGCCGTTAGTCTTTCGCCTCATTCCACATTCTTTGCAATCTAAAGACTGATGACATTTTTTAGTGTCATGATATATGGCGTAGTTTCTGTTTTGCTTTTGCCTTTTCCCCTACTATTCTCATCAATTTTATGACATTCGTGGTTATCACTGCTTTTTGGTGTTCATTTGCCTGGTGAATTATGGTACTTTGTCTGTTTATTAGGTTGTCAACTTGTCATCACACTAGGACATTCTAACTTTATAGTCACGATGTTGCCGCCGATGGTTTTGTTCTGTTATAGGTCTCTACTCTAACATTTAGTTGGGTGATGATAGGCATTGAGATTTACTTACTTCTGAGTTCCCAAATGCTGTTTGATGAATGTTCCCTGAAACGATGTCCTGTTTGTCAGCCTTGCATATGAGTGAGGTGTTATTTGCTGAAAAGAAGTAAAATACGCAGATTAGCTAATTGAGTCCAAGTCAGTCATCAGAGAATGCACGATTAAAGAGTTCAAAGTTACTAATGGCCCTTTTCAATGAAGGACGCAAGAGAACAAATTTACAATTGTCCAATCTATTATTGCAGTTGCTTAAAGAACACTCTTATCTTCTAAACTGTAGTTAAGAGATCCCTACCTCTGATTAAATCAGTTCACCATTTTGGCATATATTTCAATCTGCTGTTATGTGATTAGTGTTGTAATGGATGAATACGTAAAATTAGCAATTATAGGGAAGTAATTTACCTTATCTCAAATCACAATCTGTTTCATTACACAAGTTCAAGAACTTAAAATTTCGTTCCTGCCCCCATAATTTCTGTTGATTTTTTTGGTTTGCACTTGACTTTAGATGTTCAGTTGTTTCAACAAAATAGAAAAGGCGCCTTTTATATGGTTCGTCTGTGAGAGATAGCTCTAAAATGCAGGCACAGCAATTTGTACATCTATTTTAGGCAATAACAATAGCTAAGCTCAGTCTAAGCTGTTATTTGAATGGACATTTACAGGATCCGGTTGTCAAGCCCCTTCATGAGCTTGAGCTTGATGCCACAGCAGTGCAAGATCTTATGCCTGAGATACCATTTTGGGTGAAGAGTCCTGATTACGAGCGAGTGAGTTTTACAGTCCTTGAGCATCCGTATGACTTTTCAGTGGAGCCGATTCCAATTTATTTTGTGCTCTTAAGTTTTCCAATTTCATGATGTTTGAGCCATGGTTGTCGGACATGCAGGTAGATTGGTTAAACAGATTTATTCTTGAGATGTGGCCTTTCCTTGAGAAGGTAATGTCAGTATTAAGAGTTTGAACAGATTTGAATGCTAGATCATCAAGTGATAGCTAATTTTATATGCAGGAAATCTGCAACACAATTAGAAGCATTGCAGAACCTATATTTGCAGATTACATAGGGAAGTTTACAATAAAATCAATTGAGTTTCAAAAAATGAGCATTGGAACTCTTCCTCCAACAATTCATGGTGAGTTTGTACTGGATTGTAAATTTTGTTGACAAATGCTATCATTACCTACTGAGGATCTAATATGATTTTTGTATCGAGCTTTGAAACATTTAGGTTGGAAAGCACAGATAAGATCAATCTTACTTTTGTCTGAGGGTTCATTTATATGGAAGAACAAAAGTTTAGTGTCATTCGCTCAGCCAAAAACCAATTTCAACAATATATATCTATCTATTCACATGCTTAAAACTGCAGTTTGCTTCAGTTGAGATATGAAGCCATTGTTTCAAAATCTTTATGGACCTCATCATTTGTCACAGATATTGGTCTTGGTATCATTGGCACTTATGTTGTAGTTGCAGAATAAGCAACTATACATTGTCTGCATTGGGTATTCAGACGAAACATATGCTATGGAATTTGTAATGTTATCAGATTGCGAACTAATAAAAATTCAATCGCAACATATGAAGTAGTTTGAAGATATAAACTTATTGTCCAAGATGTTATTATCAATTAAAAAACATTTACAAAGACATTTGAGTATGCCACAGTGATTAGTGACTTGAAACCCAGGTCTTAAAGTCTTTGAGACAAATGAAAGTGAACTGGTGATGGAACCAGCAATTAAATGGGCAGGCAATCCAAACATAATTGTGGCAGTATCATTGTCATCTCGACGAATCACCATTCAGGTAGTAAAGCACAGAGAAACAATTGTTCAAAAAAGAGATTTTACATGGTTCCGTGAAGAGGTTATGTTTCTTGAAGGATTGATGTTGCTTTTTATCAGTTTGTGGAGATAAAAATCTATGCTGCACCACGCATAACATTGAAACCACTTGTTCCTACTTTCCCATGTTTTACTAAAGCAGTGGTATCTTTGATGGAAAAGGTAAGCAAGACGTATTGCTTAAGCACTTGAAATTCTTTCAAAATTTGATTCAGTGGAACAACTTATGTTTATCTGATATCATCTCCAATTTTGCAGCCAGATATCGACTTTGGACTGAAAGTAATGGGTGGGGACATTATGTCTATTCCCGGCCTATATCGATATGTTCAGGTGTCATTCATGACCTTATAGTGTGTAGGAACTGGGGGGAGGGGTTCTGCTTGGAGTTTCATTTTTGTGGAGATAAACGGATATGTAACTGTATGCGCTTCATAATTTATCCTGTTATCACCTAAATTTCCTTTGCCTCTGGCAGGAAACTATTAAAAAAGAAGTAGCAAAGCTCTACCTGTGGCCCCAAGCCCTTGAAATTCCAATTCTTGATGCCTCAACGTGAGTTTCTTCTATGGAGTCATGCAGCTTGAATTTCATGTTTTACCTGTAAAATATATCTTCTACGGTTACCTTTTTGTCGGTAACATCTACTCTATTCAGCACTTTAATGCTTCATAGTCATTTTCTCTATTTACAGGGTGGCCATAAAGAAGCCTGTCGGAATATTGCATGTCAAAGTTGTACGTGCCAAAAAACTGTTAAAGATGGACTTCCTGGGATTATCTGATCCTTATGTCAAACTAAGTCTTAGTGGAGAAAGACTTCCTGCTAAGAAAACTACTATAAAGAAAAAGACCTTAAACCCCGAGTGGAACGAAAAATTTAAGCTTATTGTGAAGGACCCTCAGTCGCAATTCCTTCTTGTGGATGTCTTTGACTGGGATAAGGTATGTTTCACGCTATTCTCTATTATCATTACTGACTCATTTCCTTTACTGAATTATTACAGCTGGTGAGAGCAGAAATGATGGATAATTTTGATAGATTGCAATTGCAAGTTAGGGAGTAAGAATTTAACTGGATGAAACCTGATTCCCAAACTGCGAGTTAAATAGCTTACAATATTTTGGAGAACATGGAATTTGCCGTTAGATTCCCAATTGTAGATATGCACATCTCAGCTCATGTTAAAGATCATCTTCCACCTCTCAGACTGAGGTGGAATATGTAAGAGAGTCACTACAGAAATGAACTGTTAGAGAAAATATTAATGCAGATACTTGCACTAATCTATCATTTGAAACACATTAAACTTTCATAGAAATCTCTCTTGAATTTCACTTGTAGCTAAAAATTTTGTAGTAAAACTTCAAAAGCAAATTTGATTGAATTCATGCTATAAGTGAACAAATTTAAATTTTTATTCTGCCATTTGTAATTCTTTCCCTTTCTACTCCTCCTCATGTTTGTATAAAATCCGAGTCACTTTGTCCCAGGTGGGTGGACATGACAAGCTGGGAACACAAGTCCTTCCTCTGAAACTTCTCAATCCAAATGAGACAAAAGAAGTAACACTCGACTTGCATAAGAGTGCAAATATAAGTGAAGATAAAAGCAAGAAGCAGAGAGGTCAAATTGTGCTTGAGTTAACATATGCTCCTTTCAAAGAAGACATTGATCATGTTAGTGGACCTCTTAATGCACACATGAAGAAGGAAAGTGGAATTGATACGAAAACAGACAAGTCAAGTCCTAGTGAAGCAGGTTTACTGATGGTTAGTGTCTATGGAGCTCAAGATGTAGAGGGTTCACGGCATAACAATCCTTATGTTTTGATAATTTTCAGAGGAGAAAAGAGGAAATCAAAGGTGAGTTTTCCCTGAATATTTCTTTTTCATTTCTTTTTCATTTCTTTTCTTGCAATATCTATGGTTTTTTGTTCTTAATGATTTGCCATTATACTTCGGTTGCATGTCCTCTGTTGGTGGCTAGAATGAGATTTATTCTTTTGTTTTCTCTTTCAGATGATTAGGAGAACTCGAGATCCACTATGGAATGAAGAATTCCAGTTTATGCTTGATGAGCCTCCTGTTTCTGATAGAATTCATATAGAGGTTATGAGTAAGCGGACAGGCATTGGCTTTTGGTCAAAGGTATTGTCTCATCATCCAACTCTTTAAATCCCCTTCATTTGATACACTTTGAAACACGCAAGCCTCTAATCAAATATCAAACTATGTGCTACAGGAATCACTGGGACATGTAGATGTTAACCTTGATGATGTTGTGTATAATGGACGAATCAACGAGAAATACCATTTAATTGATTCAAAGAATGGACTGATACATGTTGAGTTGCGATGGAAAACCATATGAAAAAAAGCAGTCTTTGATACATACTAAATGCCATTATTCAGGTAAGCAGTTCCTCATACTGCAGTATGTCCTTCAAACATAAAAGCCAAGTCCAACAGACACAAAGTAGCCGAATAAGTACAATTATACCTCAATTTTACATAAAAGCCAAGTCCAAGAGACACAAAGTAACCAAATAAGAACAATTATACCTCAATTTTAATCTCATTTCCTATCCAATGCATAAAAGTATATGCCCAAGTTCTTCAATTATGACTTGTAAATCTTGCATAATCGCCAGTGATCTTGAATGCGATGAATAATATCTACTTTTGGCAGATGCATGAGATGAAGAAGAGAGCTGAAGGAACATTGGTTTTGTAAAATATCCAAGATCATACAATTTTGAAGGCAGGTATAGGTGCAATTTTGTTCAGTGAGCTCAATATCTTCTTGGTTTTATTGGTAGAATTCTGTTGGGATCTCATGCCTCAAGGCCTGACAGTGACAAAATCAGCAAACAAGTGTGCCCGGCAGCCTTGGATTATGCATTACAAAGAACTTAGAACTCTCTTAAGCAGTAGCATCCAAAGAAGTCTTAAACAGTGTATTAAACATTTGTTTAAGAAAAAGAGAATGAAAATTCTTGATATGGAAAAATTCTGTACATCCCAGTGAAGCAAAAAATTAAAAAAATAGATCCAAAACAGAGAGAAAGTACCCCCCAAAAAAAAGAAAAATATAAGTACTTCTGACTAGATATTTGATCGGTTGATTAAAATTTCTTAACCAATAATAAATGATTGATTTGATTCACAGTATGGGAGTAGACATCGCTAACCCTAATTAGTTGTTGGGATAAGAGAGGAAAGGGAAACACACAACATTAGCCTTTGTCATCACCTCAAGTAAATCGAGGTTTGAAGTTTAAACACTTTGTTATCCTTAAAGCACAAAGGTACGAGGATGGGCCAAAGCTCCAATTGGGCCATACTGGGTGGCAAAAATTTGGAGCCCAATCACACACTAGTTTTTGCCTTTACCTTTTTTAGCTTTTTACTCACTCCCTTTTATATTTTTGGGGGAAAAAATAGATGGACATAGTTTTTGTTATTTTGATTTATAATTGGGCATATTCCAATTTTGATTATACCAACCGGTAGTTACTATAGTAGTAGGTGTCTAATTTTATCTAATAATTATTTTTATATAATCATTGTTTTGTTATTTCCCCTATGTTTGGTTCACAAAAGAGGAGGGGGAAGGAAATTTATACTTTTATTAGTGAGGGTAAATATAATTTTATTTTATTTTATTTGGTTGGAGTAAATAATAAGTATTATTTTGATTTACGTTTCAATCTGTCTAAATTTAGACAGATTATTTGTTTGATGTAAAGAAGAAGCTTTTTCTCTCATAATTTACTTCTCATTCATCTTTTTTTCTTAACTAAATTACATAAATTATCTATTTACGTCTAAATTTATATCATCTCCTTTTTTTCGCCCTCTATTCACTCCAATTAATCATATTTATTCATCTAAATAATTTTTCCTTTTATTATTTTTTTAACGTGCATAGCACAATTATTTAGACTAATGTCCATTTAGGCATGGTTATCATGACTAAGCGAAGTGACGAAGCTGCCAATACCATTTTGTGGAGTTAGTAGTAGTTGTTTGTTTTCTTTTGTTTTACAACATATATATATATATATATATATATATATATATATATATATATATATATTATATGTGTATATATACAATTGGGAAAATTATGGTGCGAATTAACCAAAAAAAAAAATGAAACTATTTCACTCTCTTTTGCATGGAAATTAGCATGCCAAAACCAATTAATATCAATTCAAGTAAAAAAAAATACAAATAATTGAACTAAAAGCATGGCATGGCTGAACCACAAACTGCTATCATTGCTACATTCCACTCAAGAAAATCATGGAAACCCTAAAAAAAAAAAAAAACGCTGCTATCATTGCCATATACCACTCAAGAAAATGATGGAAACGCTGAAAAAACGCTTTTCTGGACCCGATTTCCATATATATACCATCATTGTATCCAATATATATGAGGCGCATCCGAGGTTCAGAAGTAAACGCATGCAATCAGAAGACTTCCACAAATATATGTGTTTTCTTGTTAATCTTTAATTAGCATTAATAATATAGACGTAATTAGAAACTTAAAATTGGGAGTAAGCTATAGAAAAAAAAATGATATTATAAATTTTAAAAAAATTTTGAGAGACAAAAGTAAATTTTAAAATAATATTTCTAAAAAATTATTTTTTTCTAAAACAAATAAAAACTTTTTAAAATTTTTGAAGGGGGATAGACTCGTAGTTCTGTCCTTGATTAACAACATTGTTTGTTAGTTAATAACCAATTAATACAAAATAATTAGTCCTTTAAATATATGAATAGGGTTTCTTATAAGACCTCATTAAGCTTTTTTGGACCTACCTACCCAGTGGGTCTGAAGATTTAATCCTATTAAGCGTCTTTGTAGTCTTTTTTTTTTTTTTTTTTTCATTTTCAAAGTTAAAAGTTATTTTAATAAAATTTTTAAAATTTTTTAGTAATATTAGGTTAAAATGAATTGAAAAAAAAAAATTGTTGTAGGAAAAAGAATCACCGACATTCTTTTCAAAAATTGTTTTTGTTTTTATTAATATGATTAATTATAGAAAATATGAGTGTATTAGTTTCTAAGCTATCTTTCTTTAAGAATATTTCTTTTAATAGTCTTATGCGAATTAAAATAGTTGCTTAATTGATAAAATATTTTTTCTTATATCATAGCGATCTTGAATTCAATGTTGATTAGAATATGTGTCCATCACTTTCCTATAAAATAATGTACGTACTCTTTAAAAATAAATGAAAATACAAGGGAACAAAAAATACTGATTAAATATTTTCTTGATAATACATTGCCAAAACGAAGATATAAATTATATATAAAACTTTTTACCTACTAATAATAAACATTTTCCCCAACTAAATTGTCATCTTATTGCACAAAATGCTGAATCTTGAATGCACCTATAATTTGGAGATTAGAATATCCTTGAGATGGATTTGGGGTTGTCCAAGTTGGAGTATAAAACTTGCATGGTAATTTGAATAAATTTACACGATTTTATAAATACTCTATACGATTATATACATATATCACACAATTACATAAATATCAAAACGTTCTATTAAAAAAAAAATTACACTTGACTACTTTTTCGTATAATAAATTTTTATATATATTTTTATCTAAATTGTTAAATTACTGTGTATAAGTCGCAGGTATGCAACTTGTGTGACCAGGCCCTTGAGATATGCATGATGCATGGCTGAGGGAATAATGGAGCCCACTTCTGCTTTTTTTTCTTTTTTCTTTTTTTGTTGGCTGAGTAGGAGCCCACTTCTGTTGCATGGATTAGGTTTGACTTGCAGATGATCATAAAAACACACACACACACACAAAGAAGTAGTAGTAGTAACATCATGACAAGGAAAATACTTGATCTGCCCTGGTGGATTGCACTATTGCCTGGGTCGAGAGAAAGAAAACACACAGGCCCCTAAAATAATGCTCACAAAAAGTTTCGTACAAAGCTGACTTATGATCCCTCTTGCTTTTGCATTACATCTTTTGTGCATCAAAGACAACACCATCGCACCTATATCTCAATCCACCTTAGTTAATTACCTTCGCTAAGACTACATTTATCAATCTAATGAGCTCGAGGCGATAAAAATCACACTCTGAACTCCATACTCGTTGTTTAAAGAAAAAAACATGCATGATCGTTATAAAATAAATTTTTATCATACTTTTAATTCAATAAAAATATTATGAATCGTGTTATAATTGATGTAACCGATCTTTAAAGTAAAAAGCATTAAACCCTAAAAGGATTTTGGGGTTGACAAAGCATAGTCAAGATGGGGAGGGAGATAATCAAGGAATTAATCTAGGGTTTTTGGGAAAACGACAAGGGTACAATTATATGTAGGGGTAGAGTGGCCATATTAATGAGGACAAAACATCATATGCATTGGTTTCCTTAAGCACCCGAGTGGGGGGCACCATTAGAGCAGAGGTTCCCCAATCCAAGCAAATAGTACTATTAAAATTACTACTACTATACTCAAAGAAAGAAAAGGGAGCTTTCTAGCTAAGTTGACTTGCCCTAGAAAGTTGGCAAATTTAGAGGTGGGTAAAAGGGAATCCAATCCTCCATCTTCAATATTCCCTCCTTCAACAAAGGAGTTGAGTTGTGAGGATTCTTTCTTTCTTATTCGATGCATATATAGCTTTATTCATTGCAATGAATAGCCAGAGCCTCCCTTACTTTTTTTTTTTTTTTTCTCAATCCTCATATTATCAATTCGCTCATATTTTATATAAAAATATAAATTTTACATGTAAATCTTTTTTATATTCTTTAAAAATACAAGAAATTCAAACTAAAACACATTAAAACTATCTAAGATGTAATTTTAGGTGGTTCATGTTTCGAATAGTTTTAGTGATTAAGTAGTTTAACAGGGAGATGGAAGGGGAAGATGGTAAATGATGAGCAGTTGGGATGAGAGGCAAGTGTGGTCTCAAAAGGTGGAATGAAATGAAAAGTAGTCATTGTCTTGGTTCCTAGTTGATGTTCTTTTGCGGGGAAAGGAATAACTTTTTTTGCAGCTTAAAAAGATGGGGCATTTTTCTTTTCTTTTCTTTTCTTTTAAAAGGTTGTCTTTTTGAAGGGAGAAAAGTGAGGTAGTGAGTGGGAATAGAGAACTCCACTGATCAAAGCTCGTAGAATTATGCATGTTCAAAGTCATCTCTCTCTCTCTCTCTCTCTCTCTGCTTCTAATTGTGCATGGCCAGGCCACTCCATTCATTCCCAACTTGATCATCACAAGGTCAATAACTTTCTTGGCTTAAAAGATTCTCCATTCACAAAGCATGCATTTGCAGAGGTGAATCATTTGATGCCCCCATTTCAAATACATTTTGTCAAGAAATTCCTTTATCACTTGCAAAGTCTACTAGTAAAAAATATACAGATACTATTCCCAATATTTCAAGAATAAACCACGCATATACTTCATAGTGATATACTGACTCAATCTAAAAAAATTATATATATAATTGAATATACATAATTTATTATTTAATAAATTAAAAATCGAACTTTAAAATATAAAAGAAGAATAAACGATTCATATATTTTGAAGTGATCAACTTGAACCATATATAGAATGACTAGCGACACCTTGAATCATTTCAAAGTCCACCCCAGCATATATTCTGAAGAACCTTTCTCCCTTTTCCCCCCACAACTCCTATTTGAAAGAATAGTACATCATTTCTGAATAATTCAATCTTTTCTGGGGCCGTGGTAACACCCTTTTTTGAAAATTGTCATACAAATAATAATAGGAATCAGTCTAAAAATTGGTCTAGTAATCGCGGCAGCTCAAGGTTGTTTATATATTTGAACTAGGCAATGGAAGAAAAATATACATCAATTTTGGGCCAACTACAAAGCAGTTGTCTACACACTGCCAATGACCAAAAAAGAACAGAAGAAATCAAATATTATTGTATTATGTTTTGAATAGGCTAAATTCAGAACAAGAATTGAATTTTGAGAGCCTAAATCTTGTGCTCCTCGTGGCTACAAATGTTCAAACTAAAACATGTCAATTTTCGTGGTTGAAGAAAAATCAATAAGTGAATACTGGCACTTATTGGCAAATGAGAAAAGTTCTCCTGCGCCTAACATTTGACCATTATATGCCAGCATTGATGATTGAAAAAACAGGGAAAAGCAAATATAGTGGTTGGGGGGCGGGGAGGTGGGGGGGAGGGGGGCGGGGTGGAGTATGCAATAAGCCCCTGTATTTCTTTTTTCCCCCGTTTTTATTTCTTTAGAAAGAATCCAAAGCATTAAGGCCCTCTTAAACTTGCATTTTTTTTTAATTAATTTTAGAACCTAAGATTGTTTGTGACAAAAAAGGGATGGCGTTTTGTCTGCGTAAAAAACATTCAAGAAGCTTTACATAATGTACTTAGATTGCGATTATACTGAGGTTTTTTTTTTAAATATAAAAATAGTTTTAAGACTTTTAAATAATTTACCCTAAGTTATTAAAATAAATTCTAAAACAATTCTATTTTCATTAAAATCAATTAAAATATTAAAATAAATTTTCATTTAAATATAAAACAATTCTATTTTCTAACAAACTGGAATCCAAATTCACCCAAGTTATTTTCTTGACTAATTATCAGATGATTTGTAAAGTATTAAAGGTAACAATCATATCTACCTATTTTGAAGTTTGACTAAATAAAATCTTGGTCCCTTTTTTGCACAAAAAGTAAAGCTACGATCTCCAAATAAAACCTCTATCTTTTATAAGTTGAGAAAAATAAAAATTAAAAAATAATTAAATATTTTTATCTGTGTCCTTACTTTGGAAAAAAAATTAAAATAATTACATTCGGTTTTTATCTTTTTTTTTTTCCAAATTTAAAAGAGATAACATACTACTAAATCGGAATCAAAATCATAAAAGAGATTAAGGGAGATTTGGGAGGAAAAGTCAAATGGTTGACCCGCATGCAAGCTTAGCTGGGGGCGGTGCTAATGTGCACGTGTGGGCGTACTTATCAATTCATGTGGTAGAAATGAATCATTAGGAAAAATCTCACCCTTTGTGCTTTGTCTAACAATGATGCACTGTGGGTCCCCATTGTTCATGTTTTGTGTCTCATGGTTGGCCAATTTTGAATTCTTTTTTCTTTCAATTCTTCTAGATAAAGGATTGTGCTCTAATCCACTTCTCCTTTTTTTTTTTTAATATTTTATTATCCAATCAAATAGTAAAATTTTTTTGGCTATCAATTTGGTTAGATAAGAGGCCACTAATTCTTTAATTTAATAAATCTATTATTCACGTTATTGTTACTTTTCTTGTGAGAGAGTTAGTCGTGAACATATGTTTGATAATAAATTTATTATAAAATAATGTATAAAAATAATTTTAAAAATGTTAATAATAAAAAATGCTACTACTTATTAAGGGCAAAAATGTCTTGTTTGATAATTGATGCATAATGTTTTTGATTACGGAAAATAAAAGTGAAAATAAAAAAATATGGTGAAATTAGACTATTTAATCTTTAAAATTTGAAATTTGTAATAATTTCGTCTTTAATAATTTTTTTATATTGTTATGATTTTTAATTATATTATAATCTCCCAAGTAGTCTTCAAATATCTTTTTCAATATAAACTCTGACAAAAAAAGTCACTCAAATTATACGCGATCAACTGATATATTTATTTATTTTTATTAATAAATCACGTGCAATAGATATGAGTTTTAATAAAAAATTATTAATTATGTGAGGTCTAATAGAATTCAAATAAAGAATATGATATATTATAAGTAAATGACAATTATTAAAAAATAAAAATATATTTAAATTAAAATAAAATATGATTGAAAATTCCTAATCCACTCAGAGCCTAAAAGAGAGAAAGTACCAGTGGGAGGAGGATATAAATTCAAGGGGATTATCAAGTAATGAATGTGATATATAATCCAAATAAAAATATCTAAATGTACACGTTTCCTATATAAGAAAGAGACTCAATTGAGATTTGAGCTAAAATACAAAGGATCGCAACCAAGAAATTATCCATTTCGAATATCATATTAGGCAAAGTCACAATCAACTCATACCTTTTAGACTATGATCAATTCATATATTTTTTACCCTTAATATATCATGAATTTGACCATAAAATGTACAAGTATTGATGGTAGCTCTATTCTCTTGAAGAGTATAATAAATAAAACTTATCTACTTTGTGAAAATGACAAAAAAAAATATATATATATATATTATGATGTTGATACTTTTAATTAATTATTTTAATATTTTTATTATTTGTGTACTATATAAAATTAATGTCTTTAAATTTATTGCATATATGATATATTCTCTTTCTCTCCATTTATATTATGATGTTGATACTTTTAATTAATTATTTTAATATTTTTATTATTTGTGTACTATATAAAATTAATGTCTTTAAATTTATTGCATATATGATATATTCTCTTTCTCTCCATTTATATATATATATATATATATATATATATATATATATATATATATATTACTAGAATCAAATCAAAGTATTTCCTAAACTACAAGTTACCATTTCACAATTATACTATCGCCTCATCACAAAGCTCGAGCAATTATCTAAGTTGAACCAAATTAAGGAGAGTCATTATCTCTAAGTTGGGCTAATCATGACTCAAAATCTATTTTTTTTAGGATGTACTTGAATCAGAATTATTGTGAGATAAAATTATTTGAATATAATAAAAAAATTTATTAAATATATAAGTTAAGGTGGGATTTAAATATACAACTAAAAAAATATATGATGTATTATAAGTATATAACCGTTTAAAAAATAAAAATTATTTAAATTATAATTATTTTAAATTAAAGTAAAATTTTAAATTAAAAAAAAATTCGCTTACCCCTTAAATTAATATCCAACAATGACTTAAGGTATAAAATGAGAAACATAAACGTCTTTGACCAAAAGAGATTTTGCCCTTCAAACTTGGCTTCCTTATTTGATTCATAACTTTTACAACTTAGTCAAGCTTTGAGGCTTAGTCATTTCAGTTGTTGCCATCATCTAAGACATATTTGAGTTGATTTAAAAAAAAAAAAAGACAATCTTTTATATTAATATATATAAAGATATTAAGATATACTATTCAGATTTTCATTTTAACATATTTTAATATATTTTTAATTAAATAAAATAACCCTTAAAAATTATTCGTATAATAAATAAATTTGCATATATATATATATATATAATAAAACACTTTTTTCTATTAAAAAAAGAAAAAAGAGGAGATTAGTGGTACAGCTGTGGAGGGTACAGCCCTTGATGAGCTTTTCACTATTCTCCATAAAAGAAAAAACAATAGAAGGAAAAAAAATATCAGAATTAAGTTAAAGGTCAAAAACCAAGTCCCAACCCCGCAATAAACAACAAAACAAACAGGTCAGAGTCAGACCCAACTTAGCTTTCTCTATCCTCTCTCTCTCTCTCTAGCCTCTGTGATTTGATTCATTCGATCATGGCCGCCAACACCAAGTAGAAGGGTAAAGCTTGGCACTCCACACCCCCTATCGCCAACGCCCTCCAGTTCCCATCTTCTTCTTCTATCTCCTCTTAGCCACCCACTTTCACCGTCTTCAAACATCTTCAGTCTCAATCATTCTCACACTGCAATCTATCTATCTTTCTTTCTTTCTTGGTTTTCGAGCTCATTGGCTCTCCCTTACTGTTCTTTGAATAAAAGATAATATCTTCCTACTTTGTGAGCAAAACCCATTTCAAAGAAGTGATTCTTGCTAAATCTTGGTAACGCTTTGTTGGAATGGGGAGCAAATGGAGAAAAGTAAAAGTGGCTCTTGGGATGAATCTATGTATATATGATCCGGGAAGTGAACATAATGGGGACTCATCTTCTACACAGTCGGAGAGGCTTTCTGCTGCCGCACTTTTGTCGCCGGTGACTGACTGGAGCTTGCAAACGCCTGCTCCTCCTTCTCCCGTGTCAAATGGCTTGAAGCTTTCTAAGAGCTTGAGCAAGCCTTCTAAGGTTTGTTTCTTGGGCTTTCTGTTTTTCATTTTTTGTCTACTTTTGACTAAAGTGCTTTGGGCAGCTAAAAGTTGCTAAAAAATAAGGATTATGTGGTTCTCTTTTCTGCCTTTATTGCGATTTCTTTTCCTGCTTGGAGAAATAGAAACAAGGGGAAAACCATTTCAAATGTCGGTCTTCTACACTCAACTGATTTGTTTGGTAGCGGAGATGGTGGAGGAAAGTTGAACCCCGAAGTGGGATTATTTAACGGGAAGAAATTGATAAACTGGGTCTTTCTGGTTCTTTATGTGTGTGGTGAACTAGAAAATGGAGATTTAGTCCCCGTGGTTAAAAGAATCACCAGAGTTGAAATGGAAAGGAGTGGGGAGGAAGGAGATAGAAAATTTTGTTGCCTTTGTCTTATTTCGTAATCGAGTTGTTTGCTCGTTTGAGGGAATGGTAGGAATTGATGAAAGTTAGATTTTTCGTTATTTCTTGACATTTTCTATTTTTTATATTTTGATGACTCTTTTTGTTCTTTTTATTGGTTGTGATGAGTAATATTAGATTGGTTGAACATGAATAAGAAATTTATGCATAGCATGTTGATTGAAGGTCGACCTCCTGTTATTGCTTCCATTTGTTAGAAGAAAATGGATTTGATTATCATTTACAGAATTCTTTTTGCCTCCTAATAATTGAAGAACAACAGCAGAATAAATACGAATCTTATTTGATATTTCTGTAGTGATCATTTAGTTGTTCTTAATAGGGTGTCAGTTCTACTGTTATCTAATTTCTTATTTAGACTGGTTTCTTGTGTATCTGAGTTCTGGTCTTTCTACTGGGGAACATACAAAGTGAAAGGAATGCCATATGTTTTTGTTACTATTTTGAGGGTGCTAGGAAAAACTTAAAATGTTATTTGCGTATATGTATTTTGCATCATTTTCCTTATTTTATTCTCTCTTTGGATCATCCTTTTGGAATTTTGTTATGTTTGCATGCCAGATTTGTTTCAATATCTGAATCTTCGCTGCAGTTATTGTGGCACAATTTTTTTTCTCTTGTGCTTGTTTACATAGCTTTTCTTGATCGTGTATCTAAAGAGTTTACTGTCACTGCTACTTCTCTGTTTTTCGTTTGTAAAGTGTTTGCACACATTATTGTATAGCTTAAATATGAAATTTTAGGATCTTTTTCCCTTTGATGCAAATTGGTAGATAGTGAGAAGAATACAGGAATGTGATAATCACTTTTCCAATGAAATTCAGAGTTTAAAGGAATACAAAATTATGCTTCTCTGGGATACAGAAGCAGTGAATTTGAATGGATTTGGAGTGAAGTTCACTTGTATATTTCTCTACTTTCCCAAAAGAGAAAAGAAAAGGTATATTCCTAATAAAATAATTGGAATCGAACCGAGGAGATGTTCAAAAGAAGACAATGAATGGTCCGGCATTAGGGAGTGTATCCAAATTAGCAATGAAAAATTATATAATACTGGATTTATGTCTAAAATGAAGAAAATTGAAGCCAAGTGTTAGTTCATACAACATCAAGTTTTCAAGAACTGATACCGCCCCCCAGTGCCCCCCTCCCCCACTGCCACCACAAAAAAAAAAAAGAATGATGAATCTGCACTTCCAGCATTTTGTATGGCAATTAATGGCTGTTTCTAATTTTACCTGATATTCCCCGTACCATGGACGAGGGTATTCTAGCACAAGAACATGTGCATAGCATAGGGAATCTCCGGTAAAGTTATATTAACTTTCCAAATTACAATTTTTAGCACACACTGATGGACCTAAGATTGATCAGATTTGACCACAACATTGAACTTATTAGCCTTTGCCAATGATTTTGATGAAGAATATGGAAGCAGTGCTTCAAGGTTTATAGTGTGCTAAATCCTTAATAATCTTTTAAATTGCCAAAATACATGGCCACCCCAGTATAGAGATTAAGGTTGCACTTACTTTTCGTTTTGTTTTCTTATGGATGGGACAACCTTATGTTCTGTCAATGGGCTGTCTGCTAGGCTGCAATACTTGTTAATCTTTTGTGGGCTTCTCAATTTGTGTTCTGGAATAGCTAAGTTTTGGCCTATGGGAAAGTCAACTTGGCTTAAAATTACTTGTTCGTTTAGGCTCTCCCCCTCCCTCTCTTTCTCTATCTCCTACATTTAAATGATCAGTTTCTTTCTATCCCTCTCTTCTTTCTCAGTGAGTGTGGGGGTGTGTCTGGACTACATTCAAGTCTTTGCTCCTTTTTTTTCTTCTTTGATTTCTTGCTTTCCTTCTATGATCTATCTCTTTTCTTCTAAATAATCAGTGACTGCCTGGAAAAAAAGTCGACGACTATCCTCATCCCACTTCAGATATATCTATTTCATACCAACCACCTTATCTTTGCATTATAACACTAGAAGTACATCCATTCTTTGATATTTTGAAATTGCAAAGTAAGATTCTACATTAGTATGAGTAAAAGGTCCTACACAGACATGAATGACGTGATGGCTTAGTTAGTTCTCTCTGAACATGATATTTATGCTTGATCTTTTTTTTTTTTCTGTGGAACTACTGACTAGTTATCATATTCAAAATATTGGATTGTGTATTTTTGAAATCTTATTACTCTAAATGCTATGGCTTACATGTCATTTTCTGTAAATGCAATTGACTTTTGTGAAAAATAATTATATTGCCTCTTGCCTTTGTCATACATGCTCCTGTGCTTTGAGTTAACATTGATTTTGTCATACAGGTTCCTATTTTGGACTAAATTTAACTCTTTTGTGCGAGTTCCCAAGTTTGAATTACCTTCGACTTTATTCTTTTCTCATTTTCTTTTTAACTTCGACTGCAGAAGACTTGTACAATATGTTTGTCCACTATGAAACGAGGAGATGGTCAAGCTATATTCACTGCTGAATGTTCACATTCTTTCCACTTCCATTGTATTGCCTCAAATGTAAAACATGGAAACCAAATTTGCCCAGTTTGCCGAGCAAAGTGGAGTGAGATTCCCTTGAAGGGTCCAAATTTGGATCCTTCACTTGGAAGGGCCAGAATTAATCCTGTAGACTGGTCCCCGAATAATGCTTTAATGACAGTGGTTCGTCGTTTACCTCCACCTCGTTCTAACTCTGCTCGACAGTATACACCACTACTTCAGGCTTCTGAGCCAGCTGTCTTCAATGATGATGAATCTTTGGATCATCAATCAGACCCTGCTGAGAGAAGCTCTTCAAGTAAGAGTTCAGTGGAAAACAATGACCAAAGAACATTAAAAATCAATACATACACAGAAGTTTCAGCTGTCCCACGGTTCAGTGTGGTTAATGACTTTGCTGTTTTAATCAATCTCAAAGCTCCTGCTCCAACTTCCAGGGAAAATCTCAGCAGAAACCAAGCAAATTTGCCTCAAGTTTCTCAAACATCCCGTGCTCCTGTTGACCTTGTGACTGTTCTTGATGTTAGTGGCAGCATGGCAGGTACCAAGCTAGCATTGCTAAAACGAGCTATGGGGTTTGTGATACAGAACCTCGGTCCAAACGACAGGCTTGCAGTTATTGCCTTCTCCTCAACAGCCCGCCGCCTTTTTCCCCTTCGCAGGATGTCAGAAACTGGGCGTCAGCAAGCTTTGCAAGCTGTTAATTCTTTGGTTGCAAATGGAGGGACAAATATTGCTGAAGGCCTACGCAAGGGTGCAAAGGTGATGGAAGACCGAAGGGAGAAGAACCCTGTTGCCAGTATTATATTGTTATCCGATGGGCAAGATACATACACGGTTAATAACTCTGTTAGCAATCGTCAGCAGCCAAATTATCAGTTACTTCTTCCTTTGTCTATCCACAATGAAAACAGTTCTAATTTTAAAATTCCAGTGCATACTTTTGGGTTTGGGGCGGACCATGATGCTTCGTCGATGCACTCAATCTCGGAGATATCTGGAGGGACTTTTTCTTTCATTGAAACAGAAAGTGTTATACAGGACGCATTTGCACAGTGCATTGGTGGGCTTCTAAGTGTTACAGTCAAGGAGCTGCAGATGAGCATTGAGTGCATCAACCCCAGGGTTAAGCTTGGCTCTTTAAAAGCTGGAAGTTACCCGAATCGTGTAACGTCGGATGGACACATGGGAATAATTGATGTTGGAGACCTGTATGCTGATGAGGAGAGGGATTTTCTGGTTTCCATTAATGTCCCGGCTGAAACATCGAGTAATGAAACTCCGTTGTTGAAGGTGAGGTGTGTTTACAATGATCCTTTGACAAAAGAATTAGTAAACCTGGAAAGTGATGAAGTTCAAATTAGGAGACCTGAAGTCGCCGGACAAGAGAGTGCATCAGTTGAAGTGGACAGGCAACAAAACAGGCTGTGTGCAGCCGAGGCAATGGCTCTAGCACGCACTGCAGCTGAGAAAGGAGACCTGGTGGAAGCAGCATCTATCTTGGAAAACTGCCGTAAATTGTTGTCAGAAACTGTCTCAGCTAAATGTCATGATCGGCTGTGTGTTGCACTTGATGCTGAGCTTAAGGAAATGCAAGAGAGAATGGCAAGTAGACATGTATATGAAGCATCAGGAAGGGCATATATTCTTTCAGGACTGAGTTCACATTCATGGCAGAGGGCAACAGCACGTGGCGACTCTACAGAGGGCTCAAGTCTTCTTCAGTCTTATCAAACCCCTTCAATGGCTGAGATGCTTAGTCGATCTCAGGCAACACAACTAGGCAGTGCAGCAGGCCTGAGAGTTGTCCAACCAGCATGGTCATTTGCATCACAACCAAAGCCAAGGTGATACTGTTACAAATACCATGGAAAGTTCATAGAAACATCCGACTCAATGTTTCTCTGCGTTTTTTCTTTCTTCCTCTTACTATTTCTAGCTTATTTTTGTTTAGGGGTGGGGTAAATTCAGAGATAAGAAAGTTTTTGTGTTGTCAATATCATTCCAGTCTAATTATGTAAAGCAATAAAAATGGTGAAGGGGGGTACAACGTATAATGAGGTTAAGGCAAGTGGTAAACCAGCTAGGATTTCACAACTTTTGTTGTTTCCTTTTGACTTGTGTTATCATTGGGGGTGATGTACATAAGGAAGATGGATTTTATCTGTCTGAAGAGGGTATAAGTTTGTAATTGTGGAATAGCTGCAAGTATTATGTAACAATGTGATTCTTTTCACATAGTTTTGTTTAATATCCATAGTTTCTCTCTCTCTCTCTCACACACACACACACACAAAATGCAAATGCTTCTTCCGATTCTTGCAAAGACCAATCTCTGAAACTTTTTGCGCTCTACAGAGTAGCTCCGCACTGGCATTTGTCTCTTTCCATTACCATTACGGAGGAAAACAGGTTTTCTTGTGACATTGCATACTAGTGTTGTAAAAGTAAAGTATCTTGATGAGGCCCTTTTTAGTATTGACTTTACCTTTCAGGATAAAAAGATGACCTTTTCTGCATTCTCTTTTTATTCTTGGAGTGACCCAACATGTAAAGCAACCACAATAGCTATAGTTAGCTTTTGACTCCCATCTTTCCATGCAATGTATCTGTTACATCTATTCATGTGAGAGCAAACCATAACAGTGAAAAGCAATACCATTCATGTAAAGCAACCACAATATATATATATATATATATATATATATATATATATATATATATATATATATTTCGAATCAATGTTTTTGAGTTAGTTGAAAATCTAACCTGTTATGGGCTGCAATACCAGAAACTGTATAAACCTTTTCAAATGTGTGGCCCTTTCAACTTTAGATGTTGGTTTTCTTGTATTTCATTTTGCATCTTCAGTATTTCTCCAATTGCAGCTTTGTGGGCAAATTTGAGTAGCTTTTCTCTCAATTTCTTTCCTTTTCTTTCCACTTGAAGGGAGGGGGGAGAAATTTCTTTTTAAAGGCCTGAGGCCATCTTTCCTCTCTTCTTTCTTTTCTCTCCTGTGCTGGTTGACTTCTGTGCTTTTTGCCAAGTCTCATACCCTTTGCTCAATACTCTTTGTTCAATGCAAGGGACCCTGGGGGACAACCCAGCCTTCCCAGAAAGAAACTACGCTACTAAATCCCATCCAATTTTACAAATTTCAGGACCCTCTCTAGCCACACTTTTGTATATATAACCCTAAAAGAAAATAAAACGTTTTTCAAGTAGAAAATTCCTGTTCTCAACTTACATATGTTGCAGGTTGAACCAAGCTCCTAAAAAGAAATAAAAATGTTTTTTGAATGACAAGCATCGTCCTATTGCACATGTAGGTCGAATCAAGCATGGTCTTTTTATTTTTCACGTCCCCCACACTTGAATATATTAAAAAAAGGTCTTTAAGAATAAAAGTAGGGTCAATTGTCAAAAAAATAAAAAATAGTTTTTAAAATTAAAATCTTGTGTCAATTAAGCCTCTCAAAAATTAATCGTTTCAATGAAATCTTTAATAATAATAAAAAAAAAAATCCTCAAGTCATCCTTTTAATAAGATTTGCATGGAAAAAATTACTCTATTTAATTTTTCCTCTTCCCAATATTGATATGTACTTAAAAGAGAAAATGCATGCCCAATTACACATATACACGCAAAGAAATTTCTAATCTAAAGGGGGAAAAAAGAGAAAAATAGCAAAGATTCCTTACATTAAGAACTTCTGTCTGTGTATGCGATTGCGAGAAGCAGAATAATAGTTTTTTCCTTCCAAACCCTTAGCCAAAAGGCTTGAGTGAGACATTTTTTATTTAAGGGGTTTATTCAAAACAATTAACTGACACAAGCTTAAAATTTGAGGGACTTTTTTAAAACCCACCCCATAAGAGTATCATCCTTCCAGTGCCCGTACGTTGAATCAAGCTTGGTCTAAATAGCTGAAGTCATTTTTTACTGAGGATTAGCTTGTGTAACTACAGTCATTGCAACTAGGTAAATCCTCCTCTATTTAGTGTCAAAATTTTAGGCTGAAGTTAGTGTAATGTCTAATATACTAATTATATCTTCTGGTATGCTATAATAATATTTGATTCATTAGAAAGTAAAACCCTCTTGTTAATACACTAAAATTTCTCATTATTACACCAAACACCGTCAGAGTTCTTAGACCATGTATGTAGAAGGTGGTGAGTAACAATGTATAGAATTCACAGGAAAGAAATTTAACTACTATTCAGTAGATAGCAGCCTGCAGAAGACTACAGGTTAAATAAAACTCACAAGCCTCTCTCTAAGGAAAAAAACGTTCTATTTTTCTTAAAACACATGGTAGATTAGGATCATTGCATAAAACGCCTTACTACTATAAAGCTTTCAAGAAAATGTACAGTCTGAAAAACTTAACAAGAGGTTTCCAAGTGACTGGCTACTTTCAGTTTTGCTCCTTGGGCTTAGGGATCTTCTTGTACTCATAGTTGTTAATGTCAATCTTTTCTTGCAGAGCCTGCAAAAGAGAAAAATATATAGATGAGCCTAAAAATCAACTGTCATGGTATTATCAATGCCGAGTTCCTATACCTTTAGCTCTTCCTCCAGAGAAATCTTTTTAGGCTTATATGCATCAGTGGGTCCTGTTCTTGAGAGAGCTGTTCTTGCCTCAATTATCTCCCACTCCTGATCATCCTTCACTTTAGCGATATCCTTGCTGAACTAAAAAAGTAAGCCCTCTTTAGTTTGAACTTGGATTAGGAAATTATACATTTATTTGAGCAAAGAAAGCCATAATTATAGTTCAGAGAGGCATGGGTCTTCTTGACAACATTCATTTACAGAAACTTTTGATGAGCCAAAAGTGAGCAAAGCCCGCTAACAGGTCCAGAAAACCAGCAAGAACACAGTGCATACCTATAATGTGAAATGGATGCAACACAAGACTAATAAACCATATAATTGAAACCCAATCATGTGTTCCTTAGCATACTAATATGACATGAGCCAAAAGAAAGATAACTGCTTATCTTAGAATTAGAATCACAGGATTAGAATCACCTTTGAAATCCTACAATCTACTGGTCCCAGCCAAAAGATCCAACCCACAGTGAAAGGAAAAAGAATTTCAGTTGGAAGAATTTAGGAGTTACCCTTGCACCACCTTAGAATTTTCATGCAGTCCAAAACAAGCCACACCACATGAAAGGTGAGATTCCTGTGGCAGAACTACATACATCATATTGACTGTTGTTTCGAGAAACTTACGCATGAGAGCACAAATCTAAAGGGTAACATCTATAATACTTCAATACCTTTGGATGCTAAAGAGTTACTAAGAAGGCTTCCAAAAGCTTGCCATGTTTACTTAATTGGCTCAAGAGTAGGTAGTCTTAAATACATACTAAACCACATAAAATCAATAAGTACAAAAGGTGGCAACGTGGAGTTATTTGTGTTGATACCCTGGGCAAGCACCAATGCAATTGCCAACAACGTGAATCTAACATGAGAGGATATGCTGCAGATAATGTAACACAGAAAAAATAGGAAGAAAAACAATGCATTAGATCAATTGCCTACACAACATACTATCCCAAAACGCGATTGTACATTAGATGGATAATTGGTGATAGGATTAACCTGCCTTGAAGCAGATGACCAAGACCTAGTGTCCCCAGCACAGTTAGCGAGATCATAGGAAGTCCATATCTTAGAAATGGAGATGTCCTACCAAATCTTTTGAACCCTGAAGATGTATTCTGCATCTTGACAGCAGAGGAAGTTGCAAACTTGTTAACTTTCTTAGACTGCTCCATAGTAGTTTGAACACTTGTCATCAGCATGTATCATAAGAATGCCTACATCATGAGATCAGCATCATAAACAGTTGTATAGAGGGAACTGATTAACTACACTGGGTCAATTGTCAAGATTAGATAACTTTCTGAGCTTTACATTTACGTTCATATTTTCTCTTCTTTGATTGTTACCTTAAAATTGACAAATGCAGAATAGGTCATTTTGATGATCCAGACAATGTGTTTGAGGCCATATTGCTCAAGAAGGATAGATTTAGCTGTTTTCAGTAATAACGTCTTATAATCTACTGTCAATCTACACCACCCACAACCCCCAATAATAATAAAGGAGGATATATCAGCTTTTCCTTAAAGTAATAATCCCATTTTAAACACAAAAAATAAGAGAATGGCTAAAAAAAAGAACAAGTATAATTTCAAGAAATCATATGGACCAATTTTATACAAATTCACAAGAGAACTTCAACAATGAACTTCACCGCTAAGCATCTAAGCTAAACTGGACCTCACAGGAGATCATTATACCATCCGAATCCTTAGAAAGCCAATTATCAACCTAATGCACGCGTGCCCGCAATACTTACTAAACCAATCATATATATCAAGACTCATATCAGGAAAACTTGGCTGTACCATTCACCTAAGGCTATACCTACAGATAGACAAAGCAATATAAGACTAAGTAACACATTAAAAAAAAAAAAAAAAACCCATAGATTAGAACAACACAAACACATTGTAGGCAATTGAAATCCTGGGAAAATTTCAACTCAATTGCAAGAAAAAACAAACCCAGGTGACTGGAAGCATACGAGAGCAAATCCCAATTAAATCAAAATGGATTAAATCCCAATTACAGGCCATGGGCAGCTGAAGCACTTTTGTTAATCAATCTAAGGTTGCAGAAAATGAAGAATCAAAATTACGTTAGCCAATGGCATCAGAATGACCAGTGTACACAGAGAAGATTGTCTGTGCTCGTCTTCTTTTCTGGGTAGAAAGAAGCGAGAAGCTCCGAAGGCCAAATGCTCTATCTGCCCGTTTGGAGTCCCAGAATGTAGAAAGCTACAAAGGCGTAGAATTTTTGGATCGAAAAGTTGGGCCGTATTCCCATAAAACGTATAAGAATGCAAAAACGTAATGGGCCTTTACCCAAATAAAATAGAAATCCTCCTCTAGGCCCAATCAACAAATCCCAGTCACAGGATTTAAAAGATCACATATTTGGAGCCCTTTTTTGGTTTTTGCAAGTAAGCACTCATAGATGATGGAGTAAAGGAAACTGATGGTTTCTTAACTGACATTTTTTCACTTTTTGATGTATTGAGCAGACAGAAATAATTTATCATCTGGTGACGTGTGTTTCTGAGATACGTCCAAATCTCGTTTTTTGGTTGTTTTAAAGTGAGGATTTAACCCAATTAAGGTCAAAGACATTTCGGCCATGACCCACAAATAAAAATCTCCAAGCCCAAAGAAGCCAGATTGAATGTTTGAAGCCCAAATTGTCTGAAGCCCAGCGAAGACTCCACGTCAAAGTCCACTGTCCTCTTCACTACTGAAACCTCAGAGGAAGTTCTGTACTGCATTCCTTGCGCAAAGGCAGAGCAATGGAGAATTTGGGGGCGAAACTTCGACTCTGCTTAATATTCTCAGCCTTTTTGTCAGTCTATTTTTCGAGTCACGTTAGATCGTCGTCTCCGGTGCTCGAAATCATCAGCGCTGAACGCAGAGTAAGTTCATTTTTCATCTCATTAAACAGTGGTTGTAAGTGAATGAAGATTCTTGATTTTTGGTTATATTTCATCGATTTTTCTTCATAAATTTGGTAAATTTTTATCTTAATTTTACTCTGTGGGGATACATTTTACATGCGAGTATTGAAGTGACTTTGTTTTTTTTCCTTTTTTTTTTTGGTGGATCAATTGGTGCAGGTTGACTTGAGTTCGCATATTATTAGGGTTTATTTGACACTGAAGGTATCGATTTTGGAAATTCTACTGTATACCTTTGCAGCTGATATTGTCTATTGATTCTATCTTGTTCTCTTGCAGATAGAATGTTTCTAACTAATGTTATTTTGCCGATTGTTTGCCAATTTACAGGCTGCATTTTCTAGTTTTTATGTTAACGTAGTTTCTTTGAAAATTCTAAGGCTATTGTTTTGGTCTAAAGCTATTGAGCATTGTAAAATCGAATCTAAATTTGCTTTCAATTTTCTATCAACCTGATATGTCATTTGAGGCGTGTGGAGGGAGTCATCCAATTCCACAGAAATGTCATTTGGTGAAATTATTCACTCTATTAAAACCTATACATTTTCCATGCCTTCTTGCGAAGCTACAAGATTGTTTTACTTATACATGATAGTTGGATTCCAGGTTGAGAATACTGGAGCGTCTCCGGCTTCAAAAGTTCTTCTTGCCTTCCCACCTACAGAAGTTGATCGTTTAGCATGGATAAAAGCAGGAGCCTTGGTTGGCAAAAAGAAGAAGAAATCATATTTACCTCTCGACATGAACTCAGGCACCATGCAAGATGGTCCAAATGGAACTAAATTCTACTCTGTTTTCTTAGTCGATTCATTGAGTAAGGGCGAATCTGTAACCCTAGAAATACTCTATGTACTGACTCATTCTCTTGAGCCTTTTCCTGTAGAGATTAGCCAGTCAGAGTCTCAGTTGGTTTATTACCGTGACAGTGCAATAATACTATCACCATATCCTATTAGAAAGCAGGAAACTGTTTTTAGGACACCTAGTAATAGGGTAGAATCATTCACAAGAGTGGAACCAACTGATCGCTCCAGCACAGAACTAAGATACGGACCATATGAGAACCGCGCTCCTTACTCTTATTCACCCATAATACTTCATTTTGAGAATAATAATCCATTTGCTGTTGTGGAGGAGCTTGTACGTGAAATTGAAATATCCCACTGGGGTAATCTTCAGATAACTGAGTACTATAAATTGGCACATACTGGGGCTAAACAAAAAGGCGGCTTTTCAAGGTCAGTTGATTTTCCATTCTAAAGAATTGCTGCTGCTTGTAGGAAACTTAAAAGCTACTTCTCTGGAATCTTGTATTTCTGAAAGTTGATAATGGCAAGGTTTTACATGCATTCCAATTGTTTATTTCCTTGTTTAGTTCAGAGTTTCTCTCTATATGCATCCTCATCTCATGAAGCTTCTTTTGCCAGGGTTGACTATCAATCCAGGCCATCTCTCAGTGGTGTATCTTCATTTAAGCATCTTCTTGCAGAACTACCACCAAGGGTCCATTCTGTTTACTACAGAGATGATATAGGCAATATCTCATCTTCCCGTTTACGTGTGGGTTCTAAGAAGGTATTTCTCTGGACTTTCTTCCTTCTTCAATCTCTTTCCTGAAGAAAATTTGAGCTAAATTTTCCTTTTGGCTATAAAATTCTTAACTTTGATATTTATAAGGCCGACCCAAATGAATGGTTGTACATGTGAGATCACTAAATTGAGGTTTAAGTTCTTATATCTAAGAAGGGAAACTCTAACAGGATTGAATATTTTTTGATTTTATCATACCTCAGGAAAGTTTAAATGTTTCCTTTTTTGTATATATCCAATATCTGTTCCTTTTCCTTTTTATTTTAATTTATTCCATTTTTGGTTTAAATGCCGTTCCACATGTTCAATTATGAGAATGAGATGTAGCTTAACATGATTGCTCGGTCAATAATCTTGTTGTTTAGCAGGTTTAAAAAATTTGATCATTCTGATGGTTTTATGAATAGTTTCTTTACACATTTTTTTTTTCAACTGTACTGTTTTGAGTTTTGAAAGTTGTATCATTCATACACTCTACTATTCATGCTTCATAACATGAAGAACTAGATAGAGATGGAACAAATGGTAATATACAAGAGCTATTATATCAGGCTTTTCCCTAAGAGATTGAACCACTGTTTGTCCATAACGAACCAAATCTGGGTCCATTTGCCTGCAGAAAACTGCAGACCTCTGCTCATGCATGAAAATTGGGAAGTAAAATTGAAAACTCAGCAATTATGCCTGAGAAACATATACAAAAAAGGTGAATGGAAAATAAAATAAACCTCCATTCTTGTTGTGCCATTACTGCCACCCCTTCCCCTTCCAAGGGAGAGAAAGTCCAACACAGACATCCCTTTCTTTCTGATTCCCTCAAAAGAGTACTGATCTGCACACTGCCACTTGTGCTCTTCTAAACTAATTCCCTTGTCTCTGGGTATACACTGATGGCCACTAGAAAACCATGACAGAAACCCCATGAAAGGAAAGATGGAGCTCAAAGTTAAGAAGCTATTAGCAAATCTGCCATTTCTGAAAGCAAATAAAAGGTTGAAATTCCTTTCCCTGTTGAAGTAATTATCATATGCAGCTATGGTGAAGGACACCTTGGTGAATATGCTCAAGTTCAGGTGCAAAAGAAGAAATAATTCTTCTTGTCTTTTTGTAATTTGCATTTTAAATACTAGTCTCTTTGAAGCATGCATGAACGGTGGTGTTTAACATAGGCTCCATCACTTTTATTTCAAAAATAATTCCTTTACATGGCAGACCTCTTTGATTCTTACTTATCTTTTTAGATTTCTTTTGCAGTCAGAGCTGTTAATAGAGCCCAGATATCCTCTATTTGGGGGCTGGAAAGCAACCTTTGTCATTGGATATGGGGTGCCAGTACAGGATTTCCTATTTGAGTCAGCTGAAGGTGCCCGCTATCTGAATTACAGTTTTGCATGTCCCCTTGCTGAGACTGTTGTTGACAAGCTGACTATAAAAGTGTGTAACAATGTTAATTTTTTTTTAGTTCAATTACTGGCATTTGTTTCTGTGTACTGTTAAAACAGCAAGTGATTATGCTGTTAAATTCAGGTGGTGCTGCCAGAGGGATCAAAAGAACCTTCAGTTATTGTTCCTTTCCAAGTGGAACAAAGTCTGGAGGTAAAGAGCTATTCCATATTAACCTTTATCATCTAGTAGGGTGTAACCACCCTTATTATTATAAATATATGGGGGCTTGTCTGTTTAACCTTTTATGTTGTGAAGCAGTTGCTGAAGGGATCTTTCTTTGTTTGCAATTTATTTTGTTATTGAAGCAATCATGAAAAGTAATCCTGTCTAAACCTAGCATATTTGAGCATTGCATCAATGGATAAAGAGAATTGAGGAAACTAAATGGAAGAATTAGCCAAACCAGAGTGTTCCATGTTGTCATTACATCTGAAAATCACTGATGAGCAAAATGTCACTGAGAGGTACCCGCTTCTGTTTCATCAAATAGCTGTTATCTTTTTGGGTTAATAGTACAGAAATAGTTGGATGTTCATTCTCATTAAAAATGTGTCATCCCAACTTTCTTTTACTTACTGCACTACATCGTATTATTGACATGCCAATCATTCTGTAAATAAGGTAGCTATTTTAATTAAAGATCCTGGACTATCTTGAGAAAATGTTCAATTCACAGGGCACTCTAAATAGTGCTGTTGATACATTCTTGGTTGTTAATAAATATATCTTTCATCATCATTTTTGCAGAAGAAGTACTCATACCTTGACGTAGTTGGACGGACAGTTATTGTTTTGGAGAAGAGAAATGTGGTTCCTGAGCATAACTCTCCTTTCCAGGTGATTTGTTAATATTACATGAGCAGTATATTCTACATGTTGATTTACACTTCTCTTGAAATGTATACAATTCCTGAGATAAATTCCCTTGGATCAACATTGTGGAGGATTTTCAAAACTACATTGTATAATCTTGAGGATTATTCATAGTCGTCTTCAGTCTATTCTTCATTCTATTGGAATTGTAATAATTGGCTCTACTACCTAATCTCCCACATTAGTTGGCTTTTATAAACAGGATCAAAATATCAGAACAAAAATCATATTTTGGAAATTCGTACCAATTGGCAGCTAATGTGATCATTTGAAACTATTTTTTCTTTTCTTTTTATTGTTTTTGTTTGAGGTGGGATGGGGAGAATATTTCTGAATTGACTAGATCTATGCTCTCTCCCTCTCTCTCTCTCTCTCTCTCTCTCTCTCTCAAAAGCTAATTCCATAGGATAAATTTTTACAATCCAATAAGTGATTATGCGTTGGAAGATTTTAAAAGATTTATTTGTTCTTCCCCAACCCACTTTCCTGTGCACTTCATTTTCTACAAAAGGAGACCTTGATAAAAAGCTACAATGCATGAAGCAAAGACCCAAGAATGCTAATATTCTCCATGGAACGTGTGCACTACATAAATTGTGCCATTGATTTTGTTTATAGGTTGGCTACCTTGTAAGCATTAATAGGCAAAAATTGGAAGTGTGTTTTCTCTCCTTCTATGAATAGTTCAATGCCCTGTTCTGCTGGGTCAATAGAGTGTCTGTTTTATACTTTGAAAATTGTTAGTAAAACGAAATTTGGTTATGCAGGTCCATTACAAGTTCAATCAAATTTTCATGCTTGCGGAGCCACTGATGTTGATTTCTGCATTCTTCCTTTTCTTCATGGCCTGCATTGCTTACCTACACATGGATCTCACGATACGCAAATGACTTTTTGATGGTAATGGGTATTGATATTTTGCCTTCTTGATTGCTTAGCTCAATGTGTGCCAACATGATCAAAGAATAGCGGTAGCAGAATATGAAGCTAGCAGTCAAATGCAGAAGACATTTTTGGTGAATGAAATCTTGACACCCCCTCCCTCCTTCCCTTTTTCTCCTTTGCTCTCTATCTGTCCTCCTAAAAGAAAAGTGCAGCTGGACCTGTTTGATATACTTAATGTACACCATAGCCAACATTGCAAGATAGGAAGCTTTCAATTTCAGCACACTTTGAGATTTCCATACAAATGCACTTCCTTTTATGGCATTTTTGTTCGCTAATTGACATAGGACTTAGTCTGCCTATAAAATTTACCCTTTTTTTGTGCGATTGGCACTAATTTTGTCTATGACTGAAGATAAAAAAAATTTCCTGGTATCTAGATTGTTAGCTTCTTTTGGCTTCAGCGCTTCTCAATCTGAGGACGCGGATGCACTGGAGATCCTTGTGAACCTTGTATTGGGTTGGTTACCTTGTTTAATATTCTTCATTTCAAGATTTCTTTCCAAAGAACTTCACATGAGATTGATCTCTACATACCCGAGCAACTACCATTTTACTGCTTCGATAGGATAAATGCAGATTTTTGTACAAGCGGCTTGAGCACGATTCTCTTATCTCTCTACAGTAAATTAACAGTACCAATTTGTTCATTGACACTTCCATTTCTTAAACAGACTATACTGAGAAACTCTGTATTTATGCTCTTGATATTCATTAACAAGAAACAGCTAATGATTCAGAAACTAAGTTTATTTGACCCCTTAATGTACAAGCATTGGTCAGAAGTGGAGCTAACGAGCTTACGTTATTTATGAGATGGGACTAAACTTGTAAAACGGGGCTTTTAATGGGGATCCAAGATAGATTTTCCTTAATGCATGGGAAGGTACTTGAATTCTGATTGAAGCTATTGGATTTTGGTGGTTGTTGGTTGTTGAACTGTCTTCAAGCAGCAGTAGAATCTTTTATAGTCTTACAAACGAAACGAAAGCGGCCATCCAATTATCTTATATCTGTGCGCGGATTTTTAGCTTTGGCGTGCAGAAATTAAGTCAAGAGGAGTGCTTGGCCTTTATGCGGTTACGTGGAAAGCAGTACTTCTGGTTACGTGAGAAGCACCGAAGTATGAGTTTGATCGGAGTCTGTTTTTCCTTGCCAATTTCCAGATCAACCAAAATAAGGAATTGACTGTTAAACTATTGTTAGTTTAATAGTCAAGTATTCGGTTTGGGGTTCAAGAGGTTGTGATCAAAAGCTGGCAACTTCAGAAGAAAAAGAAAACTAAAACAAGGAATTTGGAAGCAGATGCATTATCCTACAATAGCACAATTGAGGTGCCATTCTCAATTCCACATAGGGTAGAGAAAATGGCAGTTGGACTTGGCTGTACCGATAAGTGATGTTGAATTCTGTAGTCCATGTGTCATTTCTACACTTTCTCTGTTCTCATGCAAACTGCCTTGAGTGCATAGGACGGTGTACTCGGCCCATGTTTAGTGTCCCTAGTTTCATGTTTGATAGGTTAGAATTTAATCAGTATTTTTTACGTATAGTTAAATTTTTAAAATTTTAATTTTTCATATATAAAAAATAAATTTTTTTTTACACTTTGTCATCGCATACAATTAATGTGTAGTGATGCTTTCTTGATTAGATCATGCATAAAACTTGCATATGCTATCACTAAAGATTAGTTCTTATACGATTGAACATGTTTAACTCTTTTTATTTTTTACTTTTTTTAAGTGTAATATTTTCGATAAAATCGCACCATCTAATATTTATTATTGAAGAGGAAGACTCAAAAGACATTTTAGTGCGTCTCTTGCAGATGAATACCGACTCAACCCGTTTACGTAGATTACATTAAATATTATAGTCATTATATAATTCAATCATTCAATCATTCATTAGTAGGTAAAGAAACTTACCTCAAGTGCATACAAGATAATATACACAAGATGAGTTTGTCAAACTACTTGCCTATTGGTTCTTAAATAAAATAAGATATCTTATTGAAGTTGTAAGGATAAATGGTGGTACAAGAAAATACTTGAATAAAAATAATTTAATATTCTTTGAGATTATAATTATAAAAAAATTTTAAATTTAAATAAATTTGCTTGAATACATATACCTGCCTAGATAGCACTAGTACTTTAAGGTTGCTTATCCTCATTTATTGCCTCCTCCAGTACTAAGGATATTAACAAAACGTTGAATTGAAAGCCAGGCAACTTTGACAAGTAAAGATTAGAACGCAAGTGTATTATGGGGATCCATTTGTCATTTTATTTTCCTCCTTGTAAATATATTTGTCTAGAAACGACCCATACATTTTTGTTTTTAATTTGATCAATTCTGGTAAAGGTCAAGTATCTCAAGAATGTTCTATGTTTGTTTATTTGGAGCTTCAATAGCTAAGACTTTATCTGACAATGAAATGATAGTGAACTGTCCTGACTAGATATGCCAAGGTTTGGCAACTCTCAACTCAACTCAACTCATCTAAAACAAAAGGTTTTTTTTTCAACATGATGCACTAAAGCACTTCCCTCCCCCTCCCCCTCGCCCGAGGGGGGGAGAGGGAGCAACAGCTTCTGTGATTTTGGGGTCACATGAAGAATCATCTTACAATCTGTCAAAAATCATCTTTCTTAAACGGGATTGTTCGAAGGAAAGCTCTCTAATAATGATGATTAAGGCTGGTTGTCTTTGCATGCTTTATGTTATGTCTTATATTATTAGTGCCACTATATTTGGAGACAAATGGCCGCTCCAAATGATGCTCTAGTTTTCCATTTCATTTCGCCTGCTCCTTTCTTTATTAGAATTTGATTTATCATTTATCATCGCTCGCAATCAAAGATATCTCACTCTTTTATTGGTATTTGAGTTCCTAACCTTTTATACATAAATTAAGGTCAAATTATCGAATAAAATGACACCTTATTTTTTAAAATTCATTTTACTTTTTGTATCACTTTAATTTTGACTTAATATGTTTAGTTATGTCAACGAAATGATATTTTATTAAAGAATTATAGTAAAATATTGATTCAAAACTTGTATAACAATTTAAAAGATATTTTAAATTTAAATGATAAAATAAAACATAGTAGTTGAAAGCGTAAATGACAAAACTTTTATACCTTTTCATTAATAATAAATTTAGGGGCGGAAGAGCATAGGTGGTAGTGCAGGGGAATCAATAAAAAATAGGTTAGGTTTATAAAGAAAGATGGAATCCAAGATTGGCTATAGAGCACAATCAAGTTAGGACAGTGAATGAACAAGAATACTACAAAGTATAGTTTAAAAATTCTTATGAGATGTGGTGTAGGGTAAAGTGCACCAAGCAACCATTATTATGGGCAGGGTTAGAACAATCATACTTATTAAAGTGAGAGACTTCAATCCAAAATCCATTTAATTAGATTTGGCATGTCCAACAAGATCATACCTTGAGCTACCATATGTCAAGTGGCTAACTACTATCACAAAGCAGGCACAATGATAACATGGCCCGGGGGGGGGGGGGGGGGTGCTGGCATTCTGTAGTCTCTTATATTTGCTCCTAGTGTACTGTTTTAGTTGTTTTGTCTTAATGGTTCATTAAAGAGTTGAAAGCTGAAAATTCATCTAAGCAATTAAGCCTACTTTATCTTGCAGGCAAGCAACTAGAACTAACTCCAAATGGATAGCTTTGGAGCACTACGTATTCTTTGGTAATATAGACTTCTATTATTCTTATCTTTCTTTAGCTATCAACCGTCATTATTTGGTATTAATTGAATTAAATTAAATTTATAATTACTATCATCATATACTGATAATAAATGATTAATTTTTATCACATATTACGAGTTTAAACTCACTTATAATAATAATAATTTATATAATAAAATACTTGTTAAAATGACTATTTAACTTCAAATGTTATTAAGAAGTAATGATCATAAACTCATAATTTTAGTGACTTTCATAATTAAAAAAAAAAAAAAACTCGCATAGTCATAATCTGACAATTTGGCATGCTTGTCTTCCTCATTGTCCTTAAGGATAAATAAAGAATTGAAAGCTGTAAAGAATTGAAAGCTGTAAATTCATTTATAAGCAGTTAAGCCTTCGTGGCCTTGGTAACTTTCATCCTTTGGTAACTTTTACTATAGCTCTTGTCGCTAATACATAATAGTGTGGTATAACACTAATAATCATATTCACATGGTAAATAACAATTTAAACTTTAGAAATTATTATGTTAGATTCTTTAATAATTATTACTCAAATTGAATATTTTATAATAAAATAAAATTCTTATAATCTTATCTCAAAAAAATTACTATGATCGTTCTTTTCTTCTACAGCAATAAAAAGTCTAATCCCACTATTTTTTTTTTCAATAACTAAAATTATTAATAAATATGTATTTTATCCTAACAAATAGAGGTTATGATACTTTTTTCATATCCACGAATTGACCTTTTGCCCTCTGTTTTCATGCAAAACCTTTACGCATTAAATTTTCTTCTCAACTAATTTTCCAAACTTCTTAGAAAGTCAATTGAAAATGCATGTAAAATATTTCATTGAAAAGGACATTCAAGATTTATATAAATGTCCTAAATCTCTTGTGGTGCTCGGAGGGAGTTTGCCTACGGCCTATTCAAATAGGTGAGGCTAAGCTAGGCCAGTTACCTAGTTGTCTATAAGTAAAGCATGAGGGCTAATTGATTACCAAAAACGACACCAAATTTTTGAAGGAAAGGAAATGACCTGTGGTTTCTTTCTATGGTCTGCTCTACTAGAGTATCATATGATTAATGAATCCCAATAGAAGCAAAGAGAGAGTTGATTAAGGCTTGACTTAGGATAGGATAATCAACCAAAGAAAAGATACTATAAAGAGGACAGAGAACTTGGCCAAACATTCATCACCTTTCATCCTCTAATATTTTAGTAACATGTAATCACTATAATATACTTAAAAATAAATTTGATTTTCATGAATTTACGTATTTTAAATGTTTTATTTTTTAAAAATATATGACATATAATATATAAAGTTTTATTATAATAATTTTAAAATATCAAAATTAAATAAATATTTAAAATAATAACAAATAAAGAAAGGTTGTGATAGTAATAATTTAGAAATATAATACAATTTACTTGAATAACCCTACGTTTGAAATACTATATTTTAAGAAAAATGACACAATCTATTTTAAAAGCGCTCAAAAATCCCTTTACTTTTTTTTCATTATTTTCTCACCAATAATAAATGTGACAAAAAGAATATGATAATACAAGCTTCTCTTATGGTTTTTAATACACAGAACAATTCAATAAGATATCACTCCACAAGCATATTTGATAAATTGTATTTTTAAACGGTTAAATAATTATTTTGTCACAATTATCTTTGGATTCCATAGAAACCAATATGTATTATTTTACAATTATTTATTTATTCTTTTAAAGTATTGCAGCTATTTATATATGATCTTGAGCAATTAAATTTCTAAGGATGATATTTACTTTTAATTTAAATGGAAAATATTTTTAAAATTTTCAATATTTGTCTATTTTTATCATATAATAACGTATATTAAACATAACAATAGAATTGTAATATTCCTACTATTAAATTTTCTAAAACTATAAGTATTAGAAAAAACAAAAATAGCTTATAACTATATGGTGTAATTATGCTTTCCTTTTTTCAAGTTTCCTTTAATGAAGGGAAATTGAAATTTCCATATTCGAATTTGCAATCAAATTTATTCTATCAATTCAATCCATTTCTCATGTAAGTTTAAATATTAAATCAGTTATACAGTTAAAATAAATATAAATATTATATATATATAATGTAAATAATAATTTATTTGTTGTAATAAAATATAGATAATTACTAAAAATAAAAATAAATTAAATTGGGAATAATTTCTAAAAATAGTAAATAATTCTGAACCCCATAAAAAGTACTAAAATAAAATAAGCCAATCATGTTGCAAAAAATAGTAAGGACAGAATGGTAAAAGCACAAAGTTGCCATGCTTGCCGAATGCATACCATAAATCATAAGCAACACAATCAGTTATTTTCAAACGGGAGGAGAAGAGAAGAAAAGGCAACACAACATTCGCAGGGAATAAATACAAACAAGTATTTGTTTATTGGTAGTTTGCCAGAAAATTCAAAGCAAAAAGTTGCCTTCTGCAATTAGATTCCTCTGATTCCAAATTCCCTTTGGAATCAGAGGATCATCTCTCTTATTGCCTTCCCATTTCGATTTTCTGCACATCAAGACATAGCTATGCATATATCATGATAATCATATGAATGAGCCATTGTTTGGTTTTGTGTATATGCGCATATCGTGCAACTTGTGAAAGCTTTTTCAAGAATTCGACGAAAACGAGAAATTTTCTTGAATGGGTTTCGGCGTTTCTCAATGATTTGAAGCTATAAGAGAAAGCTTATTTGTAAATCGACAAAGGTGGGATCTTTTTTCGTCTTCTCCAAAATGGGAATCCCGAAAAGAGATGGCAAAATGGAGGGGTGGCTTTACCTTATTCGTTTCAATCGGTTTGGCCTTCAGTATTCACGTAAAAGGTACTTCATTCTCGAAGATAACTGCCTCAAGAGCTTCAAA
Organism: Voacanga thouarsii; assembly: GCA_026120185.1. NCBI lineage: Eukaryota > Viridiplantae > Streptophyta > Magnoliopsida > Gentianales > Apocynaceae > Voacanga > Voacanga thouarsii. Next base: position 809,654 of record JANUWF010001064.1, on the reverse strand, counting down.
TCAATACCCACCTCCGTGGCAGAGGTACATAGTATACATATACGCCTATCTCTGTTTGTTTTGATATTGGATCATGCATGAGTTGATTTTTAGAACCTTTGGAGATATGCATTTTTCATGTAAAATGTCTGAATGAAAATGTTAGTGGATGCAAATCTCGGGTTTTCTTTCCCAGTGAGCCGCCATTTCTTGTTTCCCTCGTTTAAAGTGTCAAAGTTGAATTCTGTGTTTGCATAGGCTGATGAACGATTTCCGCCTTTTTCTTTGGTTTGATTTTATCGAATTGCTGATATCCTTCCATTATGTGTTATTCTTGGTGTATCTTTTGTGTTTCAGTTTCTTCATGCCTTTGATAAGTTGTGTTGCAAAGTTATTCTGCCTTTGATTTCTAATGTTTTGGAATATGACAATGCTAAATTATGGCCCTTATATATTGAACGTTATTGATTTTGGATTGGCTCTCTTTGTATAATATTGACCCCGTTAGGACCCAATCATAATAGGAAGTACATGAAATATTTTCCTAAAAAAGAAAAGGGGAGAGAACATGTAATTTGCTTATTTAATTGCATTTTCTGGCTTAATGGATGTTTGTAATTTTGTAAACTGAACTTTCTATAAAGCCCATGTTGCAAGTTGAGATGATTTGGCAATTTCCTGGTCTTTTTGGGTTTTGGGCTCCCATTTCCTGATTTTACCGAGCAGGTTTTATTAATGCATGTTTGCGTTAAAATAATGGTGCAATTTGGAGCTTCCCTAGAATTCAATGTTTTCTTAAGTAAGACAGAGATCTACTTGAGGTTTAGATTGTGAGTGCATTAAGTTGAATTTTATGCTATCCCAATAGATTTGTGTTTTTTTCTCCTTAGTTGGGAAACTTGCATGTGAAAATCAGAGAGAGGACCGCAGAGGATAGGAAACAAAATCATTCATTTTACTGTATTTCAAGACTGATTCATTAAATGCTGATCAAATGGAATTTCTGTGGAGAGTTGCTGAGCATCAGCTCTTGATGCTTCAATCGTCATTTTGGAGGAGCTTCTGCAATTATTCACATTTTTCTACCAAGTTTGTCAATTTTATTTCATCTGGTGCAGTAGGAGGACAAAATTGGCTCCACCAGATAAGAGTGATATAGGGTGTAAGTGGATTAGAATTGGTTTAAGATGAGTTTTGTAAAAAATTATTAAATATGTGGGGTCCAAAGAGAAAGAATATAATGTATTGTGAGTAGACGACAATTTTCAAAAAATGAAAATTACATAAAATAATAATATATTTAAATTAATATGGAATTTTGGTTTGGGATGAGAATGGAAAATTGCTTTCCACTTATGGCCATAGTAATATCTTCTTTGTGAATGTAAACTATTCATTTCAGCCTACATTAATGTCTAAATGATGCTACTCCATTTGCAAGTTATGACACGTTAATTAGTTGCTAAAATTTTATAGCCAACTTGTAAAGAATTGTGGTGGTTGGCTCCACTAAATTGAAAAAGTGAACGACCAAAAATAGTAAAGTTCCGATCTCGATATGATGAAAAATTTTGGTTTGAGGCACTGATTGTATTTTCTGGCAATTATCGAACTACCTGTGTAGTATGTCCTGCCTTGTTGGCAGTAGGTTGAGGCATATTTCCTGTCTTGAAAATTGTATTCTTTATTAGTACCTGCTTTACAAATAACATAAACTTTCCATTTTTCTATGGGTTCAATTATTTCAAACACGCCTAGGCATCTGACTCTAACTGGACAAGAAGCTTGCTCTTGATTGTCTACATCTCGCTGTGTTATTTATGAGCTTGACTGTGTAGTTGATTTAAATTTCATCTTTTTGATGAATGATGTGGATATATAACGAATATTTAAGTTATACATTGAATCTCATTCCTATGGACCTGTTCTTTTAGGAGCCAGTAAGAAGTGCAATAATAGACTCTTGCATTCGAGTCACAGACAATGGAAGAGAGAGCCATCATAGAAGAGTATGTACCTTTAATCACTCAATGTTTGGCACTCAAAGGAAAATAGAGAATCAACTTCTTTCTTTTGTTTATAAACGTAATATTCTTCTCGCAAATTACAGGTGTTCTTCATTTTCACGTTGTGCAATACTTCAGATCATAATGATCAGATGAAGGTGTCTCAACATTCTTACATATTGGATTTCATCACAGGAATTTCATTTCCATGCTATAAGTTTTGGTTTATGATCCAATAAGTTCAACTTTTACAGTTCGGTGCTATAAGTTCGGAGGAAGCTGCTAAATGGATCCATTCTCTACAATATGCTGCAATGAACCCAGTAACGAATTTAATAGATTCGTCAGAAAGGAAGTGGAAGCCCTTCAGGTACTTTTTTCTTTTTCTTTTTTTTTTTTTAAGGGGGGGGTGGCTGGGGAGGGGTGTTCAAAATTCCTTGGGAAAGTGCACTAAAATCCAGAAAGAAAAATGGGAATGTGATTCAAAAGCTTCTATAGTAGGAGATATGATTTTCAAGTCTCATAATGACATGCAGATAAACATGGCTTTCTTAAGGCTCTAATATCTAGTTGACAGCAAATCAAAGTTATTCATGGATAAACGTGGCCTTCTAGAGACATGCATAGGTAAAGATACCATCACATTATGCCTTTACTTTGGGTATATTATTGAATTGAACTTTTTCTGCAATGCAGTATGTAATTTTTGTATTGGTTATTGACATCTTAAAAGAACACCAGAATGAAGCGGGATTTGAGAACAGATTGCTTGGGTGTGAGATTGCATCTATAGATAAATGCCTTCAGAAACCTCTGGTTTTACCTGATTAGAGTTATTGCATCTAATTATACCCCCTTGCCTAGAAGCCTGATAAAAAAAATCCAATATCTTATTCATGATTCAAACTAGGCTTCCAAAGTTTGTACGTTCCGAATATGTAACTTCTCTGTCAATAAGCCGGCACTGTAGATGATATCTTATCAGAGTGTGGCTGTACTACTCTACATGTTTCTTTTTGCTTTTATGTTTCTGGGAGGAGGGTGAAGCACCTTGCTGTACCATTTATATCAATATTCTTCTGGCAGATTGAGTGTGTCAAGGAGGAATGCTCAAAAAAAAGTTGCTGATAGAAGCTCTGCATTATCTATGCATGTAAATGCAATGACCTCTGATGTTATTGCACCTTCACCCTGGAAAATCTTTGGCTGTCAAAATGGTAAGCATGGACTTCTTATGTATTCTTGTGTGCATAAATTATACGGTTTTGATGTTTTGTCATCTTGTAGGGCTGAGGCTCTTTAAGGAAGCAAAAGAACAAAATCCTGGTGGGAGGGTTGGTTACTCTTTTAACTCCAATAATTGTTGAATGTTTTTATTGTCATTTTTTATTGTAAACAAATATGAATTCTTTTCCTCAGGTTTGGGATAGTCACCCTGCAATAATGGCAGTTGGAGTGGTTGATGGAAGTTCAGAAGCTATTTTCCGCATACTCATGTCTCTTGGTCCCTCAAGATCAGAGTATGATTGGCCCAATCTTTCTTTTATCTTTGCAATTTAGATAGCATTTTTGTGATCTCATTGGCTGGACATTATAAATGGTCTACAATCATTGATGTCTTCCAAATGATTCAAATGATATGCATCTGATGATTTTAGGAAATTCAGGCAAGAACAATTGCACACTGTTCAGCATCCATTGGTATATTCTACATTTTTAGAACAGTGAAAGAAAAAATTCATTTGAGATTGCCCTCCTGCCATGTTGATTTAAACAAGAGAATGATTTTTTAGATACCTGAAATTTGTTAACATTTGTGACTTCGTTCAATCTTCGATTGTTTCTGAATTTCTTCTTGTAACTTCTTGATGAGAGCAGAAAATTGGTCTTTTTATTGCCCATTTTTCAATGGTTTCTAGTTCATTAATATATAGGCATGCAAAATGCCGTCTAGTTCATTAATATATAGGCCTGCAAAATGCCGTGAAACTTAAAAGTAACTAAAACTCTGTTAAGGACTGCGCTAACTTCATTATTCTCTCATCCAAAAAATAGTCTTTATACCTCACCCCCACCCCCCTCCTTCAAAAATATAAAATAAAATAAAAAGGGGGATCACAATGAGGTGGAAGAATGAAAAACTAGTGTATAAGCAGATTTGGATTAAGAACACTCTGCAATGGGTTTGCAATGATGGACCTATCCCCCAGATTCAGGAAAACTATACATTTCAAAAACCTGGTTGAATAAAAACCAATTTTAATTTTTTTGAATGTATACTGTTGTTATCTATGAATTATTCCCGAATCCACAAAGGTTCACATTTTTGCATTGATCAGTATAAGGGAAAAGGAAGCATTCAAGGTCCAACAAGGATCAACAAGTTGGCAATTCATTCCTCAGAGCTGGCATTCGTGTTATTTCACTAAGTAGCCGTTGCTACAGAATTTGAATTTTCTTAATTCACCTTGCTTTAAGCCTTTACTTAAGTCTTCGCTACTTAATATTTTCAAGTCCACTAGCAAGGTAGTAGCAATTGGTAAAAAGCACCCCTGGGTCCCTTACTAGACATTAGGTTCTGGATAAGATCCATATTTACCCCTTCCTCCCCTCCCTACTGAATCTTTTTGTGTAGTTCTATTTTCCCAGTTGAGAAGGTCAAATAATTTAAATCAAGAACATAGCAGTGCAGTTCCTCTAGAGTCTCTTTAGTACACGTCTGAAGAATATTGATGGAAGTATAACTGAGTACAGGTTGATTTTCAACAGTCTTTAGCCTTGATTTCCACATGGAACATTAATTTCTAAATATAATGTTGCCTTCACAAGTTAAGGGATGCTGCATTGGTTTTTTTGTTCTTTTCTTGTGTGTTGGGGACTGGGCAGTGAGATGTTGTTTTAAGCCGTGGTATTTTATGTTGTTCGGACTAAGAATTTACATTTATTTCTTTTCTTTTGCATTGGCAGATGGGATTTTTGTTTCCAGAGAGGCAGTGTGGTTGAGCATCTTGATGGTCATACGGATATAATTCACATACAACTGTATAGGCATTGGCTACCCTGGTAAAAATATTAATGTCAATACAGAACTAAATTCACAATATGCTCCTTTCTTTAACACTTTGCACTTTGTAGGGGAATGAAACCAAGAGATTTTCTGGTGCGACGTTACTGGAGAAGAGAAGATGATGGCACATATGGTATCCATATCTGAGGAAGAAAAACTCTTGATTTTACTGCCAGCAACATCAACTTATTCCTTTTCTGCTGGCTTTTTTTGCAGTGTTGCTCTATCATTCTGTCGTTCACAGCAAGTGTCCGCCACAACCTGGATATGTCCGTGCAGGGATTAAAAGTAATATGTGCTTAAACTTGGAAGTTATTACTGCCTTTTCCTTTCCAGCACAATAGCTGACGATCATTACTTGCAAGCAAACCATGGGTTTTGCTTTTTGATTGATATGCACTTATCATGTACCTTAATGTCTGCAAGTTTTGATATCATTTGGTGTGCGTGCCGGTCTTGATCCTCTTTGTTGATGACATCATTAATGAATTGGGAAAAAGAAAAAGAACAGAGTGTGTGTGCGTCTGTGAGAGAGAGAGAGAGAGAACTTTTGGGTGCAAATTTTCCCCACTCAAAGATTGCCCGTGCAGCGCTGTTGAACTCAATTGTGTTTTTCCGATAATTAATGCAGATATTGATCTAGAAATCCATTTTTAGGATTTTCTTGCTGTTTACGTATTTTGTGAACCAGCAGAACATTAAAGTTTTGGATCACATTTGACTCTAGTAATCTCTCTTGGAACTGTTAGAAAATAAAAGCATAGAATGATTTCAAAGGAGTTTGTATCATTTGTTGACTCTTTAGCATGTTAGATAGCCCATTTTCCAGTAAAAATCCATTTTCTTTTTCTGGGGGATTCTGCATTTTATGTGCAATTACATTGTTTTAGAAACAAATCTCGGTATTGTCTGTACTTTTAGTGAGACCAACAAATTGTTGTATCATGTATAAAATCTCAGGAGCAACAATAATCATGTAACCTTCACTAGATAACTCTTCTTCTTCCTTTTTCTTTTAATTTCTTGCGGGTGGGGTGTTCAAAGAATATATCCGATGAAGCACCTAGCAGCTTCATGTCTTTGCTGTTAACCTGCAGCTGACATGTTTAATAGTCATGTCACCTAAGTTTTTGATCCCACAACTCAGAGACAAGGCGCAAGAATTTCCAATGAAGCTTTGATCTGATGCTTTTATCTAGTGACAAATAGAACATATTCAAGTCGTGCATGTTGCTTGAGGTATACTTCTTTTAATGCAAGGCATCTGCAAGCAATAGGAAGAGCTTCTTACAGTAACTTGTGGACTGTAATATATCACTATTCTATTCTTTGGCCATCACAATCAGGAATCCACAAATTACCACTTTAGTTGCATTCTTGTTAGATGTATCTGTTTATCCTGGTAACCTCTTGTTATCACAGAAGGCATAAAGGACACATGTAGAGATTAATCTATATTGACTTAGCATATCATTGGATTATCTTCATCTTATTCTATTCTAGTGCCATGGACTGAAACAAAGACAAGGGAAGCCAATGCAGTGAGAAAATTCAGCTTCTTAGAATCCAAGGATTCTGTTAGGAACAGATAAAAAGTAAGTGGAAATTGTTGGATAAGATATGCCTGGGGAAAACTCTAGAAAATGCATGTTATGCTGCTGGACACCTTGCTCTAAAACATTAGGAAAATGAACTACATTCATGTAGTAGTCTGCAGTTTCTGCGAAGACAGATAATGTAAATAGCCTTTTTTTTTCTGCATAAAAATAAATACCTTAATTATGCAGTTTGCCTCTATATGCTTCATGATGCCTGAAATAATAAGCTGACAAGCCTATACTTAGCAGAGAGTTCTACATCCTCTACATCTTGCTATTCATGTAATCTGTTTTCATTTGAAGAACTCAGGTTTTAGCGCTCGTAAATTCAGAAAAAGGTTAAGAGTTTTCATAGTTTCGTGAATATAACTGTTCAATATTGTTCAATCATGCAGGTGGCGGGTATGTGATAACTCCTGTCAACCAAGGTAAGGAATCAGTGGTTAAACACATGCTGGCTGTTGATTGGAAGTTGTGGAAATCCTATCTTGGAAAAGCATCCACAAGATCCATGACCATTCACTTGCTTGGGAGACTTGCAGGTATCTTCCCATAGTTAAGCAAAAATTTTCTCACTTTCTCAGATATAGCTCTCTATCTCTCTCTCCCCCTAAAATAGTGTATATTCATTAAATCAAATGCATTTACTGCAGCATTGAGAGAGTTACTTAGAGCAAAGGGAGGAAAATACTCCTCTGAATTTTTGTCAAGAGAGTTCACAAGAGACATTGGCTTACCACAGAGTCCAACAGAGGACATCAAAATAGAAGTTGATACAGAAAGGAATCAGGAGGATGATGAGGCAGATGGGCCAATTTCTGCATCTTCAAGTCTTGTGGGACTAAATGATGCCGTTGATGAGTTTTTTGATGTTCCTGAAACATCAGATGATGACCATTCAGAGCATGGGTGGTTGAACACAAGTCCAGAAATGCACTGCGTGGTACTTTCTGGTCCCATAGCTAGGATGTTATTTTTGCCAAGTCTTTTACGCTAAGTGACTCAAATGGATCTATTTGGTTTCATTTCATTCTTTTTGTAGCTGACGACAATAGTTGGTGTTTTGCAAAAGATGCCTTTGTCATTGCACTGGTTTCTGTTACTAGATCCTCTGTTTAGTTGATTTATTATGTTTATTATGGCATCTGTTGTTTTTCTCCTTGTTTTCCTCACAAAACATATAGCTGTGTTCAGGTGAATGTCAGTTGCCATTAGAACATTGTAAAATTCAGGAAGGTTTTCTGCTCATTTCATCTTTTTTGTGAATTTTGACTTCTTTAGTGGATGTTGGGTTAACCTTTTTACCTATTACAAAGTTCTTTCATAAAATTAAAATTATGAGACATGTAGCTTTGCGCAAAAATGTTCATCCTTTAACATTTATCCTCATTTGCTTCTTCTACATAATAATGTTGTACTTAAATTCATGATTTACACGCTATGTATTTATTCATCTGAGAGCTGATTGATTGGCGCATAAAGAAATGGATGATGTGAAGATGTTTGATATAACATTAGGAATGTCTAAACTTCTTCATTCTTTTATCTGATTCAATTTGTTTGAACATTTTCTTGTAAAAGAAGATTTGAACTTCACTGAATTCATATTTTTTATTTTTTCTTTGGTTTATCATTTCTCCTACATCGATGTAAATTTGTGTTGTCATATCATATCTAATAGTTCATGCTCTTTTGGAAGCTCAAGCAAGTTATTGCTTTTGCTGTCCTTTTCAAAAGAAGGAAAAGAAGAAGAAGAACAAGGCAAAAAAGCTTCTAATATTTTTGCTTTCTTTGTATTTGTTTCGAGATGGCTTTGAACTTACGAGGGATTTCACTCATCCCTATCACTTTAAAAGTTTCATGCCATGTTGCATTATCTATTTAGTTGTGGTTAGAAAGTTGATTGATTGATCTAATCATTTCTGGACTTTCTGAAGAGTGCATCTTTATCCATGATGTGATATTTGCTTTAATAAGGGTAACTATGTTTGAATTGGTTCTTTGTCATGTGCAGGAGGCATATCCACCAAAACTATCATCAGCAGCTAATTTCGTTAAAAGATTACATGATCTAGCAGGTTAGTCCTAATTATCAATATTTTTGCAATTACTGATGGATCTGATTGTTCAGTCTGTGATTTTAGTGTCTTAAAATCTTTATGTTGCAGTTCAGAAGAAGGGTTATGTGGACTTACAAGAAATGGCTTGGGAAGATAATGTATCGTGCTACTATGGAGGCACTCTTCCAAAAGATCCAAGCCATAATATGCCTTGCAGTTGGGCACCTGGAGATCCTTCATCCTTTTTAATTCGGGGTAGTAATTACTTGGAAGACCATCAGAAGGTTGTTTCTTTTTATTGTCACGTTTTGTCAGAAATTTGGCATCTTCTCACCATCATAGTTGGACTTTGGAATTATGTGAATTCTTTCATATTATTTTAAGATGCCTCACACCATATGTGGAATGATGGGTGTTTAGGGCTTTTATTTGCATGGCCTGTTGCATAAATGTCACACCATTTCCTGGCGGTCTTAGTGTTCGTTCATTGAGAATTTTTTTATCTCAGCATTCCGTTTCCTGCCATCTGAATCCTGTTGGTTTTCAAAAAGTTACTATTAGTATATTTTCAGGATTTTCCAAAAGCGTGTCTTCATGTGATCTTATCAATTGAAAAGTGGGGTCTCTAGGGCCTCATACCCATGCATGCTGTCAAACAATGCATTCAAATATAAAAAATTCCAACTTTGGTCACACCCTAGTCAAATGTATGCTTGTCCATAAGACTTCTGACCACATTGGAAGTGAAAGACTAATGTCAAAAGAGAAGCTTCACTTTTGTGGTTCAGAAAATGTTTGGAAAAGGATAAAATTAAATGTCTCCATAATTATAAATGCAAGAGGCAGAATTATTTTCTATGTACAATGTATATATATGTATAAAAGTCTCTCTCTCTCTCTCTCTCAGATTGCAATCACTTCTTACTATATTGGTGACCGTGGTTCACTGCTACTGCAAATTGATAGAGAATTATATAGTTAATATGTGTTTTAACTTGCCACAATATCTGCATGCTTTCATGTCACTAAAACTGGCTATCATTGGTTTACATATTGTTTATCGCTGCATTGCTTGAGTAATTTTTGTTCCCTTCATCATGATTTCCAAATAAAAAGTTGTGATAGTGGTGTTGCTATTTTTTCCCTCAGCAACCCTACTTTTCTGGCTGACAATTATCTCTTTTCAACAGATTAAGGCAAAAGGAAGTTTGATGCAAATGGTGGGTGCAGATTGGATAAGATCTGATCAACGTGAAGATGATCTTGCAGGTCGGCCAGGAAGCATTGTTCAGGTTTTGGATAATTCTTATTGTTTGTTTTCATGTTCAGGACAATGTTTCCATCTAAACCAATTTTTTTGAAAGCTTGGAGTACAAAAATAAAATATCTCATGCAAGTCCTTTCCAAATTTTGTAGAAATATGCAACTGAGGGGGGATGTGAATTCTTTTTCATCATTAACATACAGGTAATTGCAGTTTATTTTATCTGTTTTATTCATTGATCAATTTACCAATTTATTTCACGATTATATTGTTGTTATGATCAGGTTCCAGGCACAACAACATGCAATCTGGCATTGTATTACATGATGGAAACTCCATTGGAAGAAGTGCCTTTGCTAGGACAATTTGTCAATGGAGATGATGCCTTCAGGAATTCAAGGTTTAAGCTCATACCATACATTTCTAAGGTATGGTAGCAGGAAATGCAATCAAAACCTTGAGTTGAAGTAAAACAAATGAAAAATGTTCCTCTTCCATTTATCACTTTAAACTGGCTCCATTTCATGCTCTATGTGATCTAAATCTTCTAATACTTGCTAGACTAGCGACATTTTCAAATCTGTGCAACTCACCATTTGTTGATGGTTTCTACAAGGGATCATGGATAGTGAAGCAAAGCGTTGGAAAAAAAGCTTGTTTGGTTGGTCAACAACTTGAAGTAAATTATTTTCGAGGAAAGAACTACTTGGAGGTAAGATACATTAGTGTTTTATTAAAGTTACAATCCTGTATTTGTTGTTACCTATTATAGGTTGCAACAAAGCATAACTGACTTTTTAGTGTCCATATAGATTATGAGTCCCTGATTTTGCATGTTTCAAAATTTCAGCTTTGTGTCGATGTTGGCTCATCAACAGTGGCGAGGGGAGTTGTCAGCCTTGTTCTTGGATATCTGAACAATCTTGTAATAGAAATGGCATTTGTGATACAGGTAACAAGAATATTCTTGGGAAAAAGATTAGCATTTGATCATATATTTCCATCCATGAATGTGATCCGTTTGATGTTAATTGTATTTCCATGAAACAAACTTAATTTATATCAGATTGAAGTTTGACCGATTATCCCTGTGAAATTATCTCTTGTTGCAAGGCATAAATGTGCTTGCATAAATGTGAAATATCCTGATTTGCAGGCTAACACAGCAGAAGAGCTACCAGAGGTCGTTCTGGGAACTTGTCGGCTTAATCATCTTGATGCATCCAAAGCAATTGGCACTGACTCCATCACCAGCTAAAGATTTCCATTTTTCAGTTTTTGGCTTCTCTCTCATACGTAAATACTAAAACCTAACACAGAACACAAGGAGGAAAGCAATCAAGCAACTCTGCGTTACATTGTATAGGTATTTCTTCTCCTACCAGACAAATTCTCAAGTACATATTTCGCGTCCTAGTCTGGGGGCAATTCATTTGTAAGCTGTACAATCTTGATAGTCATTATTCTTCAATAGGGCATCATTCTTTTCAGCGGTTCCTAGATAAATCAATTTTGTTACTGAATTTTCTGGCATAGGACTTGAGAAATTTTTTGTTAGAGATGTTGAAGATGTTGAACTTTTGTTCACAGCCATTATTAGTCTGCATTGCTGCAAAAGGTTAATTGATGTAACTGCAGAGTTAAGTGATTCTGAACTGAGCTGATCACAAGAGTTTTTCAACTCTTGTATAAATTGTTTGCATTCAGGAGAACTTTTCTGCAGAAGTGATTGATCCAAATTGACTGTCTGCCCTATTGGTGAAACTCAATTCTCAGTCACAGCTTGAGCTGACCATTTCTTGCTATGGGATCAATTTTTTGAATTTGGATGCATAGATAATCTTATTGAGGCACAATCTCAATGCCTCAATTCTAACGGTTTCTCGAGTACATATGAAATAGTAGATGGTGTTATTTAATAATGCTTTTTTTGCCACTAATTTAATGTTGCAATTTGTGAAGTACTATAACAATAATATAACCAACTGCCAGAAGAGGAAGAAGGATGATCCACAATCTTGCCTTTCTAATGTATTGCCTTTCTCAATTGTATATTCACTTTTACAAAATTCTCGATCCTTTAAACATTATAATTTATGCCGTTGTCTCGTCTTTTTACAGAATTATTAATCTTACATTTAGAATTGATAATTTCAGAAAAAGAGGGGGTACAATTATGAAAATTGTTACACTCAAAAGGTAAAATTAAAAGTTTGTCTAAGACTTAAAACTCTGATTCTTAAATTTAATCTTACAAGTTAAAAAGTATTTAGTTTTGGAAAATTTTTGCGTGAACCGTAGACTCATGGATTATATGCATTGAGAAGTTATATAGTATAATATTTATTGCATAAATTATAACCCTTCAATATATATAATCCACGTAGATTGTGTCTATATTAAAATTTCCACAATCATATTTTGATCACCGAAACAAACAAACAGGCCATATTCCCAATCAGTGTATATTGGGTCTGGACCTAATATAGATCCTCTCCCTGGTCTCTCTCTTTTACTCTTATTGAACCGTCACATATTCACTTTGTAAGAAAAAACATAAGAAAATACATAGTGATTCCATAAGAATGGAAGAAAGAGCAGCAGGGGGATAGAATGGGATAAAGAATCCCAAGGGCTTTGGACCTAATTTCTTTCCATCTTTCCCTAGTGTCTCGAAATGAAAAACACATACATAAGGGTCCATTTGAGAACACTACTTATAGAACCAGATTTTGCAATGGCATATTAAAATGGGCTTATAAAAATGGGCCGTCCAATTCCCAACCCACATAGAGAAGGGACTCTGGCAAACTATGATCTAGATTATACATGAGAGGGCAAAATAGTAACTTTATACTAAACGAAGTAAAAAATAATTATTTAATTAATAAAACACTCCTTATTAAATTAAAAAGTTTCAAAATAAATGCTTATTATAATTATTTCCTTGTAATAAAATAAAATTTCCCTTAAAAATCATTAAAAAAAGTTATAAAAATTATCTTAAAAATCAAAAAATAAAATACTAATATTATAATTTAATGACCGACTATATATTTTCCTCCCGACAATATAAAAACTCTCAAAATGATACATTTGAAATCCATTGCATTTGGCTTTAAAGAGGTGTGGAGACATGCGAGCCCCCGCAGCCCTGCAAAGAAGCCCACAAAATCAAGGCACAAGTCCGTAGAAACACTACATCCATGGGCAAAAACGTCATTCAATAAATATACCTCTCGACATTGTCCTCACGTGGCGTAGCTGACATAGAACCCACGCAGCACGTGCCCACATTGAAAGCTTGTTTGTTTTCTCACAAAATAATTAATAAATAGAAATTTGTGATTTTGGCTGAGGAAATCTCACATGAACGCGTCGCTTTCAAATAGGCGCCTATAACGGTGGTCACCCATGTAGCTGATGGAGTAATATTCGTAGAATTTTTCCACGTCACCATCACCTTCTATTTTGAACAATAATTAATAATGATACTAACTTGGAAATTATAGACACCACACGGCATAATCACATCCTCATTCCATTTTAAAATATTTATTTATAAAATTTTTTATTTTATTTTAAAATATTTATTTATGTATATATTTTTAAAATTAATAATTAATTTCTTTTTATATTATTTCATTTATTCTAAATCAATTATACAACTTTTTTTTTTTCTTACTTCTTAGGAATTTTAACTAATCAATAATTATCATATTTTTAATATGGGTAGAATAAAAATTTTATCTAAATTATACTCCACTCCGTCCTCTTTTACCTGTCCATTTTAACCGATTCACAAGTTTTAAGAAAAATAAGATTTTACGATTAATTAGTTAACATTTCCTATTTTACCTTTAAAGAATCTCTTCCTTATTAAGGAGTAATCAAATTTCAAAGTTTTATATGTGGTAAGCATATTTAATTTAGTTTCATTTCCCACTACAAGTGCATAATATTTATTGTATTAAAAAAAGTATTTGTGAAAAAATAGTAATTAATATTGTCTTGATTTATTAATAGAACAAAAAAAATTTGTTAAAATAGACATATAAAAGGGAATGTAGAGAGTATTATTATTTTTAACACCCTAAATTTGTGTACAAATAACTTTATAAATAAATATTTTGAAATGGTAAAAATAATTTAAAAATAACTCAGATATGTTCCCAATTATATAACACAGACAGGCCTAATAACATTGCCTCCATGATGAAAGTTCTGCGTTACACATTTTGTACATGCTCGTAAAGTAAGAATAAGAGAGGCGCTCGTAAATTAATTAAATTTTATCTAAAAAATAACTCATTATTTTGCAAACTAGGTAACTTGTTGAAAAATAACTTCTACTAATATAATAATTATAAAATTATTTTGTATTCTTATATATAAATATTTTAAAATTCAAAATAATGATTTTTTTAAATTAATATATCATTAAAAAAAATGTTTAAACCTTCTGATGAGTGAAGTAATCAATTGTGAGACTAAACACCAAACAACAATTACAAGGTGGAAATATGTACATGAACAAATATTTTGAAACAAATTTAAAATGTTTCATGAACAAATATTTTAAAACGAAAAAAATACATAATAATTATTGATTTGTGAAAATTCTCAAGAAACAAAAAGAAAAAAGAATTTTAAAAAGTTGCGTAATTAACTTAAAATAAATAAGAGTAAAATAAAAAATTATTTATTAATTTAAATATATATATATATAAACATTTATTAATTTTTTTATAGATATATATTTTAAAACGATCACCATCTTGTTGTATTGAAAAGGACAAAATATGTCAACCACCTTTAAACTTTTATAAAATTTGATTTTCACCATCGAATTTTAAAATGTGTGATTTTTACCCTCAAACTCTTAAAACATCTAAAAAATAATTTTTCCATCAATTAAAACTATTAAGTGCTCAAAGTTCATCACATGACTTTTACATGACCTATTTTAAGGTATTTCCATTCACTCAACTCTCACAATGTGGTACCATCCTTCTAATTCTTACAAAATAATTTATATATATGACAAGAAAAGATTATTGCAACTTGCACGTCTCTCACTTATCTTTTTAGATTTTTTTTTTTTTGTAATTCACTTCTACTTTCAAATTTATTTTTCCTTTTTGTAGAGATGCCAAGAAAATTACTATTTGTCAAGAATTGAATCGATTTTTTTTCTTCTTCATCTTTATGTCTTAATCTTGTTTATTAAATGGTAAAATATGTTATTTTTATTATATGGTTATATTCGAAAAAGTGTAAAAGAATAATCTCAAAATTATTGAGTCGCATAAAAAATTTGAAAGTAAATCTTAAAATTATTGTTGATAAATGATGAAATTCAAAAAGAAGAGAGTAAGATTGAAGTCGAAAAAAAATATTTTAGAAATAAAAATGAGAGAATAAGAGTTAAAATCTGGTGATTTTGTATTGTATTTGAGTTTTTTTTTTTTTTTTTGTTTTTTTTGTTGAAAGAGCTATTTTTAAGTGTTCCAAAAGTTTTAGCGCTAAAATCACATATTTTAAAGTTCGAAGGTAAAAATAAAAATTTGTGAAAGTTCAAGGATAGTTAGCATATTTTACCCTGTTAAAAATAGTACTCCCTCCGTCCATTTTTATCTGTCTATTTTAACTACTCCTTCCGTTTCAAAATACTTATCTATGAAATTTTTTTATTTTGTTTCAAAAGACTTGTTCATGTACATATTTTTAGAACTAATGATTAATTTCTTTCCATTTTACCCTCATTTATTTTAAGTCAACTGCACAACTTTTCACAACTATTCTTTCTTATTGCTTTTTGGGAATTTTTACTAACCAATAACTATTATATTTTTAATATATGTAGAATATAAATTTTATCTAAATTGTAATATTGTTTTTAACACTCTTAATCTGTGTGTAAAAAAAGTTTCATGAATAAGTATTTTAAAATTGACGGAATAAGATTTTTGTCCCAATTTATCTGTCTCATCAATAAATTAAGACGATATTAATTGTTTTTTTTTTCACAAATATCTCTCTTTAATACAATGAGTATTTTGCATTTATAGTGAAAAATGAATGTAAATTAAATATGCTTATAACACATAAAGTTTTAGAATTTAATTATTATTTAATAAAAAGAGAGATTTTTTAGTAATAAAATAAGAAATATTAATTAATTAATCGAAAATTTTTATTTTTTTTAAAATCTATAAATCGATTAAAATAGACCGATAAAAAAAGGACAAGTAAGTTTGTAGATGGAACATTAAATTCAGCCAAGTTTTAACGGTTGAAGAAACTAGGGGAAACCCGTTGGGATACGGAGTCAAATATTACCGCCACCGTCACCGACGGGCACGGGTTTCCCAGTCAGTGAGACCTTCACTTGCCGGTTAAGAACGAGTGTAAGGGTTTGTCACCTGGTACATCCGGTAATTCTGTCGGTGGGAATTAGTGTCGGCACCGACACGCCAGATCTCTTCCCGGTAATCTTAGATTTATTTTATTAGCCACTAAAAACCAGGAGGATGCCTCCTCATGCCGCTGTCTCCCCATCGCCCCCAAAAAAAAAATTCAAAAAAGGAAAAGCAGAAAAGGAAAATTTGTGGGGAAAAGAACTCAACTGCCCAGAGGGTCCGCTTTCATTTTCATGTGATTTCCCTTTTGATTGGTCATGTGCAGTGAACGGTCTTATCTTATTTAACTGACGGGCCATTTTCCAGGATTCTAGGCCTCCCAAAAAAATAAATAAATAAATGATTTTATTAATTTTTAATTAACATGATCATTAAAAAAATCATGATTAAATTTTTTAATTTTTTTGAATCATATGATTACAATTCGAGAAAAAAAATGAAAAATATATATCTTGGTTTATTAAGAAAAAGAAATCCAAGTTTTATTAATTTAATAGAAATAATAATAGTAAGAATTTTACTAATTAAGGTTTTATCTTGGTTTGAAACAATTACTCATGTTGCTTCAATTAGAGCACATACCCTCATGGGGAGGCTGCTAGAATTTTACTATCTTATCCTTTTGCCCCACAAATAATTTTTAAACTCAAACTGGCCCTTAAACTTACATTTATAAGAAATATAGTTTTTTTTTTTTTCATTTGTTAGCCGTTAAGTGAAATGCAATGCTTCACTCTTGTCCGAACGTTTAAAATCCACTAACCACAATTTATTAAAGAAAATAATGTTTTTTTTGTGCTTGCCTTTAGAAATGGCTAGCTTTTGACCTTCGAACATTTGATCAAGTAAAGAAGGATAAATTTGCTAAATTGATGTAAATGCTATAAAGTTAAGAAGCGAAGAAAAATGATTCTTTTTTAAAATTCAAAGAGTTGAGTGCGTATTTTATATATGTATATATATACTTTTGTTATGCTTTAAATGTATGGATGGACCATTTTAGATCAAATAGAGAACTCAATTAAACAAAAAAAAAAAAGAGTTTTACATATTAATATGTACAATGCATAAAGAGCAACACAAACCTATGAGATTGATGTTGAAAGTTGGAAGCAAGAAAGTTGAAAGGGAAACATAACAGGGTATATTAGATTGGAAACTTTTCAAGAAAACAACAAAGCAACAATTCTCTTCTTCTTCCCTCAAAAAAAAAAAAAAAAAAATCTAAAAATTGTGTCCTATGAAATTCACATAAAACCAAAGCAATACAAGGAATTGTCGGTCATGCAAGAAGAATAACTTAAAAAAGGAAAAAAAAAGGGAAAAAATTTTGTCTCTAAACTTGAAAAGGACCCTTAAGAAAAATTTTTGGGCACAAAATAATTGCGTGGGAATAATGGCAAGAATGTACCTTCAAAAAATGGCAAGAACACATTCAAGATTCAACTATCCAATCACTATTAGCAATGTTATAAATGGAACATTATGTCTTTACACTGTTTTGGCAACAAAAGGGAAAAAGAAATTGAAATTTTTTCTTGTACCACAAAATCAAGTGTCCTTATCAGATTTGAGCTAAATAATTTATTCACATTGGTTATGAGCATAATAATTATAATATTTACATACACTTTTAAAATAAATTTATTTTTATTAAAATTTTAATAAATATATTTAACTTATTTTGGATGATTCAATTTTTTTAAAATTTAATTTTTACCGTTAAATAACCTCACAAATTTAACTATATACTTATATAATTCAAAATCCGTTATTCTCTATCATTTAAGCTTATGGAAGTTATAATATATACGATGCATGGTCATTTTTGCTTAGTAATGAGACAAATGTATGTAAAAATATTAATGAATTAATAAATTATATATAGATCAGATCTTTAATTTGTAATTTTTTGTTTTAAAAAAGTCAATACACGAGATAAATTATAAAATAAAAATATACTTGGTGTCATACTAATATCATTGGCTAATTTATTTAAATACTTATCTTGATTAATAGCCATTTAATTTTCCGCAAAGGGGGGGGGTTGTCGGGCGGGATTGTGGATGAATGTAACTAATCCTTCGACCACGAATATTATTAATGTTAATAAATGTTTGTAATAGGTGGCAGGTACACGATCACGTATCCTACAACCAAGAACAGCGATTTGGGCACTAGCATGATCTTGACCGTTCAACCTACTTCATTTTACAATTCAGCCAAACACACACAGCCCACAGCCTCAGCACTTCCCCTTCAGAAAATATTTGGGTGGACCTGATCCATCGTGAATCGTTATTTTAAAATATTATATTTTTTAAAAAATATATATAATTTTAAATACATATAATACAATATTTAATGCGGTGGTCTATAGTGGACTGAATCCATCGAAATATTTTCCCTCCTCCTTCACTCTCTACTCCTGCTCAGTCTTGTCCCACTCCCACTCAATTATACAATTATTTATTACTAGGTTGATATTCCATACGTTGCACGGGTTATTATATTATTAAGATTCAATGTATTAATATTAATATATATATAATTACTTAAATTAATTAGTTAATTAGTTAATATTTTAAAATAATTTTAGATAGTATTCAAAGAATAATACATTTTAATGTATTAATATTAAATTCATATATAAATAGTATTTAAATAATCACACATTTTAATGTATTAATTTAAATAATATTCCAAAAATCACACATTTTAATGTATTAATATTAAATATATATATTTTATTAGTTAATTTAATTAATTAAAAATTTTAAATGAATTCAAATATAAATTTTATTTTTTAAAAAATCATTTAGTCACGTGTCACCTTATAATGCTTCCACGTATCGTAATGGTAGGCTTCATCTTCGACTTATATATATATATATATATATATACATACATATATATTGTAACTCTGCCTGTGAGCTCTACGGGTTTTGTCTGCGGTGTTCATTGCCGGTCTCAAGCCCGGATAAAGGAGGAGAGTTGCGGTAAGCTTGTGACGGCCAGTGTAAAATATAGTCACATCTATGACATGAACCAATCGATTGACTTCGTGGCAGCGTTCCCTACTCAGCGACGCACTACACTTCCTAGACCCGGGTGTAGTGATAAATATGCAAGGGTTGCTATGTCGTTACCCGGAAGCAACGCACCGCGTCGGTCCCCGGATGCGGTGTCAAATATGCAAGGGTGTAGGGTAAAAAAGACAGGCTATAAGGATATGATTCGTCTAGCTACATGAAATACAGGATCTTTGACCGGTAGATTGACAGAGCTAGTTGAGGTAATGCGAAGGAGAAAGATTAGCATTTTGTGTCTTCAGGAAACCAAGTGGATAGGTGAGAAGGCGAGAGTAGTCTCTCCATGGGGTTATAAGCTTTGGTATTCAGGTATAGTTAGAAATAGAAATGGAGTCGGGATTATTATTGATCGTAAGTTTATTGATGATGTGGTTGAAGTACAGAGGAAGAGTGATAAGATTTTGAGCATCAAGATCATAATTGGCAGCGAGATTACTACTGTTATTAGTGCGTATGCGCCGTAAGTAGGACTCGATGATTCGGTTAGGCAACAGTTCTGGGATGATTTAGATGAGATTGTCCAGAGTGTACCGTGTGTAGAAAAGCTTTTCATTTGTGGTGATCTAAACGGATATGTAGGTACTGATAAGAGCGGGTTTGAGAGTGTTCATGGAGGTCAGGGTTTCGAAGCTAAAAACGAAGCAGGAACTGCTATTCTTGATTTTGCCTTGGCCTATGATTTGACCATAGCAAATACTTGGTTTAAGAAGAGAGATTCTCACTTAGTGACCTTTAGAAGTGGGTTAAATGCCAGTCAGATAGATTTCTTTATTATGAGGCATATGTTTCGTAGTGGGTGTACGGATTGTAAAGTTATTCCAGGTGAGAGTGTAGTTACGCAATACAGGCTGTTGGTCCTCGATTTTAATTTTAGAAAAAAGAGTAAGTAGCAGAATTTTCGAGTTAACCCTAGGATTAGGTGGTGGAAGCTTCAGGGGGATGAAAGAATAGCCTTTGTCAATAAGGTAGTTGAGGCGGATAATTGGTCTTCTGATATGGAATCGGATCCAGATACTATGTGGAGAAAGATGGCTCAATGTATTAGGACAGTAACTAAGGAAGTACTTGGGGAATCTAAAGGAAAAATACCTCTTAACAAGGATGTGTCGTGGTAGAACAACAAAGTGAAAGAAGCCGTAAGGAGTAAAAGAGAGTGCTATAGAAACTTAAGAAGGTGTAGGAGTGATGAAAATTTTGAGAAATACAAGGTCACGAGAAGAAAATCTAAAGAAGCTGTCAGAAACGCAAGAGCCATAGTTTACAAGGATTTATATGAAAAGTTATATACCAAAGACGGAGAGAAGAATACATATAAATTGGCGCGTTACAAGGAGAAGAAGACGACGGATATAGGTGTAGTGAAATGTGTAAAGGACGAAAACCATAATGTTTTAGTTAAGGATGAAGAAATAAATGAGAGATGGAGATCATATTTTGATAAGTTATTCAACGGGAGTCAAGTCCAAGTTCCGAGTATAGGTAGCCTGGCGCTTTCGAACGAAGAGGTTAACCGTGCATGGATTCGTCATATTCAGAAGTATGAAGTCCGTGATGCCCTTAAAATGATGAGTCCAAAAAAAGCTGTAGGACCGGATGGTATACTGATCGAGGTTTGGAAGTGTTTAGGAGATATAGGTATTATGTGGCTGACAAGTCTGTTCAACAAGATATATAAAGTTAATAGGATGCCTACAGA
The DNA here is from genome assembly GCA_026120185.1 of Voacanga thouarsii. Classification (NCBI taxonomy): domain Eukaryota; kingdom Viridiplantae; phylum Streptophyta; class Magnoliopsida; order Gentianales; family Apocynaceae; genus Voacanga; species Voacanga thouarsii. The sequence continues at coordinate 788,470 of JANUWF010001064.1, read as the reverse complement.
GTGGAGGAAGAGTACTCTGATTCATCTATACAATAATAAAGGAGATGTTCAGGATTGTGCCAATTACCGTGGGATTAAACTCATGAGTCATACCATGAAGCTTTGGGAGAGAGTGATTGAATAGAGGTTACGAGGCATTATACAAATTTCAGATAATCAGTTTGGTTTTATGCATAGGCGTTCCACTACGGAGGCAATTCATTTATTACGACAGATGATTGAATATCATAGGGAAAGAAAGAAAGATTTACATATGGTATTTATTGACCTGGAAAAAGCCTATGACATGATTCCTAGATAAGTAGTTTGGTGGGTGCTGGCCAAGAAAGGTGTATCAATAAAATATATTACTCTCATTAAAGATATGTATGAGGGAGCATGTACAAGTGTAAGGACTAGTGCCGGAGTGACTGTAGAATTCCCTATTAATATCGGGGTGCATCAAGGATCAGCGCTTAGCCCTTTCCTCTTTGCGTTGTGGATGAGTTGACCATGTACTATACGGAGAGGTCGTGCTATGGTGTATGTTATTTGCGGATGATATTGTATTAATTGATGAGACTAGAGCCGGTGTAAATGCTAAATTGGAGTTATGGCGGCAGACATTGAAATCCAAGGGTTTCAGAATTAGTAAGAGTAAAATAGAGTATATGGGATGCAAGTTTAGTGGTAGCAGAAACATAGCCCAGAGTGTAACTTTGGAAGGTAAAGATATACCGTTAGTTGATTGTTTTCGCTATCTAGGATCTATTATTCAGAAAGATGGAGAGCTCGATAGCGACGTTGTACATCAAGTTAAGGCGGGTTGGTTGAAATTGAGGAGTGCAACTGGTATTCTTTGTGATCGTTATGCACCGTTGAATTTAAAGGGAAAGTTTTACAAGGCAGTCAAACGACCTGCTTTGTTATATGGTACGGAATGTTGGGCAACTAAAAGGTGTCATATTCAAAAAAATAAAGTAGTTGAGATGCGTATGTTACGGTGGATGTGTGGATATACTAGGAATGATAGAGTTAGAAATGAGATCATTAGGGAAAAGGTGGGTGTGGGATCTATTGAGGAAAAGATGAGAGAAAGTCGTCTGTGTTGGTTTGGACACGTTCAGATAAGACCGAGGGATGCTCCTGTTAAGGCGATGGAGAGAGTGAGGCAGGATAGGTTAGACAGAGGTAGAGGTAGAGGTAGGCCTAAAACGACATGGATAGAGGTAATTAAGAGAGATATGTCTTTGTTAGATTTGGATGAAAGTATGACGTTCGATAGAAAAAAGTGGCGAGAGAGGATTCATATGGATAACCACACGTTGCCTGACGTTGGTTCATGTAGCCGACCCCAAGTTACTTGGAATTAAGACTTAGTTTGTTGTTTGTTATATATTTTGTAGGGGAGGGGTGCTTATAATTGATCTCTTGGATAAAAAGAATAATAAATCTTCATTATTTTTCAAGTTTAGTAGTAGTATTATAAAAAAAAAATAATTAGTAAGATAATAATTTAATTGATTTGAATATTTAAATTAACTTTTAAGTGATTATCATTTCACTCTCACATGCCATTAGGGAAAGAGCATTAATTAACAATATCTTAATTTTGATTATATATAATATTTACCTCTTATGTTCAAGAAATTATATATGACTCAAACAAAGGCATTAAACTTACTGAAAGGGTTACGACAACGATTCAAGACATGAATGATTAGAAGAGTAGCATTCTGAGACAGTTATTATTATTATTATTATTATTATTATTATTATTATTATTATTATTATTATTATTATTATTATTATTTATGTTGAATAAGATGATTGGTGTTGGAATTTTCACACTAACATGTTGAATTTAAATTTTTCTCGGGATACGAGCTATATACGCACTTTCGGATAGTTGCTTCGGACCTTTATTAATAATAAAAAAAATTAAAAATCTTTACAATTTGTATGATATATCTAATACATTAAATATTGTAGAATATTATATGGTAATGTTTTTATACATTATTTTGATGTAGCAAAAACATTATATGATATACGAAATGTATATAATGTGTATTAATCAACAATTCTTATACGCGGGACAATTAGAGGGACTTGATATGGCAGTCCTTTGCTTCTTTCTTTCCATACTTAATAGTTAATCCACTAGAACGCGCTAAATCTTTTTCCTTTTTGAAAAAGAGACTTCAGAATATTTTGCTAAGCGGAATCCGACCATCACCAACTGCCCTATCAGAGGATAAAACCCTAATTGCATTGAGACAGATTTTGAAAATTTCAACCTTACTTTGTTGTTATCTTTAACTTTTGAGAAAGAAAATACTTGCATTACTCAAAGATCAAATACCATTCATTTGCACAGCCTTCGGAAAACAACATAAGATCCAATACTGTTTGCTACATCGAAAAGGAGCAGTAGATTTTCCTCCATTTCGACACGACCTTGCAGTTGTTTATGAACAGCTATTTTGTCCGAGCTGCCATCATCCCTTGTACTTCAATTCCTTCTGGGTTTTTTTATTGGGGGGGTGGGGGGGCTCTGGGGGGAAGATAAAGAAAAAAAAAAAAGCACTTTGGAAAACAAGAAATGAAAAAATATATGTAGTATACTTTAAAATATTCAAATATATATCCGTGATTATGCAATAGTTAAATTGATAAGAAATACCATTTATTAGATAATAAATATTAAGTTTACCTTATATTCTAGTTAGGGATAGATGTTGGTTTGAATATTTAAGGATCAAAATTTAGTAAATATAAAAAAGATAATGACTAATAAATTTATGAGAGACTCATAATCTTTCATATATAAATATTTTATAATTCATAATTTAATATATTATAATTAATTACGATTTTAAAAAAAATAGAGACTTTGTCCCCTTGTTTTGCCTCATTTTTTTAGGTAATACAAAATCATTTCCCCCCTTTTTTTAAATATAAAAATCATAATTTTTTTAGTTATTAAGAAATGAATTGAGCATTGCTGTATCCAGCTTGAAAATGGAATGTTGTCTTATCACCAGCGGAAAGTCAAAAGAAGAAACTAGAAAATCATTATATGTTCGAAATTATAAACGTTTATAATCATTTCTTCTTTTTGCAAGGCAAAAACTTTAATAATCATTTCTAGAAAAAGAAAAGAAACGGCAGTGGGAAAATCCCTTTCAACCACCCAAAACCCAATGCAAAATAAAGTAAAATTAAACTTTTTTGGAGGATTTTTATATTAAATTGACAATATATATATATATATATATATATGACAGTTATCGTAAAACATAATTAATATTTATTTACAAAATATATTGACGGGAGATCAAAAATCAAAAATCTCAAGTTCAATACTATTATTATATAAACATGTGTTTTAGAAAGAAATTAGTATTTTATTATTGAATTTCTACTATAATTACAGAATAAATATCATGTGGAATCAAATTGTTTCTATGCAATAAAATTCAAAGAGTTTTTAGGCTTGTAGTAAAAATCAAATGAACGACATAATTCTCTGTTCGTTATACAAATAAAAAATCAATGTGAGGAAAAATCTTTAGAGCTGATATAGGTATCATTAATTATTAAATTAAAATATCAAAATTTAATGAGTCATATATATATATATATAGGAATTTCTATATAAAATAGTTAAGTAAATATGAGTGATAATAAGTAATTGTGTAATATTTTATAAATTACGAGGAGGATATTTAATAATTATAAATATATTTATTATTCAAGGGCAGAAATGGTTGAGATTTGGAGCTGGAATTGTGAATAAGAGGTTGATGAGGTTCAATATCTTCTAATACATTCTGTAATATTCTTTACTATATTATTAAAAACGTAATATGTATTTATTAATTTAATAAATATTTATTCAATTCTTATTAATATTTAGTCGATATTTAATATATGTATTTATTAATTTATAAAAATAAATAAACAAGTATTATATTTTTAATAATATATTAAAAGATCCATCGATTTATTGATGAAGCATGTGCGGCAGAATATGAAGGTTAGTGGAGATGTCCATTCTTGGACTCAAATTATGGAATCATCTCTCATCAATTTCAGCAAATCAAAAAAAAAAAAAAACAAATCCCCGATTGGTAGTCACCTGTTTGGACTTTGGACTACTCTCCATATGCAATACGGCTCCACAGTCAGATCACGATGTTCCTGTACGGCGGTCCATGTGGACCCCTGAATCCATTCTGCTCCCGGCCCCACAAATCATCATAATACTCAAGTTTCTTAATCATCACTAAATGCCCAAACGAAAGCAACAGCAATTCTACTAATGCTTTGAGCAACAAAACAAAGCATCATCTTCTTCACTAACATTCTCTACAATTTTGTGCTTTTCTAACACCACTACATGCCCATGAAATCGAATACATTTTTTTAGAGTTTATTGTAATTTATTTTTATTAAATTAAAGAATAGTAATATTTTAATATTACAAATTATGAAAAAAAAAGTTTAAAGTTTATTCATCGATAGTTGATAACGGTATTGATTAATAGAAATTATTTTTATAATAAAATATTTATTTTATTCACGTTAATTATAAAATATTTAAAATAATTTTTTAGATTTATTATAATTTATAAATTATAGATTATGATAAATTAATACTATAAGTTACTCTCTCCATCCCTATTTATCTACCATAATTAAAAAGTTTTAGTGTCTCTTTTTATCTGTCGCATTAAAAAAATTTAAATATCATTAATGTTAATTTTACTACTATACCCTTGTATTAAATAACTTTAAAAAATGAAAGTGTAATAACTTTAGAGAGGGAAAGTTGAGTAAACAAAGAAAAATAATAATTGTAGAGAATATTAAATTCAATGGTACTTTTGAAATGTATAAATAAAGTTGTAGGAATTTAAGAGATTAATTAATTTTTTTAAATTGTGTAAAGTAATTAAATATTAAAAAATGCATTAAATATTCATTAATTGTTAATTAATGATGGTATTAATTAACGAGAATTATTTTTATAATAAAATATTTATTTTATTCATACTAATTACAAAATGTTCAAAAAATCTTTTTGTAGAGAGAACTTGGCACATGAACTATTTGTGAACTTATAATAATCTTATAATTTTTATTATTAAAGTATCGTTATCTAACTTAATAGGATAAAATATAATAAATATAAATAAAAATTTTAATTAACTTTATAAAATTAGACATATTATTATAACTTTGTCAAAACTTAAATATTATATAAATTCAAACATAATACATCTAAAATAAAATTATAAAATTATACTAATATTTTTTATAAAAAACAAAATCACAAAAAAATTATCATATTTCCTTAGTTTAAACAACAACAAACCAAAACAATTATCATATTTATGCCAATTACTGGGGAAATTTTCAAGTCTATAGAAAGTACAACTCAACTATAAAAGACTAAAAGTGTACTATTGACTTCAATTAGATTAGACAAAGGAATGTAAAAATATCTGCCGCGAATCCCTATATCAAGTCACGTGACTTCTGTCCTGGGGATGCACTGGAGCACACACCGGTAACGCCAAGCTGGCACATCCCGTTGATTCCCGCCGTGTGGGCTCCACACCAGAATATATAGTCGGATGCCACGTGGAAGAACGTGTGGACTATCATCTACCGACGCCGTAACGTGCTCTCGGGTCCCACAACGTGGCCTATTTCATCCTATCACGCACGGTGCACATGATTCCCCTCTCTTACCGTTTCGGCCCTGAAAAATTCCAAAACCACACGCGAACATTTTGTTAGGACAATTTTGTCAAATCGCCGAACAAAATAAAAGGTCTGGATAATATCCCATCACAAGTGGCCTACTACCCATGCTCCGCAGAATCCGTAAAATTAAAAATTAAATTTATAATTTTATAAAATATTAAAATTTAAAAAATTATATTTTTATCATTACCTAAAAAATGCAAAATAAAAGTTAAGTAGTCTATTCCTTGATCTACCTTGTAGGTACGTGGCAACCAACCATTCGTTTTAAAAAATTGAAAACAATGTATATTATTTTTTTTTTAAAAATGAAAATCGAAGGGGAGCTGTTTTCGGCGGTCATGGAGTTAGAAGACAGAGAAGGAGCAACTATAGAGCATTATTGCCCATGTAATTTGACTTTAATAATGTTGGATTAAGGAATGTACCTAAATAAAACACGACTTAGGTGGATCAAGTATGACTATCAAGTCAATTCCTGCCTACTTTCCTAACTCCATCAACGGCATGTAGTTTTGTTATTGCGCGGTCTAAAAATCAATTTATTCTTATAATATTTTTTAAATATAAGAAAAAATAACTAATAATGTGATTAAGCTATTTTTGATTCTTTAAAATTATATTTTATATTTTATTTTTTTATATCCACTAACTTTTTTTTCATTTTATTATATCTTAATATCTCTAAACGACGTAAGATTATTTAATACTGTCACTAAACTATTTTCGATTCCTCAAAAGTATTCTTAAATCTTTATTTTATATCTTTATGTTCTCAGTTGAAAAAAACATATATAATAATTTTCAGATGATAAAAAACATACACTCTATTTTGATCCAAGATTTCGTTTTTATTTGGTGAGAGATTATTTTTAATTAATTGAACTACTGCTATAAATTAAATGAGAAAATATATAGAGAGAGGATTATCTCTATTGATTGTAAAAAAAAAAAAAGAAAAAAGTCTTAATGTTTGTCTTTTGTCTCAATTTTACACCAAGTACATTACGAATCTCTTATTTATATGTATTTCTTCAAACATCTCACAAATTTATATTATAAATTGTAAAATTTTAAAAATTACACCTGAACGATCATTGTAGACAAATAAAAATAATTTGCCCAAATATGTCAGATCATTATTCCTAACACTAATTATAGGTTGTGTGCGAGATATTTGGACTTTGATAACAATTATCATTAATATATACTATTCATGATACATTTGACATCAAATTAAGATACCCAACAAATGTTGGGGACTAAAATAATTGTTTACCAAAAGATATATAGTGTGCAAATGAAAGTTTACTTGCCCTATTATACTTATGTTTGGTTTGGTTGGACGGTTTTATAAAAGTAAATAAAAATAAAAAATAAATGTGATAGTAAATGAGACATTTATCTCGTTTGGTTAGATGTAGATGGGGAGGGAAAGTAAATCAAGAGGGAGTACGCTACCCTTCCACATCAACATTTCCTCCCCTTCTAATTTGGGAGAAAGAAAATAAAGTGAAAATAATAATGACAACATTGACCACATTTTTAATATTAAAAATTTTAATAAAATAAATAATGAGAGAAAAATAGTAAACTAAATTAATCATTCTATTCATATTTTCATTCAAAACAAATAAAATAAGAGTAAATACATTAACTTTTCCTAATAAAAGTAAAATGTGCTATTCTTTCTTCCCTTTCCTCTTCCCTTCCTTTTGTGAACCAAACCAAGCCTTAGAATTGATAGGAATTGGGACTTGGTAATAGATTTCTTTTCCCAAACGTAAAATGCTAAGAAAATCATGCACAAAACATTCTTAATTTCCTCGAGATATTTGTCATGAGTCAATTTCTTTTATTACCAAAAATTAAGTGAATCTCACTCTTCTTCCTTCTGTTTGCTCTCATTTCCTCCTTCCTTAACTTGAAAAAGACAACTCACGACCACAACACTGAACCAACACCCCCAACCTCTCCCAACACCCACCCAGGCGAAAAAAAAAGAGGATGTGTACAGTGTACCGACAATCACTGAAGGGTTGAACCCAGCAACGAATGGGTTTGCATCCGTTGAATTGAAGCTCTAACTATATCTTTTTTTTTCCATCCCACGTCTTCATTAATTTTGTCGTCAAAAGAACCTAAGAAAATTAAAAAGAAATAGCATTTCACATGTTCTCCTTTTGTTTTTCTAGTCCATATTCATATCTTTACCCATTGGTTCATTTCGTTCTATTTCCGATTTCATTAATTCTGTGATATTAAAGTAATTGAATTGGTTGATAATGTTTTTTATTACCCAATTAGTCGTAAGTTCGGTACATATTTTTATGTCTCCACGTACTAAAAAGACAAATTTAATAATTTTGCTAAAAAAGAAACATAATTAAAGGGTTTATGTTGGGGAAAAAAAATAAAGAAAACGTGTCATAATATATATCTATGTACTTAATGAAGAGAGAACATGCTAAAGAAGCAATTATCATAAGGTTTTGTTGAATAATATGCCATAACAACTTTGTTTCTTATCTTTGAAGGGAAGAAATGCAAATTTTAGACCCTATTTTTTATTAACAAATCCTTCTATTAAAAAAAAAAAAAACCCATGATTACTTATAAAAAATCAAGCACAAGCACATTTATTTTGATAAGTTCTTGCACACTTTGATCATAGTAATTTTGTTAAATAATGAAAAATAAAAAGTAATACTCCCTCCATCCCTTTTTATTTATCTATTTTAATTAAGATTTTTGTCCCAATTTATTTTCCCATTAACAAATTAAAACGATATTAATTACTATTTTTTCACAAATACATCTCTTTAATACAATAAGTATTGTGCATTTGTAGTAAAAAATGGAAGTAAATTAAATATATTTACCATACATAAAACTTTGAAATTTGATTACTCCTTAATAAAGAGAGAGATTTTTTGAAAATAAAACAGAAAATATTAATTAATTAATAAATAAATCTTATTTTTCTTAAAATTTGTAAATCGATTAAAATAGATAGATAAAAGGGGACGGATGAAATAACTATTTTGAAGCCCATGTTTTCATTTTATGAAAACAAATTTTGTCGCAATGTAAAAAAAAAAAAAAAAGAGTTAGGTTTTAGGCAAATATTTTGAGAAAGGAGAAAAGTCATTTTGAAGGAAGTGATTCAAAGAGTACCATCCAAGTTAGTTAAAAGGAAAAGGATGCATGAGGACTCTTCAACTCATGTCCCTTTGTGTATATGTATATATAACTCTCTCTCTATATGTATAGATGAGTCGATGAGAGAGAGAGAGAGAGGTAATGTATTTTTAGTAATATAGAAGGGAATGATGCAAAGAGTAGAGCTCAAGTCAGTTAAAAGGAAGGTAAAAGATGATGATAACGGGTATGGAAGCCTGATGGGTCAATAATTGCTGTGAGTCTCTTTTTGCTTAAGAAAAAAAAAAAAAAGAAAATTCATGTGAGCCCCAGAACAAGACAACCTTTCAGCTGTTTAGTCACTTTTTGTTGAACTTTTCTTTTTCCCTTTTTTTTTTCAAAAATTTATAAACAAATTGTTCAGGAGAAGATTGATTCCATGTTTCTAAATAAATTAATACAAACAATATTTTTCTTTTTCTTTCCTCCTCAAATATTTCCAATTTCCAAAATTAATATATATTACTCCATAAACAAATTGTTCAGGAGTATTATGTAAAAGATAAAACAAACAAATAAGTTGCAAAACAAGATGAATGGTACTTGTATAGTGATAATACTTACTAAAATTTTATTAGGTGGTTCGAATTTATAGAATATTTGGTTATAGTAAAAAAGAGAAAGAAAAAGACGTGAGAATGTAAATTTGAAAATAAGTAAATAATTTTTCTTATTTTGTTAGAAAGACAATATAAGTGGAAAGTAGATTAAGAGTGGAAGAGCATTTATTCTACGTCAGTAAAATAACTCGTTTAAATTTAAATAAATTAATAAATATTTATTATTTATTTATTTTTCAGCTCAAAATGGAATACCTGTTCTACGTTACTTAGTAGTATAAAACAATATAATCATATCCCATCCCAAATTTGTCATGATCCCTAAGCTTTATCATTTATCTATTTCACCTCATTAATCCTTCTCTCTCCATTTGATAAACAACTAATTACCTTTTTTTTAAAAAAAAAATAGATATTCACTAGAAAAAAGAACATATCCTTTATTTTTATTATCAATTCTTGAAAATTACTACACAATGATGAATTTTTGCTCAGAAAAATAAAATAATAACAGAACCCAGTACAAAATAGGTAGTAGTTTTTTTTCCATATATATATATATATGGACAATACAATCACATCTTGCATTTATACCTCATGTAACAAGTTTTTTTTTTTTTTTTACATTAATTAATTTTACTGGTCCCATATCTCTCAATTTATTAAGTACCATATCTAAAATGGAAAACGAAAAAAATAGAGGGACTAATCAATTAATGCAATTTCTAGCCCTTTTCTATATATATATATTTTTTCAGTCGAGGGTATGTCCTCTTTTATTCCTCTCGGGGACCGCGTTCTCACGCGCTTACTCGAAGCGTTGAAGTTTTCTATAACATGCTTCCTTCTCATTGGTGCAAGTAACGTCATGTCATCCCCACATGAACCAATGATTTCGCGCGTGTTGTTACGCCAGAGAGTGTATACAGAAATCTTCAAAGCCCGGGCGAACTTTCCTTATTACAGGTTTGGAAAAATTGGGTCAGAATAGATTGCGGTTACGTTTGGTTTTGGAAAATTTGAAATTTCGCTTTTCTTTCTAAATGAAAAGTCGCGAGAAAATTTGAATTAACACGGCTAAGTTTGTCTTTTTATTTTTTTAGTAAATATTTACAATTGGACAAATACTTAGATAATATTTTATACTTGCTTATTATATTTTAAATTATTTTTATACTCTAATTTTATGAGATAGACCTCATCAACTGTTAAAAAATAAAATATTCAACTGTTAGATTATTTATTTTAACAACAATTAAGGTATAATTTTCACTAATTCAAATAAAATAATTTGTAACTTGTTAAATTGTTTAAGAAATTATTAAGTTGATAAGAAAATAGTCATTGCGTATTTGAAAAAGTTATATTTTTTTTAAAAATAAATATATTATTAAGCTATTGAAATTTCTCCTTTATTTTAACTCTTTTAAACTTTATAACTCGTTAAGTCATAAAAAAATGATATGTGTATGTGAAATTCTTGAAATCTCTTCAAAATTTTCAACTTTTTAGAACTTGAATAGCACAATATTAGTGTAAAAAAATATTACAAATAAAATAAGATGATTAATAGAGTAAAAAAATATTAAAATATTTCATCCGTTTTAAAATACTTGTTCATGAATTTTTTTTGTTTTATTTCAAAATACTTGTTCATGTATATATTTCTAGAATTAATAGTTAGTTTTTTCCTATTATACCCCTATTTATTCCAAATCAACTACACAATTTTTCAAAACCCGTCTTTCTCTTTACTTCTTAGAAATTTTCACTAACCAATAGCTATAGTGTTTTTAATATAGGTAAAATAAGAATTTTATCTAAATTATTGTATTATTTTCAATACTCTTAATCTGTGTGTAAAAGGCTTCATGAATAAGTATTTTGAAACGAATGAAGTATTATATATTTTCTCTTTTATATATATTTAAATTAAAGAAATAATTTATAAATTAAAAAAATTAATAGTTTAAAAATAAAAGAGTAAAAAAATAATATTTTTTCACATAATATAATTATCATTTATCAGTATAAATTTAAGTTTTAAAAGTGTGAATTTAACCCTCCCTTTCTTCAATCATTAAAAATGTAAAACAAATAAAAAGTAACAAAATTCCCTTTTAATTATTATTATTATTATTTGTCTCTATTAGGTCTGAAAATTCGTGGACAAAGTTAACCTAAACACAAATATCAATACACGTATATATCAACTGTCTACTAATAAGTACACGTATACATGCATACGCGTATGTGTGTATAAATGTGAAAAAAGAAAAAGGAAAAAGAATTTCTGACCTCGGCGAGAGGGGAGTGTGGGACCCGTGTGCAATCAGAGGAGAGAGTACGCAGGGCTGGGGGGGGGGGGGGCGGGTGGAGGTGGCGTTGTGCTGTTATTGAATTGAAGAAGACTTAAACATCACGACAGTGAAGGGTGAGTGTAAAAGACAGCTAGCAATGAAGCAAGAGCATCACCTACCATAATGCCCCATTACTCTCTCACCTCTTTTTAGCCTCTGATTCTTTCTCCTCTCTTCTCTTCAAAACTCCCCATTTCACTTTCCCTCCTACTCTCTGCTCTCTCTCTCCCCCTTTCTGTCTCCGTAGCAAAGGAAAACAACTCTTCTTCCTCAGAGAATTTTGTGTAGCTACCTTGTGTAGTGTGTTGTAGAGTGATATAGGAAGGGGGGTTTTCCCTGAGTTCTTTCTTTTGGGTGTTTTGTTTCTTTCTCCTTCATTTCAGACGGGTGGTTTTGAAATTTGTGCCAAGGGGAAAGGGATAACAATTCTTGAGTTTCGTGTTTCTTTTTACTCGGAGTTGTTTGGGCGGGAGTTTCTTGGAGCGCTTGTTTTTCAGGTTTGGCTCTTGCATTCTGGGATTTTGTCGTTCAATTTTTGCACAAAAGGACTGATTTTTCATGCGGTTCTGACCCTTAAAATTTTCAGCTTTTTGTTGTTTTTATGAAAATTTTATAACTTTCATTCTAACCCAAGAGAAGTGAATGGTACCATGCAAAGATTGACTCTTTATGCCGTCTTCGTTTTCAAATGAGCAACCATTTTGAGGTTTACGCCTCAGGTTTCGCTCTTTTTTCTTATATGTCGCTCTGTTTTAGCATGGCTTGGTTTTCTGTACATTTTTTTTGGGTTTTTACGGGTTTGTTTTGTTTTGCCAAAAAAAAAAAAAAAAAAAAAAGAATTCTGACGCTTTTGCTCCCTCTGAAGCGGTAAGCATTTTGGGTTTCCAAGTTGATTCTAGCTTCAAGGTCTGCTTCACCCTATGGGTCATTCTTTACTAATTTCTCAGAGAAAACCAAAAAATTTCCACAATTGTTTTTTAGCAACCTGTGTCGGTGCATTCTGAAATTCATAAAAAAGTTTAATAATGTGAATCTCTGTCCCAGCAACTCATTTTTTGTAATAATTCTGCTATTTTCCAAGTTCGTTTTTTGAAAATTTTCATGCTTTTTTTTTGGCACTGCTCCACACACCTTGTTTGCTGGTACAAGCATCTTTAACACGCGGTGAACTAGCCCAGCTTATGGTGAAAGTGGCCCCTCACAGTAGCATATACTGCCATATTTGCATCTTTCGCACTTTATTTTGCAACAGACGTATTAGCTGTACGTTTCTCTTTGCCAGCACATTTACATATTAATATCTTTTTTGAAAATTTGCAGGAAAAAGTTTTGAAAGAATCCAGCATTGTAGACTGATGGGGCCAAATTTCATGGATGAGATAGACTGTGGAAGTTTCTTTGATAACATGGATGACCTGATTGAATTTCCACCAGACAATGACTGTGGTAATGGTTTTGCTGTCTCTGGTGACTGCAAAAATTTTCCTAGCATTTGGAACGAGGCCTTGCCGGAGACCGACAACATTTTCTCCGGAAGTAACTGCAACTCTGCTTCTGCCCTATCCGCCGAACTCTCTGTTCCGGTAATTGCTGTTTCTATACAGTGTTCTCATTGCATAGTCCTTTGTAATACACAAGTGTTGCTTTGTACTGGTTGTTGAGACTGCCTAATTTGTATCGTTAATTGAAATCAATGTTTGCGATACGGTCTCCAGTTGTGTTGATCACTACTGAATATACTATCAGGGTGCACCTGATTTTGTTCCCAATCTGGTCCTGTTGGTTCAAGTGAAATTATAGCTTTATTTGGTTGGCTGGTTCAGAATACAGTGAGTAATTCTGCATTTTGTATATTTTGGTCGGGGGGGATTATCATCTCTTGGTTGGGATGTGTCATCATTTATTAGCTACCCAACTAGCAGATGGATATTTGGTGTTAAATTGGTCTGCATATACTACTTGTTAGGTAGTGAATCATAATCTTGATGGTTGAAGATATTTCGTTAGTACATTATCAGAGTATCTTGATAATGATTTGAAGGTTCCATAACTTCTAAAAGGCACCATTAAGGTAAGAAATGTCGGTGGGCTTTGACAGCTTTCGAAAGTGTAAAATTTTGTTGTAGAGTAGTTAGGTGATGTTTTGTCCTTTATCGTGGCGTGTTTTCTTTTTCTGAAATTCAAGTTTTCTAGTTGGAGTTATGTCAAATCCTTATGTTGGTTCACTAATTTAGTTAAGTGGTTCTGGGGAAAAGGCGCCAGGGAAGGAAAGTTAATTAAATCGGTTGATTGGTTTTTTCTAGCTGAATGATCACATGTAAAATATGTAACCTAGACAATATCAGCAGTTTATGCACATATTTTGGTGATATTTATTTTAGTGATATTTAAGACGTTGTGTTTGGTGGAAATTACTACATGAACTCAATCTTTGCGCTTATTACCATAGCAAACCTTCTTCACATGTATGAAAATAGATTGTAATTTGCATGGGAGCTGTTTTGTAGTAAAAATGCATATGCATTTGATAAATGTCTTGAGTATATTGCCCATCCTTTTGCTGTGTTCATGTATCTGATAGAAATCCAACTTTTTTGCAGTACGAGGACATCGTACAGCTTGAATGGCTTTCAACTTTTGTGGAGGATTCCTTCTCAGGTGGAGGGATGACCCTGGGCAAAGACAATTCATCTGTGAAGGAGACATCCCATAACCAATTCCAGACCTCCAGTCCTGTTTCAGTGCTAGAAAGTAGCAGCAGCAGCAGCAGCAGCTCTTGTTCAGGGGGAAAAATTATTCCCCTTGGTTCCAATCACCGTGGTCCACAGCGTGCTCGGAGCAAGCGCTCACGCCCTGCAACATTTAATCCACGCTCATCTATTCATCTTATCTCTCCAACATCCTCTTTCTCTGAGACTCTTCAACCATTTGTTGGTTCTGGAGTTTCTTCGGAATCTGAGAATTTTGCCGAGTCTGAGCCTGCAAGGAAGTTTCCCAAACCAGAGGCCACGGAGCAAAAGAAGAAGAAGAAAGTTAAATTGGCGGTTCCTCTTGGCCCAATGGATATGAATCACAATACAGTGCCTCAAGCAGTCCGGAAATGCTTGCATTGTGAGATCACAAAGACACCTCAATGGAGGGCAGGGCCAATGGGGCCAAAAACCCTGTGCAATGCATGTGGAGTTCGCTACAAGTCCGGCCGGCTTTTCCCTGAATATCGTCCTGCTGCAAGTCCCACATTTGTTCCTTCTCTTCATTCAAATTCGCACAAGAAGGTTCTTGAGATGAGGAACAAGGATGGCAATCAAGCCACCACTGCTATAACAGCACCAACCACCCCAGCAGCCGGCCAGAGAGAAGTAGTTGCAGATATTAAACCTTCACTAGAATACATTTGACATAAAGGTGGCAGAGAACTGTTTTTCTTTAGAGTCATTTCTTATCTGCTTGACTCCTTCAGGCTCATGCAGTTTGTGTTATTGTTTTCCATTTCTTGGTTCATTGGTTCTTTGTACAGAGATGTAATGGTGGGGGGATAGGAAGGAGCATAGATGATCACATTTTAGCTATTAGTGAGACGGAACAAAATGAGACGGTAACGAAAAGGATAGAGATTAATGGAGCTTAGGGCTAGGGGCTCAGCTTTAGCATTGTTTAGGTTCTTAATGTTAAATAGGTATTGGAGTCAGTATCGTTTCTCTTTCTGCGCTTTGTTTGAGTTTCCTTTCCCATCCTTAATGGGAATTCTTTTTGCAGTTCATTTGTATGTAGGTGAAATTTGAAATGAGTACTGCTTTTGAACTCATATCTAAACTTATCTCTCAGCTTCTCTCTTGCTTCTCTTTTTTGCTAATATATGATCTTGTTAGCTTGAACCCGAATGCATTCGGGATTGCACGAGTCACTTGCGGCCTGTGACACTTGGGCTCGAGGAAAAGCGGGTGTTGAAAGCAAAACTGCTGCAAGAAAGGTTGAAATTGGAATCAAAATGTGAACCTATAAGTATAAATGGCACTTGAACAGTTCTTGATCGATTGAATTAGTCTGTGACACAGAACAAACATACGAAAGAATGAAGCTGAATCAAAATTGTGACTGGTAAAGAAAAATGAGAGGAAGAAGACGAAGGAAGAGAAGAGACAAAGTACGTTTTTGGCTTCTTTGACAGAAGAGAGGACTGTGCAGGATGCTGTAGCTGCCAGAGAGGGCATTGTACTGTTCAAAGTGTGCAGTGCTTATTACTGATACTGGTTGTGGAGGGGCCTTTCTTGCTTGCTTGACTGAATGGTCCATTCGATCGTGTCATTGACACAAATATTCATAAATGTGGAGTGGACGGATGCTCATATGTTCAGTACGAATAGTTTTATCCTCCTAGGCTATTTGTTTATAGACATTTATCAAAAGAGATCACGAAAAAACAATATTAATAAAAAGAATTAAAAGTTTAACTAATTATTGATAATAACTTGTCTTAACGATTGTTTAAGTTTCATTCATGTTCATGGATAGAAAGAGATTTTTTTTTTCTTTTGAGCTGATACGGGTTCACATTCGCTTGAGATATATATGAGAGGGATATGCACTCTTCATTGAAAGTTTTAACTTTTAGTGAAATTGATAATACTTTTTTCATTTCATTTAGTATCAGAGTCAGGTCACATATTCGACTCCCACCCAGGTGGGGATGTGTCAACATCTTTTGGAGTTAGATGGTAGGTTCAAGTCCTAGGTAGAACTCTTAGCTTTTGATAGAGTTGGTAACCTCTTACTCATATCATCATTCATAGATAGAAAGAGATATTTTTTAAATTTTATTTTTTAGAACTATTATAGAAATGGTTGATAGTTGATAAGGTTTTACTCATATCATCATTCGATCAGTACAACTTACGTTCACAGATAGAATGAGATTTTTTTTATTTTATTTTATTTTTTAGAACTATTATAGCAATAGTTGATATTTGATAGAGTTGATAGCGCTTTACTCATGTCATCATTCGATCAATATAACTTACAATCATAGATAAAAAGAGATTTCTTTTTTATTTTATTTTTTAAAACTATTATAGAAAGAGTTGATATTGCAAACTCTCAACTTTCACCACACGAATTTAAAAAACATTTTCTTTCAGGTTATGCTTTTAAAAGTTCAGATCAAGTTATAATTCGAGTCTACTACTATAATTCAAGGCAATCAATGTATATAAACATATTATCCCATCAATCTTTTTTTAAAAAAAAAATTTAATTTTTGACCATTACTATCCTTGTTAAACAAAATGGTCGTCAAAAATTGGCCGTTGAATGAAAATTTGGCAGTGATGATCTACAGAGTTTTATCGGAAAGTCTCCTAAGTTGGTCTGATTGAATGGTAATTTGATCTTTGTTGATTTTTGAATAAGTATTATGGTAAATATTCTCTTTTTGTAGGGTGGTAGCTCTTCAAACAAGTTCCATGAATTGGTGAGAAATAAGCAAAGGAGAGAACACGGCAAGTCATACTCTAGAATGCATGAACAAATCCATTAGCCTTTCTCCTACTAATAAAACAAATTAAATAATATATCTTAATAATTAAAAAATAACTTTATGTTTTATTCTATTTGAGAATTTCAGAAAAGATATAAAGTCTCTTTGCCCCCCCTCCCCCCCCCCAAAAAAAACGTTTAAATCTCTTTAAATTTATATTTTGTCGTCAATTTTTTTTTAAATAATAGAATTATCTTTTAACATTTCTTTTTATATAATTTGTCCCTCTCCAATTCCAAATTTCTAGTTCCGTTCTAAAGATTTCACAATCTTTTCTTTAGTAATAAATCTATAAAATTATGAGTCAAATACTAAATATTAAGTGAATATTGAATTCGTCACTTTGTGTTTAGTACAACATTTTAGATTTTACGTAATTTTTAAGCACTAAAGCATAGGTTCAGCCTATCTTGCGAATCAAAACATTGAGGGCTAGTTTGCGAGTTTTGGAGAGAAAATAAAAGAAGAGAATATTAATAAAAAGCATAAAGAAGAGATTACTATTATTATTTGAGAATTTGAGAGAGATAATAAATCATTTTATTTCGCCTTGTTCAAGAGTTAAGAAAGAAAAAAAGAGATATAATATTTTACAAAATTAAATTACAAATTTAACCTTTTACCTTGAAGAATTTTTGGTCAAATTCAAATAGTTGAGGAATATTTAATTATTTCACATTTTAACTTATTTTGACTCTTTCTCTCCAATAAGAGATGGAGAGAAATGATGGGGTTCTCTGCCCCCTTCTTTCTCTCTTTTTTTCTTCTCCTCTAAATCTCCCAAATGGAAGAAATCATCCCTTCTTTCTTTCAAATTATCTTTTCACTTCCCACTTTTCTCCTCTCAAACCAGTCCTAAGGGAGACAAATTCTAGCCATTCCAATGAACCTGTAATTGGATGATATTGCACCATATAGGGCAGGCCTTTATATGTCTACATCATTTTCCAGTTTGCAACTTTAATTTAATTTAATTATTATTTATTATTTTAATATTTTTAATTTACTAGTTCATTTTGAAAAAGAATGTGTGACTCTTGTAGTCACATTGTAATGTTCTATATAATATCTATTGATTCTCCTTCATTTATCCATTTGTGCTATTATGGATCTTACTATTTTTTTTTTTTTGAATTGCATTTTCATTATAATGATCCAAAATCATCTGAACCAAGTAGCAACAAAGGCTTTCTATTACAAGAAGACTTGGTGTGGGCTTTCCCTGTTAGCTTTCTGCAAGTGAAGAAACAGAAGGATGGAAAACAAGCACAGAGCTGCAACATCTGCATTTCCATTAAACAAATCTGAGTTTATAATGTGATGTTTATACTATGTATAGAAAAAATGGAAAACAGCTGTGATGTTTACAAATCTGTATATTCTACCCTCTAAACTATACAAAATGACTAGAATATATTTTCTATCATGCCTCTCAAGCTCACGATGGGGAAAGGAAAACATTGAGAATTTGCTGAGAAATGACTTGAAAAGAGAAATAGTATGGGATTTGGTAAAGAAGTCGGCAAGTTAAAGATGAGAAAGAGTATATTGGAATAAAAATGGGATAATACATTATTATTTTAAGTATATTAATAAGTATAGTAGTAAACATTTGTTCAATAAATTGGAATTATTATGAATAATGATAAGTTACCCCTTGAATGACGAAACCGTATTTTCATATTTTCCATTCTACTAATAAAATCCATTGGAAAGAATAGAAATCAACAAAAGAAAAAGTAAGTGGACTTGACTCATTGAATCATGACTATATTCGCTATTCTGATAGTAAAATTCGATAGAGATGAAATTGGAACAGTTGATCTTTTTTTTTTTATTTCATTAAGGAAGAGTGATAGTTCCATTTTGGAAATAGTGTCGAACAAAGTGACAGTCAATTTCTAAATGCTTTGGTTTCTCATGAAAAATAGAAATTTATGCAATTTGAATTTCACTCTAATTGTTACAGAATAAGAAGGTGGGGGATGATGAAATAACACCTATGTCTATTAACAAGTAGCATAACTAAATAACCTCACTACATGATCACTTATAACTTTATATTCAACTTCTAAACTGGATCATGAGACTATAGATTGTTTCTTACTTTTCCAAGACTTAACTGAGTCTCCAAGAAAAATGCAAAAGCTTGTAGTAGACTTTCTGGATGTAATATCTCTTACCTAATTTGAACAAAAAAAAAACTTTAAGTTCCATAAAAGAAGAAGACAAAAATGTTCCATGAAATAAGGTTCCATGCAAGTATTTGAGGATTCGAACTACAACTATCCAATGCATTGTACAAGTGGTTGCAACAAATTGACTGACAACATGAACAACATAAGCAATATCAAGGTGAGTCATAGTAAGATAAACAAGTCACCTAATAATCTGGCGATATAAAATAGGATTAGAAAGAGGCACCCATCAATTGGTTTGATTTCACATTTAACTCAAGAGGAGTATCAACACATCTATTGTCAGTTAATCTAACTTTGGAAATCACTTCATTGCTATACTTAGATTGAGACAGAAAATAAGCTCTTCAGAGTATGCCACTTCAGTGCCAAAAAAGAAGCGTAAATATCCCAAATTCTTCATTTTAAACTGTTCATAAATGTGCCTTTTTAATTCTAAAATACCTTGATCATCATCTCCTGTGATAATCATATCATCAACATGAAGCGACAATAAGCTTCTACCATGTGAAGGATTGGAATAAAACAAGGTTGGATCAAAAGAACCGTTGGAGAAATCAACATGCTTCATTATGCAACAAAATTTTCCAAACCAAGCATGAAACATTTGTTTAAGACCATATAGAGCACGCTTTAGACAATGGACATGACCTAGAGGAACAGTATAATCAAGAAAAGGTCTCATATAAATTTCTTCTTGAAATTCACTATTCAATAAAGCATTCTTTACATCCATTTAAAATACGTTCCACTCTTTTTTTGCTACAATAGAAATTAAAGTGTGTACAGATGTCATTTTAGCTATAGGAGTAAAAGTTTCCTCATAATCAAGTACATATTCTTAAACATATCTTTTTGCAATCAATCGAGCCATGTATCTTTCAAGAGATCCATCAAATTTAGTCTTAACTTTGTACACCCATTTACACCCAATTAGTACTTTTCCTCCGAGAAGCTCAACAATGTCCCAAGTATGAGTTTTTTGGAGTGAGTGTAATTCTTCACACATAGCTTGTTGCCAACTTGGATCACATGTTGCCTCTTTATTATGCAATGACTTATAGAAAGAGTGAATAGAAGTAAGAAATGATGTGTATGAAGAAGAGAAATTTGTTTTGTAATCCTTGAGCCAAGAAGAAGGACGTCTAGTACAAGATAAATACCTTGTATAAGTTTGAGTTTGTTGTGTGTCAGTGACATTAGGAATAACATTAGGCTCCGTTGGAGAGGGAGTCATATCTGAGAGTGAAGACAAAGGACTTTCATGAGGTGCAACATTTTCTGAAGCAGTAGAGGAGTCATTTTGTGCATTTTTTACAGGATCATTTTTATGTAAAGAGATAGAAGATGAGGAATTATTGTCAGAATTCAAAAAATTAACTTCATTAAAAGGATCAAGAGAATCTACATTTTTTTTTTTGGGTGAGATTAGTGAAAGAGGATGGCAGACAATAATAAGGGATAATTCAAGAAAAGTAACATTTTTAGAGATGCGAAACTTTTGAGCAACAGGATTATAACATTTATACCCTTTTTTGTTCAATTCCATATCCCAAAAATACACAAGGTGTAGATTTTGTAGTCAACTTATTTCTCTTAATTTTAAGAAGTAAAGACAACATAGACACATCCAAAGACTTTAAACTCAGAATAATTAGGTTGAACTCCAAATAATTTTTCATATGGAGAAAATTCACCATTTAAGGATGTAAGAATTCTATTAACCAAATAAACAAAAGTTAAGACTGCTTCTCCCCAAAATAAACTTGGAACACAAGAAGATAAGAGGAGATCTAGTTGTTTCAAGGATATGTCTATGCTTTGTTTTAGATTTTCCATTTTGTTGAGGCGTATAAATTCAAGCATATTGTAAGATAGTTCCTTGTGAAGAAAGAAAACCTAGGAAGATAATAGATGTATATTCACCTCCTTGATCAGTATGGAAGACTTTGATTTTGGATTGAAATTGAATTTGAGCCATAGTAAAAAAATTACAATAGACACTATAAAAATCAGATTTTTGACGCATGTGAAATATCCAATAGTATATAGTATAATAATTAACGAAGGTGACATTGTATGAGGATCCTCCTTTTGATGTAACAAGATTTGGACCCCAGATATCAGAATGTATAAGATCAAAGGAAACATGAGAAATATGTTTGCTTTTACCAAAATGAAGAGTTGTGAATTTTGCAAGTTTGTAACTATTACAATCAAAGGTATCAAAATAAGTGACATTGCCCAAGAGATTTATTGATATCATATACTATTAGTGTGAACTACAAACATGACCTAATCTAGAATGTCACAAGTGAAACATAAATGGATGTGAATTCATAGTAAAAAGCAAAAGTGAGGATTTTACTCTATCTAAAGTAGGACAAAAAAGCTATTGCAAAAAAATAGAGGATCCCTTCTCTATGGCCTGTCCTAATCTGCTTCCTTGTGTAAACATCCTAAACAGCATAACAAAACTTTGTGAAGAATGCATGATAACTAAAATCTATAAGTTGACCAATTGAAAGCAAGTTTACAGAGAAATCTAAGATACAAAAAACTTCAGAGACACAAAGATTTCTAGAATTAAGAGAGTCTAGAGTGATTTTTTATGCATTTCCATATGTAAACCATTGGCTATTTCAATATAAATAGGAGAGGAAAAATCTTTGCAATTTACAAGTATGGATGAATCATTAGTTATGTGATGTGAGGTACCAGAATCAAAGATTTAAGTTGAGGATTTACTTGGTCGAACAGAGTTACCAAAACTTATATAAGTTGCCATAATTGGAGAAGTGGAAGACTGCATGTCAAGTGAAGTAGTAAGAAGTTGCTAAATTTGTTAAGCTACCATTGCTTGGATTTCTCAATATTTTATACTTTGTGTATTGCTTGGAGCTTCAAAAGAAAGAGAAGATGAGTTTGTTGCAAGAGCACTGATATTTTAAAAACCAATTGACTTTTGAGGTTTTCGAAATTGTTGAGATGAAATACCAACACTTGAATTAGGTCATAACCCTTTCATTTTGTTTTTCAACTTTGGACAGTCCTTCTTCTAATGTCCTTTTTCATGGCAAAAGCTATATTCATCAGTAGCTACTTTTTTATTCTTTTAAGTAATTGAACCCAATAAATGTTGAGTTCTTGATGTTCTAATGAGAGCTGAATGTGTTTGTGAGTTTGGAGTTTGTAGAGACTTAAATCTAGTCTCTTCAGTCACCAGCACACTTATGATATTGTCAACACTTAGTAACAGTGATCGATACAGAATTAAACTTCTTACTAACTCAAATTCAGGACGTAAGGCCATAAAAAACTGAATAAGTTTTTGCTCTTCTCTCAACACCTTATACACAATCAATTTTTTTAGTTCCAGCAGATCTATTAAATCTACTTCATCCTAAAAACCATTCATAGTAATATGGAACTTCAAATAGTTTTGTCTTCTTGACGCAAGTTGCGTATTATATTCTTCAATTCAAATTGATGGGCAAAGTTTGATTGTGTATATACTCTTCTGAAATGGTTCCAAACATCCTTCGCAGTGGAAAATGCAAAGAAATACAAATCAATAGTTGGTTCAATTGAATTATTAATTCAACTTAAAATTCTTGCATTATTTGTTTCCCATTCTTTTTGCAGTTTTGCAAAGTCAGGAGTATTGATTGTTCCATTAATATAAACCTTGAGATCCTTATTAGTGATATAAATTTGCATAAGATAGGACTAATAAGAGTAGTTTGATCCATTCAACTTGACTTGAATAACTTGATTCGATTCAGATGACATGATTAGTACTCTTTTCTCATCTCAACCCAAAACAAAGAAATCACACAGAACCAACATACCCAAAATGACTTAGCTCCAGAACATTAAACAATTCAGAAAAATACAGTGGGAACAAAAGAAAACTGAGAGTGGGTAAAAAGGCAGACCGAAATACGATCAATTTTTTAAGAAGTGTTATACACCACTGGTAGCAAAAGGAGCTCAGTTCGACGGAAAGCAAACCAAAGAACAGGAAAAAAATCAAAGACTAGCAAAGAATTCCGGCTTGGTCGGTACAAAACCATACGAACATCAGTAGAAGCCAGCTTGATTTCAAATATCACCAAACGCACAGCTCAAACCACAAGCCAAAATACTCAGGAACAGTTAGAACAAAACAGTACCCGGCACAAACACAACAAACAAACAGAACAAACAAGCAACTATAGGCATTAGGCAGCATAGGAATCCGATGAATTTTTGAGCACACAAGACCCTGCAACTCAGAAACCAATAGCATGAGCTTAGCGCAAAATCCAACAGAAACAGATATCACACACATCAGCTTACCCAAAGAGGAGGAATTTGGCTAAGAACGAAAGAAATCGATGTCGGTTCTAATACCATGTTAGCTTTCTACAAGTGAAGAAATAGGAGGAGGACGGAAAACATGCAGAGAGCTACGACCTCTACATTTCCATAAAACAAATACTTCCTCCGTCTCATTAAAATTGGCAGTTGTTAATTTGGCACGATATTTTATGTAAAAGTAAAAATTAAAATATAATAATAATATAATATAATATAATATAATAAAAAATATGTAGGTCCCATAATACTTTATATCAAATCTAAAAATATAGATATAATATATGTGTGATATATTTATTATTTTATAATAAATTATATAGTAAAAATTTTCCTTTTAAGAAAAGTGTCAAATTTAATGGAACATCCCAAAATAGTAAGTAGGTCAATTTAATGGGACGGAGGGAGTATGAGTTTACAATGTGATGTGTTACACTATGTATAAAATAAAGTAGAAAACAGTTGTAACAATTGGAAAATACTATTCTACCCTCTAAATTATACAAAATGACTAGAATACATTTTATATCACTCCCTCCAAGAATTGCATCTTAGTTCTATAGATGTCCAATTATTGTCCTAACAAGCCTGTGTAATTACTAACCCCCTATGAGTTTGGACCTTTAAATTTTTCCTTTTTGATAATTGGAAAATGAGTTATATTATTAGTAGGCAAGTAATAACATGCAATTACTAAAATATATGAAAAAGTAATATGCCTATGATTTGTATTTTCTCTGTCCCTTTTTATAGACATTTTACTCGTCTTATATTAATATTTTATTAGATTTGATACTTAATTGCATTATACTTTTTCATATACCGAGAACCGATTTTTGGGTTAGTTTGAATTAATCTAGAGCAAAATTGAGAAAGTTTGAGGAGTTTGGAACGTATATAGTACTTCCTCCGTTCATAAATAATTAGTCTAATTTTTTTTTTTAGTTTGTCTAAAAATAATTGTCTACTGAGGTAATATGAATGAAAATAAGACTCTAAAAATAAAGAGTGGGAAGAGAGACAAAGGACATAGGTGAGAAGAGGGAGACGTATATAATTATTAGAGTGATATAATTAAAAAAATAATGAGATTCAAATTAATGAGACGAGAAAGATAATAAAAATACTCAAAAATGTATAGTGGACATTTTAATTATTTTTATTATAAAATTTTATAATTTCTTAATATACATAATTTTTATAATTAAATCAGTTATTTGTGAATAGAAAAAGTAGGTGTATGAATTAATATTTGCATTAGGTTGGAAAAGATCGAGAAAATTAAACTTTTGAGGTGTATACAGTCGTGTGGTTGTATGTGCATGAAGACTTTTCAAGAATTTTTAATTGAAACGTACGAAACTTAAAAAAATTTGAAACACGAGCCCATTAACGCATAAAAAAGACGAAATCTTCCCTGACAAAATCAATGCTAGAGATGCGTTTCTGGGCTAAGGCTTTGTCATATAAAGGTGGGCCTGATTTCTTCGGAAAGGGTTTGTAGAAGAACAAGCCCAAAATGAAGCCCAACAAGTTGGAAAGAGAACTTCATTAATCCTTTCGCCACGAGTTAGCCAAGTTCCTTATTAACACGCTGAGACTCTTGTCTGGCCCGATAATATTTGGGCTCACATGTTTCAGCAATTGGCAGGTTCGGTGAATTTATGCAAACTATTATCTTGGGCTTATAATAATCACTAAAAATACAATTAATCGGTCTATTTAATTATTTTAAATGTTCATATAATTAAATGATATTTTTTTTAAACGTTGATATAACCGTTGGTTTAGGTTGAAAATGTTAGAAATCAAAACGTAGTCAATGTGAAATGAAAAAAGAAAACAGCCCTTCCAAATACCTATGTAACCCGACACAACAAAGAGGACCTTCAAGATTGGTGCAGCGAAATTTGCATCTCCCACAATGAGTGTTTTCCTACAAGAGACCAAACCTTAGTCATAGGACTTACCAAATGCTGTTGAGAAGACTCGGCCAATTCAAACATTTGGAGGCTTTGTATCACCTAAAAAAGAGTTTTTTTTTTTTTTTTAAGAAAATGGCAAAAAGAAAAAAAATATATATATATTCTCCTAAATATAACTGGACCTAGGGAATATGAAAAGGTCAAATTACAAAGAAGAAAATGCAAAAATCTTTTATTGAGACCGATTTGGGCAAAAACATTCCAAGATGGTGTAGAAGAAAGTATCTGCACATCACTTAATCATTTCATAAAGCACTTTATGTGTAAGTAGTAAATGGAGATCACTGCTTCAACGTGGCCTTTATTAGTCAGTCTACTTGACAACAAAGCGTGACCGAGTCCTCTCAAAGGCCACATTACAAAAAAATGATTTCCACTTGAATGTTGTGTTGGTAGTAAGCAAATGATAGTGTTGCGACAGTGACTATTAGTCTACTGCTAAAGCCTTTGCATGGGGTCACTCTGACCCATATTGTTTACTTCATCCTGTCATCATTTTCTTTCTGGTGGGTATATATAATAAGGATGGAACCTCCACCTTGAGGGCCCCCACCACCCTTGCCTTGGAGCTATGAAAAAAGTAAATTGCGGGATGTACTTTAATTAGTAGTCCTAAGCAAGAGGAGCTGAACTCCAGTTGTCAACGGGATTCGAACCCCCACACTACGGATGAACGGTTGACTGCCACAACAGTCCGCCCCTCACTTGCCAACTGAGTTATACCTCGGAGGCTCTGGTGGATAATATATATAGAGAGAGAGAAGGGATATAAAAGTAGACTATATTTTGTTTTTACTAACTTAAAATATTATAAAGAGAGATTAAATTTATATTCATATAACTTAAATCCAAACTCCCTAAACTATAATAGTTTTGTATAATTATTATATTACTTTTAACTCTTCTATTATCAAAGTATTAATTTTTAATTATTAAATTGACTTTTTAATTTTTTTAAATATTTATTCTTAAGCCTTTGAAATCCCTTCTCCATTCTAACTATTTTCAAACTCTATAATCTGTTAAGTCATAAGAAATCGATATATGGAGGCGAAATTCTTAAAATCTTTTTAAATCCCTCCATATTTCAAAAACTATATTGACACGATATCTATATAAAAAAATAATATGAATAAAATGAGACAGTGAACAGAGTAAAAAATATTGAAATATTGCATTTTTCTTGTTAGTTTTTTTTAAAAAAAAATTAAAAGGGTAGTTTAAGAATTAAAAAATTAATAGTTTTAGAATAGAAGAATTAAAGAATAGTAATAATAATCATACAAAATAATTATAATTGAGGAGTGTGAATTTAAACTCTAGAGAGTGTAAATTTAATTCCACCTAATACTACATCAAGTTAAGAAAATTGTGTGATAATTATAATTATAACTTTTTTAATTGTATAGGTTTGAGAAAGTTACAGAAAAATTAGACTGTTGTATAGTGCCACGATAAAAAAAACTGCTACATCGAGTAAACTATTTCTCAATAATGCAAGATATATATCTATATTTCAACCCACTATCTTATATTAAAAAAGGTAACTTAAGCATATATATATAAGAATTGATTTACATGTTATAATTGTTTTCATTTTACATACAAAATGATTATTGTCTTATGATAAGAATGAATCCTTAGTACCACACAGAATTAATGTAAAAACGATGGGTAGAGAGAGGAAAAGGTTGAATAAAGAGGAGCATGAGCTTGACATGTATGTCGTTATATTGAAGAGTGTTATGCATCATCCATCCATTTGTTGCTTTTATGTCTTCGCATTTTATTGGAAAACCACATGATGCAACGTCTGGTTTGCAAGTCATTTTCATGGTTTCTTCATAATTCATACATTGGAGATTATTCTTCAGAATGTCTGCTAATAATTGATCTATTTGATTTTCATTCGTATAATATAATATATTCCTGGTTTTGTTTTGAAAGAAAAAGATAGAAAATTATGTGTGTGATATAAGAGAAAAGCAACTCACATATAAAGCATTATATTTTCTCTTATGTAGTTTTTGAAATGAAATTGGGCAGTGGTCGTATGTGCTTGTGGAGTTCCTGCAGACCATTTAAAATAGTAAATGAAAGGGTCTAAAATCGTATCGCTTATAAAAAAAATGAACGTTTATTCAATTTAAGCACTCAGAATTATTTGTATAATTATAAATAATTCGTATATAGTAAAAAAAAAAAGTAATAAATTAAATAAAATAAAAATTTCCTATCTCTCTAATTGTGTTGTGAAAGAGGCAACTTGCAAATTCCCTATTGATGGCAAAATTGATATGATAGCATGAAATGGGGTCCAAACCCCAAAAGAAGGTCTTTCACAAATAAAGTTTTGTCAAATCCATATCGAGCAATTAATCTTAAAATAACAACATAGATAGCAACTACGAAATTGAAATGGCAAAAAAGACAGAAAATGACAATTGCTGTTCATATATTAAAGATGCAATTTGTGTTGTGGGACTCAAAGGTTTCCAAACCACACTACCACACCATATGCAATTAAGCCACCATAACAGAACACTCCCATAAATGGATATTTGTTTTAAAAATCAATCACTCTTAATCATGCTTTGTCAAGAACAGAAAAAACTCGCGTATAATTACATATACTTATTAAATTTTAGTTTTATTGTTATGTTTCGAGAAACTTTACTTCTATTTGTAGTACGAGAGATTCCGTGAATTCTAATTTGTGTTTTTTTTTTGTTTAATAGAATTCCACATTATTATTATTTCAAGATTTTATAAAGTTCGCATGCCCTCTTCACATAATTTAACATCATTTTTTCTAAAATTTCAGGAAATAAAATATTTTGTCCGTTTTAAAATACTTATTCATGAAATTCTTTATACATATATTACGGCTGTTGAAAACAATATTATAATTTAGATAAAATTCCTATTCTACTCATATTAAAAACACGACAGCTAATAGTTGGTAAAAATTCTCAAGAAATAAGAAGAAAAAAGAATTTTAAAAAGTTGTGTAGTTGATTTAAAATAAATATGAGTAAAATGGGAAGAAATTAATTATTAGTTCTAGAAATATATACATGAACATCTATTTTAAAATAACATAAAAAATTTTCATGAACAAATATTTTAAAACAAAAATAATATAAAGTTCAGATAACCCTCCACTTACTTTGTGCCAAGTTCTTTACATATTCTCCCAAAACATTATAGCAATTTAATCATGGGCTGAGTGAGAATGAAGGTTGGTTTAATCAAAACAACAATGATGCTGATGTGAAATTGGTCATCACTTTTTCTTGAAGCAAATTGTTGACCTTTCTCAAGTTAATAATAGGCAAATTAGTTTATTTTGATCTTTATAAAGTTTATGATTTGTAATATCGTCGTTTTTAATAATTTTTTATGTTGTTATAATCTTTAATAATATTATAATTTGTCAAGTGATTCTTAACTTACTTTTCTAATATAATATATTAAGAATCATAACGGTAACTCTTAATTTTATTAAAGAATCATAATAGCAGAAAAAAATCATAAAAAACGAAAATATTATAAATTTTAAAATTTAAAAACCTAATAGACTAATTTCTCTTAATGATATTAAAAAAAAAAAAAAGACATTGGGTTTTCCTCAAAAGAATGAATGAGTTAAATTAAACATTATCGGTTGTAATAAGGTTAAAATTTAATTATCAAATTAATCATAGAAACCACGGTGGGGAACCAACTTTTTAAAGTCTAATTAATTTATTATTTGTATTGTTAATTACCTTAATATCAGCATTCTTTTAAACTGTTTCTTTCTTCCAAAACTAATAGCCAAAATCATCGGCCGATTAATTTGGCTGTTCTTTAACCTAATATTAATGTCACATTTACTTGTTTTTAATCAAAATGTCACTTCAATTCTTGTGTCCAAAATTACTGTCTTGTTTTTATCTCCCACCTATATTCTTTTAATATATAATTTGTATTGCCAAACAACAAATGGACCACAAATGGGGGCGCAATCTTAGTTTGCTAACAAAAATATAAAATAAAATATAGTACTATATATATATATATATATAATATTTGCTAAAGCTGACCCTCTTATTTTCTTTTTTTTTTCAAATAATGGTTAAAATATAAATTGTAATACTTTTTTTCCCTTTTTTTAATTTTTGTCTTGATCGTGCTCTGATATTCTTTTTATTTTCTCTGAGAAAATTACTATTAAATATATATTAAAAACTTAAATGTTTTGGATTCGAAGAAATTTCTAACCATGTATTTTATTGGATACTTGGCAACCATTTTACTTGCCTTAAAATTAATAAAATTTTTTCTTCTTTATTCATCTATTGACTTTTTTTTTTTTTTTGGATAACTTTTGGTCGATATGTGTTTTTTTTTTTGGATAACTTTTGGTCGATATGTGTTTAAATCAATTGGAATTTCATGGTGGAAGCGTATTTCGGACCAAAAGCTATTTTAATTTTTTTTTTGACAGATGAAAAAAAAAATAGTATATTTTAAAATAAATAAAATAATTAATAGACTAAATTTTTTAAGAAAAATAAGATTTTTTGGTTAATTAATCAACATTTTCTATTTTACTCTCAAAGAATCTCTTTCCTTATTAAGGACTAATTAAATTCCAAAGTTTTGTATTGTAAGAATATTTAATTTACTTCTATTTTTCATTACAAGTGCAAAATACTCATTGTATTAAAGAGTGGTATTTGTTAAAAAAAATAGCAATTAATCTGTTAATAGGACAGATAAATTAGGACAAAAAATCTTAGTTAAAATAGACCGATAAAAAAGAACACAAGGAGTACGTGCTAACAAAAATATAAGGATCAAATGATAAATCTTAAACTCTAACTAAGTAATATTTATTATGATCTCATTCAGTTTCAAAATAAATATCACTCGTAAAAATTTTCTTTTATTTTAAATTATCTGTCATCTTGTAAAATAAAAAAATATATTTATTATTTTTTAATTACATCTTTATTATTTATTACTGAACTAAATAATAACATTAATTAAATTTTAAGTTTCAAAATAATTCTACAAATTTAAAAGAAAATAATCCAATCTTTTTCTCTAAAAACTCTAAAAATATTAGAGTTTTTTTTTTTAATATGACAGTTATTTTGAATCTGAATAAAATAAATAAATAAATAAAGGGATTAGGGTTTTGTCGAAGGCGGGTTTCGAGCTGTTGAATCGGGTCTTTTGGGATCAAGTTTGTAACGGTTGGAAATGTATTTGGTAAAAGAAATAGCATTGGATTCAGAGCAAAGAAAAATCAAAACTTTGACATTCCCAGATTTCTGGGCAAATATCGCATGCACTAATTCACACTAATCTTACTTAATTATGATAATTAATTTTGATTATTGTTTAATTAAAAAGGTCAAAAGTCAAAGTACATAAAATCCTTCGCTGCTTCTTTGATTTCATGCATGGTGGAGATAAAAGCGGACGCTGTTACCATTTTAAATCCTTGGTTTCTTACTTCCTTCACCCTCGCGTGCTCACCACTCCCTTGCCAATATATATCTCCAATTTTTCTTTCTTTCTTTCTTTTTTTTTTTTAATTACAATTACAATTTTTTGTTTTCAATACTTTAGGTAAGGAAATTAATGTTTCAGTCTTGGAATTCCAAATCATAAGTCAAGGCGTTATTGAAATTAACTGGTCTAAAATCACTTTTGGATTTGGATTACTTAATGTTAAAATATATTCTCTCTATTTTATATTATTTGAACTTTTAATAATTTATACACAAATTAATAATACTAAAATCAATAAGTAGTACTTTTTAATTGTATTTTTAAATTTCCTCATCATATTTGAGTAACGTTATATTACAAGTATCTTATCCGTCTTTACACCGAAGTGTTTTGAAGAATGTAAATATCGAAATATATATAATATATAATTAAAAAATCAGAATAAATATCAAAACTTGTTGCCCGGTAAATATGAAATGAACCAGGGTAAATATGATAGAATCGCGGTGGCTGTTATAAGGAAGTACATAGTACTAGCATAACTAGTCAAAAACTCATAGAAGGCACTGGCAAATTAAAATATTGGCTTTTGCACTTAGAATCTTGCATAAAGAAATCCTGGGAAACAGCCTTCCCGAAAATCTCATCGTCCAAATTCATACATTAATTTTAGAGGAATTTAATATTCACAGAAATGGAGAAAGCTATTACTTAAATGGGGAGACTGTTGTATTGTGTTACTTGTCAATTTCAATTCTCTCTGCCACCCTCTGGTCGGCAACGAAGCTTCAGCCTTCAGGTGTCTGTGTTGAGTTGAGTGTGTATGTGTCTCTTGTCTGTGTCTGTCCCTTTCAACCCACTGTGTGGTCTATCTCCCCGTGCTTAAATTCCCTACAAACACCTCCATTCTTCTCGTTTATCTGTCAAAGATTCACAGCACTACCAATCAATCTTACAACTCTGAAATTGATTAGAAAGTGAAAGGGTTTGGAGGACAACCTTTAAAGGGGTAGATAGAATGGAACATCCTCCTCCTCAGATTACTATATCTAACAAAGCCAACACCATTTGAAGGAGGTAAGTTTGATGCGTAAGAGCCATGTGGTTGGTATGTATGAAAATGTGTTAAAAGTTATAATCTTGGAGTCTAATTGTTGGTGACTTTTTTCTTGTTACAGAAATTTGCCTGAGAAAGAGTGGATTCATCATCAATTTGTTGATTTTAGTTGTTTGAGGCTTTTGGGCTGTGAAACAAAATGATTACGGTTATGGATTCGGCTAACAATGAAATGGAGAAATGCTTGGAGCCTGAACTATGGCATGCCTGTGCTGGTGGGATGATTCAAATGCCTCCGGTGAACTCGAAAGTTTTTTACTTTCCTCAAGGTCATGCTGAACATGCCAACAAGAATTTAGATTTTGGCAGTTTTCCTGGAGTTTCATCAGTCATCATGTGTACAGTGTCATCCATCAAATACTTGGCTGATACTGATACGGATGAGGTTTATGCAAAAGTGAGATTGGTTCCACTGAAAGGCAATGGCGGTGATTCTGATGATGATGGCGGATTGTTGGGTTTCGACAAGAATGAGAGTGAGAAACCTAGTTCCTTCGCAAAAACACTGACGCAATCTGATGCAAACAATGGTGGCGGTTTCTCTGTTCCGCGGTATTGTGCTGAGACTATATTTCCACGGCTAGATTATTCGGCCGAACCGCCGGTGCAGACTATCCTAGCCAAGGACGTTCATGGGGAGGTATGGAAATTTAGGCATATCTATAGGGGTACACCTCGTCGTCATCTTCTCACTACTGGTTGGAGTAATTTTGTAAACCAGAAGAAGCTTGTTGCTGGGGACTCTATTGTGTTCTTGAGAGCAGACAATGGCGATCTTTGTATTGGGATTCGTAGGGCAAAGAGAGGAATCGGTAATGGACCTGAGGCACCATCTGGATGGAACACTGGAGCTGCAAATTGTGGCTCTTCTCTATATGGGGGATTTTCTGGGCTTCTAGGTGAGGATGAGAGTAGATTTATGCGAAACACCAAGGCAGGAAATGGAATTAGTGGCATAGCTTCGAGAGGAATGGGGAAAATAAAGTCTGAATCTATTACTGAAGCAGGGAACCTTGCTGCCAATGGCCAGCCATTCGAGGTGGTCTACTATCCCCGAGCAAGCACGCCAGAGTTTGTTGTGAAGGCCCCAGCCGTCAAAGCTGCTATGAGAATCCAGTGGTGTTCTGGGATGAGGTTCAAAATGCCTTTTGAGACAGAAGATTCGTCTCGGATAAGCTGGTTTATGGGAACTATATCCTCTGTTCAAGTTGATGATCCCATCCATTGGCCTAACTCCCCTTGGCGCCTTCTTCAGGTACATACTGAATTCTCAGCAGTTCTTTACAATTAGACCTTGAAAACTTGGTTAATTTGTTATGTTAATCTTGCAATGCTTGAAATTTGTTGATTGAATAGAGTTTATGCCTTATACATCTATGCCTTTTACTGTTCTTGGTAGGGTTTTCTTTTCCTTTTTGGTGGGTCAAGTAAGGAACAGAACTTGACTCTAAGGTCTCTCCCTGCCCAAGGGCGAAAGATATCTGCTTTTGGACTGAATTTGATTGATTATTTATGTTAGTCAAGTCAACAATTTGGGACTCAATATATGCTATTGTGAAGCTAAGTGTTAATCGGCTGCTATATGAAATTTTCCGTAGAATCTAATGAATTACTTCCATAATTGTTGTTTCATTTTTTTTGTCAGCAATGAGATTTCAAGTTCTCTAGAGGTTCCATACTTGTATCTAAAGGGTTTCTGCTCTTGAGTCCGGCAGCTGGTTTGCTGTTTGATTGATTGCTGAGGTCTTGTTTAAACTTTGATTTGCAGGTGACATGGGATGAGCCAGATTTACTCCAGAATGTAAAGCGAGTGAATCCATGGTTGGTTGAACTGGTATCAAATATGCCGGCTATCCATCTTTCCCCCTTCTCTCCACCAAGAAAGAAGTTGAGGCTACCACAACCTCCGGAATTTCCCCTCACTGGCCAACTTACCATGTCATCTTTTCTCAGTAACCCCTTGAGTCCAATCAGCCCCTTGTGTTGTTTATCAGATAACAACGTTCCTGCAGGCATACAGGGAGCCAGGCATCCTCAATTTGGATTACCCTCATCAGAACCCCTCTACAACAAACTGCAGGCGGGGCTCTTACCGTTCAAATTGAAGCAGTTTGATCTTGCTGCTACACCTTCTAACCGTGATGATGTGATGGAAAATTCTCAAACCAAGGAAAACATATCTTGCTTGTTGACGATAGGAAACTCAGCACAAGAATTAAAGACCACTGCTCAAACAAAAATGCCTGTGTTCATTTTGTTTGGCCAGCCAATTCTTACCGAACAACAGATTTTTCAAAACACATCTAAGGACACATTCGAGAATAGTTTATCAGATGGGAAGACAACAAATTTGTCTGGTGGTTCAGGATCAGCAGTTATTCAAAATGGTACTTCAAACCCCTCTGTAGATGAACTGTTTCCATGGTGTAATGGCAGAAAAATTGAGTTTGAACTGGATACTGCTCATTGCAAAGTATTCGTGGAATCCGAAGATGTTGGCCGGACTATGGATCTGTCAATTCTAAACTCCTATGAACAATTGTACAGAAAGTTGGCAGAAATGTTTAACCTAGAAACATCAGAAATGTTAAACAACGTACTCTATCAGGACATGGCAGGCAATGTTAAGCACACTGGAGATGAACCCTTTAGGTACAGTCCTATCCAATACTCTTCTTTACTTAACAAGATTCACCTACATTTTCTGAAATCTTACAGTTACTGATTTCACTTTTTCTCATCTTGTGTTGCAGTGATTTTCTTAGATCAGCAAGAAGGATCACAATTTTAACTGATTCGGGAAGTGATAATATAGGGAGGTAGTTTAGGGGGGAGGTGAATTTGTTAACTGTACAGTTGAACAACCAAGATGTTAGTTTCAATCAACCCAGCTTTGTTTTTTGGAATGTATTTCCTTTTCTTTCCCTCTCCTTTGTTGAGGATAAAATCATCCTTCAATAGGATTCGAAAATGTAAGCTTACTGTTTATGCTTGCTATCATCTTTCACCAAGATTTCTTTCTCTGCCTTTGTTGTTTGTATACTTTCTACTAGTTTACATTGCCGTCTCATTTCACAAGCTGGAAGTTTTAAATAGCCAAAACTTAACAAGAAAGCAAATTCCAAACTAGCATTATAGGTTCAAATCTTAATCTTTTTTACATGTGTTCGTCACATAAATAAAATTTGTTTATTACGATTTTATCTTTTTCAAATATAAGTTATTACACGATAATTTATGTGAATAGTAATTGCACGTCTTTAAATAGCAGGTGCAGGGTTTGTAAATTGCGGTTGCCAGTTTTCTGATTAGAAAAAGAAAAAAAACACACACACACACGCACGCTTACAATTACAAGGGAAACAGATGTAATAAATTGAATTCACACGCATAAAATAAGCAAATTCCAAGCAAGGAGCCATGTGGAAACGAAGAATTTGATGAGTGACTGTGGGAATAGTAGCTTCTGCGAGCTGGCTACTGCTCTAATCCCAAGGCCAGTGAAACAAAATGTCCAGTTCTGGTGCCGTAAGACTTGGCCAAATTTTTTACTCTTAGGTCGTCGTTGAGGATTGATTGGGATTCAAAACCGCTTAATTGATAATTCTCCTCATTTGATGGGTTTTTTGTGAAGTTGTCGGCGGTCAAACAACACGCTTTTACATCCTCTCTTCTGGTAGGAAATCATTTTGTTAGATTACCTATTATACCCTTTACCCAACGGTTTTTTTTTTGAATGTTTTGCATTAGGCTGTGATGAAGTTATAGACTGGTCTACCAAACTACCCCACTAATAATTTTTTACCCAATAGTTGTGATTTTTGCATCATATCCATCTTTTTGCGAACCTTCCAATTTTATTATTCTTTTCATTTCATAATATAAGTCGTTTGACTTAATTTCACATCTATTAAAATTCTTTAAAATAATATAATTTTATATTTTTTCTTTTTAAAATACCCCTATTTAAATATTTTGGAAATAAAAGAAGAGAAGAGAAGAGAAAAGAGAGAAAAAAAGAAAGAAAAAGAGAATAATAAATAAGGATAAAAATGTAAAAGTAATTTTAAAACTTTATTGAAAAGTTCCCAACGACTTATAATTTGAAACAGCGAAAGTAGATTCAAACGATTTATATTATGTGATGGGGTATTAAATATTATTTCTTTTAACAATTGTACCCCTATTTTAAAAAATTATCAATTTTATTCCCAAAATATTTAAAATGGAACAAACTAATCACATGCGTTTGTTTATATAAGAATTTTGAAGTGGAAAAAAAAAAATGGGGAACTCGCCCCTAATATTGAGAACTATTATGACTTCTGCAAGCTTAAAATTGCTAATTTTGTAAAATAAACAGTATAATTACAATAATTACAGTAACTTAAAGGGTAAAATTGAACATTTTGTAAAAAGTAAAGGTATAATTGTAGAAGTTGAAAACATAGGGGCTGTTGAGCCAAAAAAAAAAAAAAAACGAAAACATAGGGACTACACGTAAATGTTATAAGTAAATAGTTATTATTCTCGTATTAAAATTTTATTTTTTAAAAATATTATATATTAATAATACACTATGTTTTTTTTTTTAATTTCATATCTATTTTATAAATTTAGTATTTTTTATTATATTTACACCAATTTATCTTTAATTTAATTATTATGAGCAGTACTAATTTACCCTTTTACAAAAAAAAAAGAAAGTGTATATAGTTGTACCACGCGGCGCATTGAGGATTGACTTCTCAAATCTCACTTGTGTGAAGTGGCAGTGGACAAACAAAGATTATGGGATCAGAAAAGTGCTAGTTCCACGCTCTGGACAGGCCTGTGGTTCGCACTCTCTACCATTGGACGGGTAGCAAAAATAATAATAATAATAATGATCGAGAAGGGATTTTTAAAGCTCAGAGTCCTTTGTAATTTTAATTTTCTGATTGAAAGCCCATTTTTATCGAAACAAAAGCAAACTAAGGTATATATATAGGATTGTGTTTCAGAGCCTGGATGTTATGTGGAATCAAACAAATGAATCAAATAAATAAATTAAATAAAAACTGTTTGGAATAGTTGAAGTAGAGTGGTTGGACAATTACTCCACTTTGTTTTGATTGAAGTTACGGAGGCCTTTGGTATGCCTATAGGCATGCCTTGAGGGCAAAGATATCTGATCCAACCGAGAGAGTAGCTCTTGTTTTGAGTATAAAACTCAAAGAAAAATTATGAGGGTTCGAGAAAATTCTCTAGGTACTTTTTAGATAATTTTTTTTTAATTTTGAGTGTGAAAAAATATTGTATTTGGTATTGTGTGGTTGTAATAATTTTTTATATAATGAATATTTTTCTCGATTGTCTTTTGACAACGGTTGTGATTTTTCTCTATTTTTTGAGTTTTCTATATAAATCCTTATCTTATTATTTTTTCTGTGGTTGTTTGACTATTTTATTAAGGGTAGTCTGTGGGGGTAATAGGGAATATTTTTTTCCCAACACTGGCCTCGATCTAATTTATTTATGTTACGTTTAAAATAAGTTTGAGTTTAATATTGTAATTCAAATTCTAAATAAATTAAGTTTGCATTAAGTTAAATTTAACTTGCTCGGTTTGATTAAAAATATATAATAAAGGAAAAATTAAAGGTATTAAAGAAATAAAAATTTAGTTTCATCAGTCACAGAATTAATTTTCATTTCAAATATTGTTTTTGGATGATCTACTCACTTTCTCCTTTAACAATTTTTTTTTTGGGGGGGGGAGAAGTTTCCCTTTTTACTCTAAAAACTAACCAAAAAAAAAAATACTAGTAAGCCTAGATAATAATATATTCATAATAATAAAGTACATAAAAACTAATATTTTAACATCTATTTTCTTCACAAAATAATAAAATTCTTATTCTTCACTTTCACTTTTCTTTACTAAAGATATCAAATAATTTATATTATCGTTATCAAAATATAGTACCATTATCAATATTTGCACCATCACCGGCCTCTTCCCCCTCCTCCATTGCTCATGTTCTTACCAAATTATATACTATAAAAGTTACAATCTTTAGCGTTATCATTAAAACTAATATTATAGGGAAAAAACTACTATCACTTTTTTTCTATTATTATTATTATCAGTGACATTTAATGGTACTATTTAAAAGTAGAGTAATAGTTGCCATAATCAAACAAAGATATATGTAAATATATTTAGAAAACAGAAGGAACAGAAAGAAGAGAGGGAGGAAGACTGGTATATAACTTTAGAAAACAGAAGGCGCGTGAAGAAGGAAAGAGAAGTTCACGCGTGGGTCTAGGATGGGATAACTTTAACGTTGGAATGACACATGATCACAAACGCACAGCTCCAACAGTATACAGACATTACGACACATTCCCCATACGCAACTGAAGTAGGACCCACATTCCCGATGTAATCACAATCATCACACCAAAGCAACAACTGGGCTCACGTGAGCCTCTCCGCAGTCAACAACACTCCATCCCACCTCTCCTCTGGCCCACACAACAAAAGGAAACAAGGATTCGCCGGGTCTATGTCTTTCCTGTGCCCCGTGGGCCCCTAATTGTAAAAGGCTTTTTTTCTTTTTCAAATAACATTTTATTGAAGTTCATCCCCGTACTCAGATGACAATTTTTTTCGTCTAAATTAGGAATTCGATTCAATCTAGTCTAGTCCAATTAGATCAAGAATTCTCCAATTTAAATGAAGACGGGTCGGGACAGGCTTCATTCCTCGGCCTGCCAATTAGGGACGAGTCGGGAACAGAAATTGCATGATTCTCGCTCCTGGCTCATTTTACATATATGTTATATTATATTATATATATATTATATAAATAGATTATATAAATTATATATGATTATATATGTATATAAAGATAGATTATATATGTATATAAGTAAAATAAAATAGAAAAGAAGAGGAAAAAAAGAAAAAGACAAAATTATCAATTATCAATTTTACTCTTACTAATCTAGTGATATGATAAATACGTGAATTATTGAAAACTAATACAAAAGTTTTCTATACGATTAAAAAGTTTTGAATAAAAATATATTGAAGGCAAAATTTTTTTAAAAAAATCTTTGTAAATATTTTCGAGTCTAAATGGGCTCACGCTTCCCTATTGGGTCGGGACCGAAAATTATTTTTCCCCGATGAACTAGGGGCGGAGATCCCTATCTTTTCCCATAGTGGGGTCGAGATTTCTAATCCCCGACCTGACCCATTGCCATCTCTACTCACACATGACACAACACCTAGAAAATTTCTTCAAATCCAAAATTAATTCCAGATTATTTAGTAAGTAAATTAATCCAAAATTGTTTTCATTGGACTCGGGTCAATTCACTTAAAAACATAGTCCGTTTACACTCCAAATTATATGCCATGTATAATTTTTATATGAAAATTCATTTATTTCAAGTAATTCATCTAAATTTAAAAATAAAAATAAAAATAAAAATATTTAATTTAGGACAAAAATTA
Organism: Voacanga thouarsii; assembly: GCA_026120185.1. Taxonomy (NCBI): domain Eukaryota; kingdom Viridiplantae; phylum Streptophyta; class Magnoliopsida; order Gentianales; family Apocynaceae; genus Voacanga; species Voacanga thouarsii. The sequence continues at coordinate 748,385 of JANUWF010001064.1, read as the reverse complement.
ATAATAATTAATTATTGTAAGAATGAATAGGGACATGCAATCCATAGCTACTTTGGTGTTTTGTGGCATATAATTACAGAAGGCCTGGGACGGATTCATGGGGTGTTCAAATTTTTTTAAAATTTATATTTCGTTCCTTTAAAAATTTTTAAAAATTGCTATAATATTATTCACTTAATATACTATTTTCGTTTCACAATATAAATTATTTTAAATTTAAATTTTTTTTTTACAATATAAGTCATTTTACAAATTTTTATAAAAATTTATTACTTATTTCCATCTCTATCCCTTCTTACAATCTCTCTCTTTTAACTAATTATGACCCAACTCTCTCCAATTACTAAAATAAACAAAGACTTAATTATAAGCATTTTTAAAAATTTAATTTTAAAATTGTTTGAAATTTATGAACCTCTAATTTTGTATATAAGTCTAAAACGACTTATGTTGTACAATAGAGGTAATAATTTATTCCCAACCTTAAGATTCTACTACATCCGTTTCTTTTTATCTGTCTATTTTAATTAATTCACAAGTTTTAAGAAAAATAAGATTTTTTAGTTAATTAATCAACATTTTCTATTCTATTCTCAAAGAATCTCTCTCTTTATTACTCCATCATGTCCTTATTAACTGTCACATTTTTGTCATTTTTTTTGTCCAAATTATTTGTCACTTTGTGAAATTAAAGAACTATTTATTACTTTTTTTTAAGTTTACCTTTATTCTTTATTGATCCACTAAATTCTCACATTAATTGATTTAGAATTTATCAAATTAGTATTACATTTTTCAATACAAAATTGCCCAATAAGTAGTCTTTAACTAAAGACTTTGTGTCATTTGGTTAAATGAGGAAGAGAGAGAGTGTGTGTGTGTTAAATGAGGAAGGATGTTAGTTTTGTCATTTGGTTTTAAAATTATATAGGAGTTTGTATTTTCTTAATCTATGTGAAAACTTAAAATGTGACACTTAATAAGGATTAGAGGGAGTAAGAAATAATCAAATTTCAAAGTTTTATGTGTTATAAGCATATTTAATTTACTTTCATTTTCCACTATAAGTGTATAAATACTCAATGTATTAAATAGGGGTATTTGTAAAAAAATAGTAATTAATATAGTTTTGGTTTGCTAATGGAACAGATAAATTAGGACAAAAATTTTACTCTCTCCGTCCACAAATAACTGGTCTAATTTCTTTTTTTGTTTGTCCAAAAATAACTGTTTACTTTCTAAATGTATGTTGTATTTAATTACTCCCTCCATCCACAAATAGCTGGCATAATTTTCTTTTTTATTTGTTTAAAAATAATTATCCACTTTCCAAATGTAAGTTGTAGTTAATTATTTTTTTTTAATTTCACCCTTAACACAATTTTCTATCAATTAATTAGTATTACAATTACCTATACTGAAGTTTTTTTTAACTAACAATAAAATCACGTTATCCTATAAAAATAGTCAAAAGTATAATTTAACGAGTTGATATGGGTAAAAAGAATATTCTAAAACAAAGAATCAGAAGGGAGAGACAAATGACATAAGTGAGAAGATGGAGACAAATGTAAAATTATTAGAGTGATGTAATTAAAGGAGCGATGTGATTCAAATTAATGAGATGAGAAAAATAATAAAAATATTCCAAATGGTATAATGGATATTTTCATAATTTTTACTATAGAATTCCACAATTTCTTAGTATGCATAGTTTTTACAATCAGGTTAGTTATTTATGGACGGATGGAGTATTAGTTAAAATAGATAAATAAAAGGGAACGAATGGAGTAATTCTGAAGAAGACAATGCACATTAATTAATACTCCCTCCATCTTATAATATAAGTCGGTTGAAATCACTTTGTTATCCCAAATTATAAGTCGTTGGGAACTTTTTAATAAAGTTTTAAAGTTATTTAAATACGAGTATTTTATAAAGAAAAAATATAAAAGTATTTTATTTTTAAAAATTTTAATATGTGTAAAATTAAATTTAATGACTTATTTATATTATAGGACAGAGGGGATATTAATTGATGAAAAGTTCCGCAGACCAATACCCCCGCGTGCACGGGGAGAAAGCGTTGAATGTGAGGGCTTGGTCTTGCAAAATTTCATGTCTGCTGCTTCAATTAAAAAAAAAAAAAAAAGGATCGTGGTCCAAGATCCAAGAATTGCATATAGATGTTTTTGCCATGGTCCAAATATTTTTTATTTAGTGTTTAAAAAATTAAAAGAAAAAAGAAAAGTCAAGGGTCAACCCTTGAAGTTAGGTATCCCTTATGGAAATGTCCAATCTAGGTTTTTGATTTTCTTGTTCCTAGGAGTAGTAGTGCCACTAGTATGGTAGATTCAAAGAGTTATGAGATGTGTGTGCATGTGTGTGTATGTGTGTGTGTTTCTTGATTTCAGGAAACACATCTTCCAGCAACAACTTTGTGTTTAGCAATATGGCATCCTAAGTCTATTGCTCTTGGGATGATCATCTTTCCTTACAACACGGGTTGAAAAAAAAAATCATAATGTAACTGTTTCATTTATTTTTTTTTTGGGTTTTGAAATATGATTTAAATTTTTGGTACCAAAATTAATAAAGCTATTAAGGGGATAATAATATAAATTACCCAACATAACTAACCACATCTTTCTTTTTTAATGGCCTTTTAGGTTAAATCTTACTTTTTAGAGTACTATTTTATGATGATTACTCGGTTTAGTTGGTTTATATTAGGATTAATTAAATGTTTAAAATTAATTAATTAAATATACTTGATTACAAATAATGTTAAATATATAATTAATTTGTTTTTAATTTTTAATTTTAGTATTTAAATATTAATTTTTAGACTTCACTTTTATCAATCGAAATGTTTACATGCACAACTTCAATTAGATAACAAGGCATCAATTACCAATCAAATTGAGGTAAAATGGTATTTCAACCATTTATGCTGGCCTACCAAACCTTTTGTTTTTTTTTTTAAATATACGAATAAGACCTGATGTGAATCAAATTTAATATTTATTATGAAATATTTTTAATTAATTGAGGTATAAATCTGTCACATGCTGATTTCTTTTTCTATGCCTTTTTTTTCTTTTTTGGGGGGGGGGGGGGGGGTAAATATTTCTTGGCAAGTTCTAAGTCCTAATATTTGCTACCAATTTAATATACCTCATTCTCATCTTCCATGTATTGGGTCTTTCCGGGACTGAAAGGTTATATTTGGATTGGTTTTATAAAAATATATAAATATAATTTTAAAATTTTTAAAGAACTTATAGACCCAATGACTTGTATAGTGATGTATTGAGACTGGGTGACCAAACTTTCAATCTATTTTTTCTTGACAATAAAGCCCTCAAACTGTGTATTTGTTTCTCTAATTCTATCCCAAATGCACTCTTCTTTTGTTCAATTGTTCATTCTGTTTCTTTAGAAACTGCGTTGCCTCAAGTTGGGCTTTTCCATGACTGAGAGACCGTGTTAGCCTTAATTGTTGGGCGGTTCGGCCCAATAAGACGCATTTTCAATTGTCCATAACAATGGATCTCTACCTTCGAAATGGCCTATATTTAAACCCAATGGTCCATTTAATTGAATTTTTCGATCATTTTGAGACCAAAATGACTTTCAGCCTCTTACATTTCTTTTATTTTCATTTTTTCTGAGCCGCCACAAGTAAAAGTAAATTAAATTTTCTTTTATTTTTCAGATAAATAACTATCCTAACTGTTATTAGGTGTTATGTTTCCCATTAGCCATTTAAATGAGTAACTAAATTTTCTACAATCTGTTTAATGTATTAATATTAAATATACATATCTTATTATTTAATTTATTTAATTATTTAAAATTCTAAATAAATACAAATAAATTTTATTTTAAAAAAATTTATTTAAATTCAAACGGCCACATGTCATCTTCAAACTCTATTACGTGTTATTACAAAAACCTTTCGAACTCCTTATATATATATATATATTGTTGAGGAAAATTGTGATGTTGCTACTTGTCATTTTTAAATGGTGCCTATTGATGATTTTACACTATATACTTACAGATTATACTATCTTGTGAGTATGTATTGTTTGTTTCATTATTTATAGTTGGTAAAAAAATCTTCTACAAACTGTTAGGATTTTTTTTAAGTCTCTAAGGACATTAGTTCCATTTTCATTTTCTATAACGTAAATCTGGTTACCAACTTTACCATGTATATGTAATAATATAATAAGTAAGTTTTTATATTATGAATACAGTCATTAATTATATCGTTATATATGTGACTTGAACTCATATACTATTGAGCGATAAAGAATATTTGTACTTAATTAAATTACTACATATGAGCTTTAATAATTAGATTATTAATTAACTGATTTTAAAATAAAATATCTTAGACAATTTAATATTTTATTAATTATCTATTCAAATTTAATGACTAGATCGTTGGTATTAACATGCAAATATGAAAAAAAAAATTGAAGACCTACTTGCTAAGTACGTATTGTTCAAAAGCATCTAATGAGCTAAATTTATGAAATATGCAATGTATCATATATTTTTTTTCCATTAATAGCTATCCAACTATAAGTGTCTTCTTATCTCATCCCAGCAGCCTATATAATCTGTGCTCCTATGGGGGATAAATGGCACCTCAGATAGTCCTTAATTAAATCGATAGTTCATCAGAAACATTGTCAATAAGAAGAAGCAACAATGGTATACAACTATTTTGTGGAGATGGTGGTCTCATTCCTTGGCGGCCCTATGTTCATTGGGATTTTCTACAAAAAGTTCTGCTTGAATAGTTGATCCTAATGTGGTTGCTGCTCCTAGCATATCACCCATTTTCTAGGTGATGCATTATACCTAAGAAGCATTGTTACTAAGAAGAAGCAATAATGGTTTACAGCTATTTTGTGGAGGTGGTGTTCTCACTCCTTGACTATCGGTGTTTATCAGGATTTTTTATAAAAAGTTGTACTTGAACAACCGCAATAGCTACACTTCATATATTACCCATTTCTTTTTTTTTTTATTTTATTTTATATGGAGTGTCTAAACTTTCAGCCCGACTATTCCCCATGGGCTTGGAGAGCCACCGATATGTCCGCGGCGGGAATCGAACCAGTGACCTGGAGGAAGCCACGGCCCGACTATTCCCCATGGACCTGGAGGACCATCATGTAAATCCCCCAATATGTCCGCGGCAAGAATCAAACCAGCTACCTGAGAAAAATTAAAGATTTAAATTAGACTGAAATTCCAACTCGCCTACAGTCCACGGACAAAAGCGGCCTCCTTGCTAAATAGACCAAGGGTAATGATCCTGCAAAAACGCACAAAGAAGGCCAAAATTTTGTCCATATCTGAACTTTGTTCCCGAAACTTCTTAATGTAAAAGGAAATAAGAGAGGTCAGTGGAAAAAATTAATTTTATTACGTTAAAAAACAAAATTAAAAAAAAAATGTGCCTTCATTTTGGCAAAAAATAAAGTTCGGTTCATCTCGATTAATTTTTCTTCTTTTTTTTAAAGTGAGGAAAAAAAAATTCAAATTCAACTTTGTTATGGTTTTAAGAAGTTTTTAAGAAGATATGAAATTTAATTTTGAATTCTAATTTTTTTTTAGTTTTTGGGGTGGGTTATATATATAATGTAAAGCCGGGACATGGGCCGCTGTGTTGTGATTTTCTGAAATATCCGCAGGCATTTTTGTTGTCAGCGTACAGAACTGTGAAACCAAAAGATCGCCACCTAATCTCCTACATACCTCGTCACCTTGCGGAATATCTCCAAGTGTTATTTTCCTCTTTGGCTCTTCTGTTTCTCCCTTCGTCACCTCGTGCCTCTCGGCCGCATTGTTCTTCTGAGTTTCCACTATTCCTCAATCATTCTTGCGTATTTGGCTTCTTCAATTATGGCATGTAATGCTTCGCCGACTAATCTTTGCCCTTGACCTTTGATTCTTGTTTCTTTTGCTCATTCTTTTTCTGGGTTAGGCTGTTTTCTTATGTATGTTTCTTTGTTTCTCTGAAATTAAGACGTGTCTTGCAATTGCACCTTTTGTTGGTTAGGAACATTTACTTGGCAGTTTGATTTGTATATACATACTTTGAGCGTGATTATGTCTGGAATTCTATGCAAATGTAGTAGCTTGTGCTAATTGCTAGATGTTTTTAAAATTTGCATACTTGATACTGTCCATTTACTTGCTTGATCTATTCGATTACGTTTTTGAGTTTGCGCAGTAACTTCATCCTGCCACTGAGTTTTCGGAGTTGATTCCTACACTTCTAGTTAGTATCGCAGACTTTTTTAGGTTCTTGCTTCTTTTTTGGTTTGGGGTTAGCCCCCTATTAGAAAATCAGTGAAAACATTCCACTTGGCTTCCAAGAAGAGGTTAAACTTGTAGTAGTTTGATTGGGGCGGCATGGGGTGAAGTAATTAGACATTAACACAAAAGGGGTAATTTTTTTTCGTATAAAGACAGTTGAACCTATTGATTAGACTCTTGCCAATGAAAAATCTAATAATATTGCGAATCTTTAATTCTCCTGCAGCAACTTCATGGAAGATTGTCCAACATGTTCTGGTAGCACAGTGTTGCCAGCAGAATAAGCATGTCAGCACCCATTATCGACAAGACTGTTGTAAACTTAGGTCCAACTTGCCTCCTTTCAGGGGAGGGAATTTGGCATGGAGTGGCATCCATACCATGCAGTTGCGCTCCTTGTCAAAATTTAACCGAAGAATTGTTTACTGCAATGGTCTGTTCTAGACTCTCTTTATTCAGGTTGATATCAGATTCAGCCATGCAAACACTAAAAATGTTGAAAATACTTATAAAAAGTTTTGCCATTTTTTTTTTGGGAGTAAGTTTTGGATAGTCTGACTATTTATTAGTTTCACTGTGATAGCTATCATGTTATCTTTGAAGTGTTTTATTCCATTGAAAATGAAACCAAATTGTATCATGTATGGGTATGCTCATTGATGATTTTTCTTGCAGCTGCTCCATCTTCAGCAGCAATACCATCAGTTGAGAAAAGTGATTTTCTTAAACTACAGAATGGCAGGTACCTTTTCTTGTTTCTGGCTTTTCGTATGCAAACTTTAATAGATTGCTGGTCAAGTAGTGTCAGTATGATGTCAAAGGCCTTTGTAATATTGTGGTCTTAGTATTTACTGATATCTTAACGAAAGGTCAGGCTGGTATTTTAGATGTCATCAATTTAAAAACATCTTTTGAAGATAATAACAAAGTAGTAGAGGTACTCAAATGTGTGGGAACATGTTCAACAGGTGCGATATGATATTTGAGCTTTCATTTTTTTAATGCAGTGACATCCGAGGTGTTGCCATTGCTGGTGTTGAGGGAGAACCAGTTACCCTTACTGAACCAGTCACAGAAGCTATAGCTGCTGCATTTGCTGCATGGTTGCTGCAGAGAAAGAAACCTGATGCAACCAGGCGTTTGAGAGTTTCTATTGGGCACGATTCCCGGATGTCTTCCCAAAAGTTACAAGTAAACTAATATTTACCATTTGGGCTTGCTTTTTCATAGCCATACAGGGTTGTAGTGAAAGTTCATTTTGTGATCAAAGAACCCTATCCTCTGTGGAAGGTCTGTGGCCTTTTTTCTTAACTGGCCTTTCATGGTCGATTGAATAGACCCATTTTTTTCTTGTTTGAGTATCATGCACTACCAGTTGATTTCACCATTTCACCAAGTGTGCACAGCAGATATTTGCTATATCTTAGAAGCCATACCTTGAGTGGTAAGAATTTTGAAAATGGATCATACATGGAGTTACTATCATGATAGTATTACAACAAAATTGACTGCTAGATTAAAGACGTGGAGAAAAATAGAGAAAATTGGGGTAGGGGTGTTTGTGTTTTAAGGCAAAATCAGTGGTTAACTTTTGGTATATATGTTAAAGAGATTAGAGTATACCCATTTCCATGATTCCAGTTCTAATTTGGGATGTTAGTTATGGCTTAACTTACCTATAGCATTTGTTGAGGAAAGTATTTCAGTCTAGTGCTTAACAGATACAAAGGTTCCTCTTTTTATTTCTTAACTGTCCATTTCTTTATTTATTTTCTTCATCTTGACATGCATATGAGATATTGTGAGGACGGAAGGGAGGGAATTTTACTTTCTGGCAAAAGTTTTCCTTCTTTTTGAGTGATGTAGTTTCTATCTTTCCTGGAGTATTTTTATAGGAAAGTATTTCACCTTGTTCCTTAATACCAAGTTCCTCGGGTTTATTTATATGTGGCAACTGTTAATTCCTTTACTTTTTTCTAGACATGTTTGTAAGACTACTTGTGTTAGAAAACTGAATTGCTCTGTTGTGAGGGCCTCAAGTACATGCTAGATCATATCAGTGGGCAGTTGGTTATAAAAATTTTGATATCCAATTTCTCACAGTAATGGGAATTTGTTATATTTAACTTCCAGGATGCTGCTTCTCGTGGACTCACTTGTGCAGGGCTTGATGTGATTCAATATGGGTACGTAATGCTTCCTGTTGCCTTCTTGTTATGGTTCTTGGAGCAGATATTACATTCTTTGTTTTGTAATAAACACTAAAAAGAAAAGAGTCCTAATCACCTTCAAATGCATGACTTATTGAGGCACTGGTAAGGTTTTATTTTATTTGTTTGATATGTAATTGTTTTATTTAATATACCTAACTGATACTGGGTATTATCTATATTTATCTGTAGTAACTGCTTTATATTCAAAAAGTTTAGGAAGGAAAGGCAATGAAAAGGAAAAATCTCTAAGTGAAACCTTCTGAGACTTTTCAAATGCAACTTAGCTTTCTCTCCGTCTTAAACAATGCTAAGAAACTGATGATCTTGTTTATTTCTTAGAGTTTACAATGAACTAATTATATACAAGCTGTCTAAGAAACAAAAATGGCAATTACCATAAAAAACTGATCACAAAATCCCCCTAATTACTGATCACAAAATCTTCTAGTCACTGATTATAAAATCTCCTAATTTAAGGGTTAAACTTTCCTAATTTAGCCTGATTCTAGTATTACAATATTTACAACAATACTTTCTTAAAATACACCCATTAGCTATATTTTCCGACACTCTCCCTCAAGCTGGTGAATAGATATTCTCCATTCCCAACTTGGATATAATATTTTCAAGCACTGGACCACTTAACCCTTTGGTTAACACATCAGCAAGTTGATCATTTGTAGACACATAAGTTGTGCAGATCAATCCACTCTCCAACTTCTCCTTGATAAAATGTTTGTCAATTTCGATATGCTTTGTTTGATCATGTTGCATAGGATTGTGAGTTATGCTAATTTCAAACTTGTTATAGCAATAAAGCTTCATCGGACCCTCCAAATTAATCCTTATATCTTCTAAAATGATCTTTGACCAAGTAACTCGCATACTCCTCGAGCCATCGCTCGAAACTCAGCCTCTGCACTAGACCGTGCTACCATATTTTGTTTTTTACTCCAAGTCACAAGATTTCCACCAAGGAACTTACAATATCTAGTGGTTGATCTTGTTTCAATCAATGACCCAACATAATCAATGTCTGTATAGTCTTCAAGCATTAGACCCCCACTTCTCCTAAAGAGAATTCTTCTTTCCTGGTGTACCTTTAAGATATTGCAACACTTTGTGTGCTGCTCAAAGATGAACCTCTTTTGGACTGTGCATGAATTGACTAATCACACTCATAGCATAAGCTATATCCGATTGTGTGTGAGACAAATAAATGAGCTTTTCTACCAAATGTTGATACATCCCTTTGTCCACCATAGCATCTTCCTCTGTTATTCTAAGCTTTATATTCGGATCTATTGGAGTACTCACTAGTTTGCATGCTATTTTACCCGTCTCCTTAGGTAGATCAGTTACATAATTTTGTTTAGAGAGAAAAATACCTTTCTCTGAATGTGCCACTTCAATTTTGAGAAAATACTTTACCTTCCCAAGTGTCTTAATTTCGAATTCTTTTGTCAAGCACTCTCTCAAAGAACGTCTCTCCTTATCATCACTCCATGTAACAATTATGTCATTCGCATAAACTAAGGGAACCGTGACGCCCCTTGAAGACGAGTGCTTGATGAATAGAGTATGATCCTTGACTTTGCTTGTATCCTAACATCACCATGACCTTGGCAAACTTGCCAAACCATGCTCGAGGAGATTGTTTAAGCCCATACAATGCCTTCTTTAACCTACAAACTGTATGATCAGTAACTCTTTTTTCATAACCAGGTGGTATCTCCATATATATCTCTTCCTGGAGATCTCCATGCAAGAAAGCATTATTTACATCAAATTACTGTAAATCCTGTCCAAAGTTGGCTACAAAAGACAATAGGAGTCTAAACAGTAATCAAATTTGCAATTGGGGCAAAAGTTTCTAGATAGTCCATTCCATATGTCTGAGTAAAACCCTCGGCGACCAACCTTGCCTTATATCTCTCCACTGAACTATTAACTCTATATTTCACTGTGTCCACCTATTTACACCCTGCTGGTAACTCCACAAGCTCTTATGTTTTGTTCTTTTCCAGTGCCTCCATTTCTACATTCATAGCTTATTTCCATTTTTCGTTAGATAATGCTTCAAATAGATTGGAAGGAAGGGCAATGAATGGTTTGTATGTTACTGAGGAAGGCTCTGTGTGATGGAGAAAAATGCTGAAAGGACCGAAAGTGTGTAATGGGATATACAGGTCTTTTAGTGCACTCTCTCTCTTACACATTTTCTCAATACAATGAGCAAGTCTATGTAACTCCTACCCCCATGGATCTCACTTTCTACCTTTGGTTCTATTTCAATGTGTAATGTGGGTTTAAAAGTCGTTACCTGATTAGACTTGTGAAGGGTTTAGGAGGGGGGGCAGCCGTCTTCTTCATTGCATACATCTTGCCTTTGCTATATCTAACATCCTTGGGAACAGATTGAGCAAATACAAGTTCAGAGGAAATTGTTACAGACTCAGATAGCTCAGAGTGAATTGGGGCATGATCACGGGTAGATGAGGAAGTAGGATGATTTGAAGCTGAAAGATCCAATAACAAATCAAAACCCAAATTCTTATCTTTTCTCACTAACTTCAATCCCTGAAGATAAGGGTTTGAAAAGTAAGAGTCACGTTCATTGAAGGTAACGTAGAAATAAAGCATTTCTGGGAAGGTAGATAATAACACTTGTAACCTTTCTGGGTTGACGAATATCCCACAAATACACATTTATAACTCTTGGATCCAGTTGCCCTTTGTTGTGATTGTGAACATGTACAAAGAATGGGCATCTAAACACTCTAGGAGTAAGATTATTTATGGTGCGGAAGTTAGGGTAGAAGGTAGACAACACGTCCATTGGACTCTAAAATCCTAGGACTCTAGATGGCAATCGACTTATGAGATGTGTTGCTATAAGAACAACCTCCCTCCAAAAGGTTTTAGTTACATGGTTCTCAAATAACAACATTCAGGTTTTTTTAAAGAGATTACCATTTTTCCTCTCTGTAACTCCATGTTGTTGCAGGGTACTCACACAAGATGACTAACGTATTATCCCTTCCTTGTGAAAATATAGATTTAGAATTTGATTGAAATATTCTCGTGCATTGTCGGACCTAACTCTCTTGATGGTCACTCCAAACTAATTTTTAATAATGGAGCAGAAATTTGGTAAAACAAAACTGACATAAGATTTTTGTTTAAGAAGGAAGATACAACAAACTCGAGTACAGTCATCAACAAAGGAAACAAACCATCATTGTAATACCCCGTTTAAAATCACCTTTATTATATAGGGAAAGTCATGCATTGCATAACCTTTTATATGAAATTTGATAACTTGAACCATATTCATGAGTATATGTGATTTATGAGTTGGTTAGTTCATGAATTTATTTACTTTGATATAATTGTTGGAGGGCTAATTAAACAGGAGTGGGAGTTAAGGGAATTTGTTAGTTTCTTGGTGGACTTGAGCTTTTGTTTTATGAGTATTATTAGATAAGTATTATTAGAAGGAAAATGGAGTAGTAAATGGGAGTTAAGGAAATTTGTTAGTTCCTTAGTGGACTTGAGCTTTTGGTTTATGAGTATTATTAGAAGGGAAATTGAGTAAGTGAGTGGGAGTTAAGGGAATTTGTTAGTTTCTTGGTGGACTTGAGCTTTTGTTTTATGAGTATTATTAGAAGGGAAATGGAGTAAGTGAAACAAGAGTTATTGTGGTTAAGTGGAGTGGTTGAAACTAGAGTTGTAGTGGTTGGAGTTTGGTGTTTAATAATTGGAGACTTGAGTTTAAATCCCAACTCTTGCGAACCTTTCCATTCTTATTTCTCAAAGTTCTCCTAAAAAGACTCCTGATCCTTTGGATGGGGCGACATCCCGCCTATTTGGGTACGTAGGTAGTGGGGTATTACAATTATGCCCCATAGATATTTGCAACAGTAGATGGACTTCTGACATTATTATGAATTAAATGAAAATGAATGGACCTTCCTTTATTGTTCACTGGAAAGAGTACACGTTTGTGTTTGGCAAGTTCACATTTTTCATAAGAAAAAGACTCAACATCTGAATGTTTAAACAAAGATGGAAACAAGAGTTTTATGACTGGAAATGATGGATGTCCAAGACGGCAATGATGGAGCCAAAATTTCTCTTTATTGGATGACAAAGACTCGGAAACAAATGACATTTGATTGTTTACCCTTGGTGATGGTTGGTTGACTTGCTTCAAGGAAGTAGAGACCATCCCGTTCTCTAACATGTCTAATCGTCTTCCCCAAACCCTTTTCCTGAAATATACAACCAGTATGATGAAAAACCATAGTACATTGTGAGTCGTGAGCAAGTATTTAGATGGATATCAAATTGGTAGCTAGCTTAGGGACATGGAGAACATTCTCCAAGGTTAACAATGAGTTAATTTAGACAATTCCAATTCCTGCCGCAGTGGTCAAAGAACCATCTGCAGTGGCTATTTTTCCACTGCTTAGGCACGGGGAATTGGTGGGGAAGACATTGGCGAGTGGGTCATATGATCGGTAGCTCTTGAATCCATGATCTAAGAGGTGACAAAAGTTACATCTGAAGCATTTAATCCAATGGAAAGTGAAAACTCATCTGAATATGTCACAGAATAAGTACCTGAGGGCTTTTCTAGACTTCTGAAGAGAGCTCTCACCCTTTCCAATTCATCTTGGTCGGACCAATTGTTTTTTAGTTTGGTGGCTCATCAATTTGGCCAAGCTACATTGGCTTGTCCACTTCTGGATTGTACCCCATTTTGTTCCCATTCTCGGCTGGGTGGCTTACAATGAAGCTTCCAGCATTTTGCTCTTACAACTTGTGTTTGGGAGGTTGACATGGTGAAGGAAAGATATTTGCAGTAATTATTGCTTGCCCAAACAGGAAGTGGAGAAGGAAAAATAAAGAGAAAATGACAGTAGTCGAATGTTGCAATCGAATGACAACAATTTCCCGATAGTGTTGATACCTCTCTCCATTTAGATGGGCTTCATTTCATTTGAAGCCAACTATCGTATGTTGCAATCAAATCCTAAGTGAAGGAAATTGAGAGAGAATAATCTCTTTTCATATATTTTAAAGATTACAATGAGCTGATTATATAAAAGCTGCCTAAGGCACAAATATGGCAACTACCCTAATAAATTGATTCACAAAATCTCCTAATTAATCCCCTAATTACTACCCACAAAATCTCCTAATCACTGATTATAAAATCTCTTAATTTAAGTGTCAAACTTTCCTAATTCTAGTGTTACAATATTTACAGCCTTACTTTCCTAAAATACACCCTTTAACCATATTTTCCCACACTCCCCCTTAAACTGGTGAATAGATATTCTCCATTCCCAGCTTGGATATAATATTTTCAAACACTGGACCACTTAACCTTTTGGTTAACACATCAGCAAGCTGATCATTTGTAGACACATAAGGTGTGCAGATCAATCCACTCTTCAATTTCTCCTTAATAAAATGTCTGTCAATTTCGATATGCTTTGTCCGATAATGCTGCACAGGATTGTGAGTTATGTTAATTGCAGACTTATTATCGCAGTAAAGTCTCATTGGACCCTCCAACTTGATGCTTATGTCTTGTAGAATGATCTTTAACTAAAGTAATTCACATACTCCTTGAGCCATCACTCGAAACTCAGCCTATGCACCAGACCGTGCTACTACATTTTGTTTTTTACTCTTCCATGTCACAAGATTTTCACCAAGGAACGTACAATATCTAGTGGTCGATCTTCTATCACTTAATGACCTAGTATAATCAGCATCTGGATAAGCTTTAAGCATTAGGCCCCCATTTCTCCTAAAAAGAAGTCCTTTTCCTGGGGTACCTTTAAGATATTACAATACCCTGTGTGTTGTTTGAAGATGAACTTTTGTTGGACTGTGCATAAATTGCTTAATCACACTCACAGCATAAGTTATATTCGGTCGTGTGTGGGATAAATAAATGAGCCTTCCCACCAAACGTTGGTATATCCCTTTGTCCACCCTAGCATCTTCCTTTGCTAGTCCAAGCTTTTTTTTGGATCTATCGGAGTACTTACTGGTTTGCATGCGGTTTTTCTTGTCTCCTTGAATAGTTACATACTTCTGTTGAGAGAGAAAAAAATACCCTTCTCTGAATGTGCCACTTTAATTCCGAGAAAATACTTTAGCTTCCCAAGTGTCTTAATTTCGAATTCTTTTGCCAAGAACTTACTTAAAGAACGTCTCTCCTCATTATCATTTCCTGTAATAATTATGTCATCCACATAAACTAAGAGGAACATGACTCCTTTTGAAGAAGAATGCTTGATGAACAAAGTATGATCTCCTTAACTTTGCTTGTATCCTAGCATCACCATAACCTTGGCAAACCTGCCGAACCTTGCTCAATGAGATTGTTTAAGCCCATACAATGTCTTCCTTAACCTACAGACTGTATGATCAGCAACTCTTTTCCCATAACCTAGAGGTATCTCCATATATATCTCCTCCTGGAGATCTCCATGCAAGAAAACATTTTGGATATCAAACTGCTGTAAATCCCATCCAAAAATTTGCCACAGACAATAGAACTCTAACAGTATTCAATTTTGCAACTGGGGCAAAAGTCTCTAGATAGTCCACTCCATACATCTGAGTATAACCCTTGGCAACCAGCCTTGCCTTGTATCTTTCCACTGAACCATCAGCTCTATATTTCACTGTGTACACCCATTTACACCCCACTGGTTTCTTCCCTACTGGTGACTCCACAAGCTCCCATGTTTTGTTTTTTTCCAGTGCCTCCATTTCTACATTCATAGCTTATTTCCATTTTTCATTAGACAAAGTTTCGGATAGATTGGAAGGAATGACAATGGTTTCTAGGTTCCTGAGGAAGGCTCTGTGTGACGGAGAAAAACGCTGAAAGGACAGGAAGTGTGCAAGAGGGTATAAAGGTCTTTTAGTGCACTCTCTCGTACTTTTTCTCAATGCAATGGGCAAGTCTATGTCACTACTACCCCTATGGATCTCACTCTCTACCTCTGGTTCTGTTTCAATTTGTAATGTGGGTTCAAAAGTTGTTATCTGATCAGATTCTTGGACTTGCGTAGGGTGGGGGCAGCCATCTTCTTCCTTGTGTATATCTTTCCTTTGCCATATTTAACATCCTTGGGAACAGATTCAGTGTCAGATTGAGCAAATACAGGTTCAGATTGAACTGATTCAGATAGCTAAGAGTGAACTGAGACAGGATCACCAGTGGATGAGGAAGTAGGATGATTTGAAGTTGAAAGATCCAATAACAAGTCAAAACCCAAACTCTCACCTTCTCTCACAAACTTCTCCCCCTGAAGATAAGAGTTTGGAAAGTAAGATTCTCGTTCATTTAAAGTAATATCCATAGAAACAAAGGATTTTCGGGAGGGTGGATGATAGCACTTGTATTCTTTTTGGGTTGACGAATATCCCACAAAGGCACATTTTATAGCCCTTGGATCCAATTTTTCTCGGTTGGGACTGTGAACATGGACAAAGGATGTACATCTAAACACTCTAGGAACAAGATTATTTGTGGTGTGGAAGTTAGGATAGAAAGTGGACAATATATCCATTGGACTCTGAAATCCTAGGACTTTAGATGGTAATCGGTTTATGAGATGTGTTGCTGTAAGAACAGCCTCCCCCCAAAAGGTTTTAAGTACATGATGTTCAAATAACAATGCTCGAGTTTTTTCAAGGAGATCACTATTTTTCCTCTCTGCAACTCCATTTTGCTGCGGAGTATTCACACAAGATGACTCATGGATTTTCCCTTTCTTTTGAAAATATGGACTTAAGAGTTTGATTGAAATAGTCTCGTGTATTATCAGACCTAACTCTCTTGATGGTCACTCCAAATTGGTTTTTAATCATAGAGTAGAAATTTGGAAAAACAATACTGACATCAGATTTTTGTTTAAGGAGGAAGACTCAGCAAACGCGAGTGCAGTCATCAATAAAAGAAACAAATCATTGCGCCCCAGAAATATTAGCAATAGTAGATGGACCCCAGACATCACTATGGATTAAATGAAAATGAATGGAACTTCTATTATTTCTCACTGGAAAGGGTATACGTTTGTGTTTGGCAAGTTCACATTTTTCACAATGAAACAACTTAATATCTAAATGTTGAAATAAAGATGGAAACAAGAGTTTTATAACTCGAAATGATGGATGTCCAAGTCGACGATGATGGAGCTAAATTTTCTCCTTATTGGATGACAAAGACTTGGAAACAAATGGCACTAACTGTTTACCCTTAGGGATGGTTGGTTGACTTGCTTTAAGGAAGTAGAGGCCACTCTGTTCTCTAACATGTCCAATCATCGTCCTCGAATTCTTGTCCTGAAATACAAAAGCATTATGATGAAAAACCACCATACATTGTAAGTCATGGGCAAGTTTTTGAATGGATATTAGATTGGTAGCTAGTTTAGGGACATGGAAAACATTTTTCAAGGTTAACAATGAGTTAATTTGAACACTTCCAATTCCTGCCACAGTGGTTAAAGAACTATCTGCCGTGGCTATTTTCCTACTGCTCAAGCACGGGGAATAGGTGGTAAAGATATTTAGTGAATGGGTCATATGGTCGGTAGCTCCTGAATCCATGATCCAAGAGGTGGAAAATGTTGTATCCGAAACATTTAATCCAATAGAAAGTGGAAACTTACCTGAATATGCCACAGAACAAGTACCAAGGGCTTTTCTAGACTGTTGATGAGTGCTCTCACCCTTTCCAATTCATCTTGGTTGAGACCAGCAATATCTAACTTTGGTGGCTCAGCAATTTGCCCAGCTGTTATATTGTCGTATCCACTTTTGGATTGTCCCCCATTGTGTTTCCATTCTCGGCTGCGTGGCTTCCCATGAAGCTTCCAACAACGCTCACGGGTGTGCCGCTGCTTCTAGCAATATGTGCACCATAACTTGTCTCAGTCTTAAGTCCTAGAGCCTCCTGTCTTCATGTCAAGCACTGGTTTTCGTTCATCACTAGCAAACTTCTTTTCAGTGGATATATTCAGCTTATTTTCATTACTTGCAAACATTGTTGAGTTAATTGAAACTTGTGGCTCCAGCATCAGACTTCGCTTGCTTTCCTCTCCTCGAACTATGGCTACGACCTCATTGAAGCATGGGACTTCTGATTTCCCAAGAATCTGAACACGCACCTAATCGAATTCTGGATTCAACCCAACAAGGAAATCATAGACTCTATCTTGTTCAATGAAAGTCTTCAAAACAGCAGCGTCATCTGGACACTTTGTCTTCATGACTCTGTATTGGTCTAACTCTTGCCACAGAGCACTTAATTGATTGGTGTACTCTGTGACTGTCTTATTCCCTTGCCTTGCTGCCATCGTTTTAACCTTTACCTCATACACCTGAGCTGCGTCCTTTGCCTTTGAGTATGTTAGTTGAATCGCATCCCATACTTCTTTGGCAGTGTTCAGAAACATGCATGTGTCGCTGATTTCTGAGGTCATGGATCCCCATAGCCATGCCATAATCATTGAGTCCTCTTCCTCCCACGCTTCAAAGTTCGAATTACTGGACTTCAGACCCGTACCCATGAGATGGCTGATTTTCCCTTTGCCTTTCAAAATGGTCCGGACTAATTGAGACCACTTCAAATAATTTTTCCCATTCAATTTGTATGCCGCTGAAACATGCTGCAACTCTCTGGGCTGCTGTGAACGAACTACCTCCTCCGATTGGGTTGTAGTGGTCTCCGTAATCTCAAACATGCTACTCGGTACAAATTAGTATCAAACAATGGGAAACAACACCAGCAATAAAAGCCGGCTATATAGCACCTATGAGGAAGGAAAATAGAGAAGAAATACCAGCAATTAAGGCTGGTTGGTCGTAGGAATTAGAATGAAAGAAACACCACCAGCAATTAAGGCTGCCCGGCAGAAGAAGAAGAAGCAAAGGATAGGCGCAAGCAAAAAAATCAGAAGTAGATCAGGATGAACAGCTCTGATACCATGAAGGAAATTGAGAGAGAATAATCTCCTTTCAGATATTTCAAAGATTACAATGAGTTGATTATATACAAGCTGCCTAAGGCACAAATATAGCAACTACCCTAGTAAATTGATTCACAAAATCTCCTAATCAATCCCCTTATTACTGTCCACAAAATCTCCTAACCAGTGATTACAAAATCTCTTAATTTAAGTGTCAAACTTCCCTAATTCTAGTGTTACAATATTTACAGTCTTACTTTCCTAAAATACACCCTTTAGCCATATTTTCCCACACGAAGTATTTCTATCTATTCTTGATGAGAGCAAAAGAAGGTCACTCTAGCCTCCGTTTTTTGTATTTCTCGGTTGCCTGTGTCCTGTTTTTGCTTATGCATTCCATAAGAATCTACCAATCCCTGCAATGGGGGGGGAGGTTAATGCCTATGCAAATTTGAGCTCGTTTCTCATTCAAAGTCCTGAAACAGTGATCTCAAAGTAGGTTTTACATGATCCGGGGATTTTTAATTGCTACCTAGCAATTTATTTGATATGTATTGATCTGGAGTATGGATCTGGATGTACAAAGTAATGTTACAAATATATCTTGACTGTGTCCTCAAACTTAATTTTGGAGGTGCTCTGTTTTAGTTGTATGAAAACTTAAGAGGTCCTATATTCAAGTATAACTTGTTTCTGGAGTACTTATCTAAGTATGTAATAGTATGCCTGCAAGTGTGAGAAAAAAGATAAAAAGTGTTGTTTAGGATTAGGATGGAACCATTATAAGGCCGTTCTTGTGTATGTAGCTTTTATTTTATCTAGTAGGAAGAAACTAGTTGTTTGCTTTTGAAGCATACTAGCATTTTCAGGTTCCAGATGCATTTCAGATCAAAGGGTGCTGATAATAATGGCTCTTTTGTAGGTTGGCATCAACACCAGCAATGTTCAATTCCACTATTACTGAAAACGAGGACTTTCTATGTCCAGCGGATGGATCCATAATGATAACAGGTGAATGAGTTCTTTCATTTGTTATTCAGATGGTCATATGATCAAATTGGCCTTAATACCTAGGGAAAGGTAATATGAAGAACGTTTTCTATATCATTAACTTTACACTTGCTTGCTAGGAAGATGTTATTTATTCTTGTTACTTGTCTGCATACAGCAAGCCATCTTCCCTACAACAGGAATGGATTTAAGTTCTTTACAAATACTGGAGGGCTGGGGAAAGCTGACATAAAAGACATCTTGGAGCGCGCTGCAAATATATACAAAACCTTTACAGATGAAGAGCTGAGGAACATAGAAAGAAAAACTTCTGAGTCTGTAAAACAAGTGGACTACATGACCATTTACACATCTAATCTTGTGGCAGCTGTTCGCAAAGCTGCGGGGAATATAGGTAAAAACTTCTTGTTTTATCTTTAGAATGATGATGGAAGGCATTTGCAGAAGAGGGCTAAATGAAGATTTGTCCTTTGTCTGCTCTTGATCATGATTCTACAAACTATGAATAGTTTTTCAATTTTGTCAAACTAGTTTTCAAACTTTGCAGTTAGTTTCAATATTTTTCTTAATCCTTTAAATGTGACCTTTTCTACCTCTTATCAAAGTCAAAAAATGCTTGCTTACCTGTGTTATTCTTTTCAAATTCTCAGAGAAACCACTGGAGGGATTCCATATTGTTGTTGATGCAGGGAATGGAGCAGGAGGCTTTTTTGCTGTGAGTTTCAGTTGTTATAGGGCATCTCATATGTTCTTTTATTCTCTCCTTTCATGATTTCCAAGACTAAACAATAGACAGAAGAAATAAATTAAAATGATTATTACTTATGGAGGATATATTGTACTTAATTTGTACAGGGGTCATGCTTACGAGTTGTAGGTTCTGGACAGAGTGGAACATTAATCATTTCACTTCTATATTTATGTGGGAACTGGTCTTTCTATTCTATTTTATGTACTGTATTTGACTCGAGTTCCGCAAGAAAAGACTCATTCCTTTATCTATGTTTTTACTAATTGAATATGTTATCTAATTCTTGGACCAATATTTTTAAGAATTACCTTCTTGATAGTCATTTTTAACTTCTTTCCTAGACACTCCTTGTACTCAAAATATACCTTTGTTATTTAATATGGCCTCTGTTTATCATTTTGTGGTTATCAGGGGAAAGTGCTTGAGCCTTTGGGTGCTATTACTTCTGGCAGTCAGTTTTTAGAGCCAGACGGTAACATTTAACTCACATTTTCCTTGAAGTTTTAGTTGATATATACAGATTGATAGTCAGAATTTTTTGTACCAGGTACGTTTCCTAATCATATTCCTAACCCGGAGGATAAGGTAGCAATGAAGGCTGTGACCCAGGCTGTCCTTGATAATAAGGCTGATTTGGGTATCATCTTTGATACAGATGTTGACAGGTGATGGCTTCTATAGTGTTTACATCTTTGTGGTTTGGGTAGTTTTTGGGTTTGCTAATTATCATTTGCTTTGGTCAGATCTGCTGCAGTAGATTCCTCAGGCCGTGAGTTGAACCGGAACCGTTTGATTGCTTTAATATCTGCTATTGTCTTAGAGGAGGTAAATTCATTACATCATAGTGGAATTGTTGAATGTAAACTGAATCTAAGTTGTTTTTTGGCTTTGTTTTTTAAACTAGCATCCAGGAACAACTATTGTAACAGATAGTGTGACTTCAGATGGGCTGACCACATTTATTGAAAAGAAATTAGGTGAGATAAATGAACAAGTCTCCAGTCTTTTCATATTAATATAAAGGTGCTCATACAATCTGTGTCCTGCAGGAGGAAAGCATCATCGATTTAGAAGAGGCTACAAAAATGTCATTGATGAGGCAATCCGTCTGGTATGGTTGAACACTTCTCAAGTTACACCCTCATCATGCTGTTAGATAGGAACCTTTGTAGTATATGCCTTTTTTCCTTCCCTTTTTTGTCTCTTATTTTAAGTGTTAATCTTCAAGGGAAATTTATACTAGTACTAAATTATTAACAGAATTCTATTGGTGAGGAGTCACATTTGGCCATCGAAACCAGTGGGCATGGAGCTCTAAAGGAGAATCACTGGCTCGATGATGGTGCCTATCTAATGGTAATTTTTTCTCACAAATTAGTTTGATTTCTAGATATTTGATCAATATTCACTACCCAAATTTGCTTCACTTTCAAGTAGTCATCAAATTTGTACCCCCCCCCCCCAAACAACAACACACACACAAAAGAAAGCATTATGATTTTCTAGCACCTCTCTTTTGTATAAGGAGTGGACAAAAAGTATAGCTTTCTTACAGTTATCCCTTTTCTTTACTAGCCCCGCTCTCCTCATCTCAATCCCCCTTTCCCATTTTTCCTTGAATCCAAAAAACAAATCAATACTTGCAGGTTAAGCTTTTGAATAAGCTTGCATCAGCTAAAGCTTCCGGGAAAGGTGGTGGTAGTAAAGTTTTGACTGACTTGGTAGAAGGTCTTGAGGAACCTGCATTTGCGGTTGAATTGAGATTGAAGATTGATCAGAATCATCCAGATCTTAAAGGCGGGTATGACATCATACTTGGTTCTTTGAATAAACTTGTTTTTCATGTGAATCAGCATATGCAGGGAAAGGTTGTTACCCAGTGAAGCAACCTTTGCTAGGCTGTAGGTCTTCTGCTTGTTCCTCATTCCCTTACCTAGTTGCGTCTCTCAAAAAGAATTAACTAATATCCTGCTGCATCCAGGTCTTTCCGGGATTATGGTGAGGCAGTGATAAAACACTTAGAGAACAAAGTTGACTCAGACCAAAAGCTTCAGAAGGCCCCGGTTAACTATGAAGGCGTAAGTGCTGTGGTTTTTTATCTAACACAATGCAGTTTGAATGCAGCAACCTTCAAATATTTGATGCATGCACAGAAAATTCTATTTCTGTTTTTGTTCTCAATTCTATTGGGTGATGCTTGTTAGTTTATTATAATGTCCTGCTTTGGTGAACTAATATTGTACTGTGACAAACAATTCATGTTGAGCCTTAAGTTTTCATGTTTTTGAGGGGGTAGCTTTTGTGGTGATGCTCACTACCTTGTGTGGCCTATGGATAGATGTACAGTGGGGAACGTGTTGATTGAGATGTGAGTAAAGCATCTTCCCTCGTGTAAACATGGGGTCAACTAGATTTTAATACACTTGCTTCTTAGTTTTGTAAGCAAAGTGGTATCTTACACTGACTCAAAAAAGAGTTTATCATTACAATGTCTAAACATAATGAAAAAATAAGACACATAAATGAAGTTTGTTTTGCCAGAATTTCATCAGTTTGCATGCTGCTGTGAATGGTATATCGGGATTAGGAATATGAGTTTTGTGTTTCTAGTTTTACCGGCCATGTTGCTGACTGGAAACTATCCAAGCTTGAGAATAAAATGGTAATACGTGGAATCGTGGCAATGTAACTTACCTGAAGCTTCTGGTGTTCTTGTAGTTCAAGTGCCAAGTTGAATGAAAGATGTCTTATGCCTGTATATTGTTCTCCAATAAATGGCAGTAAAGCAAATGCATGACAAAGTAAAGGTTTTAGGGAGTTGAACCTATGAATTTTCCAATTTGATTGAACCATATGTCTAATGAACAAAGATCAGGTCCTCTCCTTATGCTGATATCTGCTTGTAATTGTTCATTTGTTAAGAAAGTGAAAATTAAATTTACTGAGGTGGGTTTTTTTTGGGTCTCAAGATTTGGTTCTAAAGAGCTATGCCCAAGATTCATTGTGAAGGACAATTTCTGGCTACTTGTTCAAGTAATTGCACTAGGACAAACATTTTGGGATCAGAAGTAAAAGATTCCATTTGTACCTGTGCTGCTGAAGGATTCATATCTTGTTTGAACATCTCATCGTTCCCACTAATGTGGACCTTGTGGGTCGTGGACTACTTATTTATTTTATTGCAGAGTATGCATGTGTTTGCTACAGACTGGACCAACCTCAAACTTGGTTAGACCTTGATTGTTCTAATTGCTGGAACTTTGTGGATCTTCTTCCATATCACCATTGTTTTGTCACGGGGCTGATATTTACATTGTCCATGTAACATCAGAATATTTTGCTTCGTATAACAGGTGAGAGTTTCTGGCCATGGTGGTTGGTTCCTTCTTAGACTCTCACTTCACGATCCTGTTTTGCCCCTGAATATTGAGGTAGACATTTTCTTGTCTGTTTCTTGAACTCGCCTTTCCACTACAAGGTATCACATCTGCTTCTGTATATTAATTTTGTAGGCATCTAGCAAAGAAGATGCTGTGAGACTTGGCCTTGCTGTTCTCAATCCTATACAAGAGTTTCATGCTCTCGATACATCCGCACTGGACAAATTTGTCCAAGCATAAGTAGGAGTTTCTCCATCTTGTTACTCTTTCAGTGCATTACCTGCTTATACACCAATGACCTTGGTTTGCCCGTGTATGTTGCTAATGGTATCCGAATCAAGCCTGAGATCTTCCAGTGCACCAAGGACACTGCACGTGAATGTTGTGTTATTTGATTATAGAAATGAAAACAAAAGTGGCAAACATTACTGCGATGACAATATGGTTAGTTGAGGTCACAATTTTGTTGAATGATATGCTGCAATTTTGGTGTTTGTACTGCCAAAACCTTTTAATTTCAGCTGTCCAGCTCTTAAAACTTGAAGGTACCGTTTAGGGTTCTTGCTTATGTACTAGGACAGGCTGCAGAATACAAATATACTGGAGGTGAAAATAAAGATGATGGTTGATGGCAAATTTCTGATTAGTATGGTTTAGGCTTACTCTTTTAATCATGATTTATGAGTTCATCTATCGGAGATACAAAAAGTTTCTGCCTCATCCTCTTTTTCACATTCTAGAGTTGGAATGCGGATTCAAATGGTTGATATGATAATTTACCAGCCACAGTACATATTCCGAGCTTAGGAAACTGGTTGGAATCTCATTCATAGATGTCTTTTGAGTAATAGTCTACTAACTAAAAAGTTTTTAAAAAAAATTGAAATGTACTTGGTAAACCTATTTGAGACTCAAGCAGATAAAAAAAATTCATCAACTAAATTTTCATCTTTTTATTTTTCAAAGGAAACAGGGAACAGGACCAAGTATCATTTACTGAAGGGTAATTATGAAATGCTAAAGTTACTGCGGCCATAATGATTTTGAACTGCTTAAGGGCCTAAGCAAGGTGCTACATGATACAACAGAAAAGCTAACTGCACAAATTTTGCATCCTGACCAGAATAATTACAGTGATGCGATCTTTGCAGTTTGCTCCAAAACACACAGTATATATATACAAGTAGCAATTAACCAGATTTTCTTGCTAATGAAAACTAAATATGGAAAGTAAACCAGAAATCTTTGGCACGGGGATTCATTCACTTGAGAAGCTTCAACATGAAATTGAACTCGACATCCGGTGATGTCCTGGGCTGAGGCCAGTTTGCTCCTTCGGGCACTTTAACACATTTAAAGCCCTGGCCTTTGTATAATTTTGTGGCTCCAGGATTGTTAAGGTCACAATGCAAGGCAATGGCACGACATCCCCAGCTTTTGGCTTGTGCCTCTGCCTTTGCTATGAGCCTTTTTGCTATTCCTTTTCTCCGGAATCTTTCCCGAACTGCAACATTGGATATGTATGCAATTCCTTTCCTGATGAAATAAAAGCATAAAAACCATTTTAGCAACTTATAAAATGATTTTGGCTGTTTGACTATCGGACAATAGAAAGTGTTAATTGTGGATTAATCTTCAACTACAATTGTTATTATATGCATAACAAGATTTCTTTATGAACATAAAACAGAAGTTTGACTATTATATGAATATACTAACCGATAATGCACCCCTACACTTTCTTCATTTGTGGAAACCATTAGAAACAACTTCACATTCAACCTTTAGAATCATACTGGTGTTTTACTCCTTTATCATCATTCATTAACTTGTTGAGAAGAATGACTGAAATAGAGAACCAAAACTTAAAATCTGCAATTGCACCTTGGAAACAATGAGAGAACCATGTAATAGATATTTGTTAGCACTCAGGGTGCTGAACAACATGACCCCCAGGACTGCCCAAATTCATACAACTTTCTCTTGGCATGTTTCCCCATCATCATTTTCAACTTAGAGTAGAGGCCTAAAAGGTTATCAAGTTCCTCCGTGTACCCGTGACAAAGAAAGCCAATGCTCCACAAAATGACTATTATTCGTCATTTGTTTGTGTTGACCAAATAAGCATCACCACTAAGCAGTTCATCAAGATTCTATGCTATTTTTCCCAAGATTTTCTAATATAAATGGAAAATCATAATTAGTTTCACCCCCCCCCGCCCCACAATTAGGCAACTAATCGGTTAAAGAGGTTTCAGTCTTCTATTGTCTAAGAAAATTCTTACCCGCCTCTTCCAGAAGAGCAATGATACATCACTAGAATCTGGTCTTTATCAGTTACCAACTTAAAAGCTTACATTACCAAGAAATGAACTTGGTAAGTAGCATTATATTCAATCAGTACAATATGAGATTCAGGGCCATAAATTATATTTGCAAGTGTCAAAATTACAGGAAGCACTGATAACAGAGGTACAAACCCAAACTCACCTTCTCTGGCGCAGGGGTCCTTTTCTTGGAAGAAAATCAGCCACGGTATCCACAGTTAGTATCCCAGCCACATATCCCTTATTTAGACTAATTTTTCCATCAAAGCCTCCAATTTTGAAATCTTCATTCCAGAGAAGCAATGGGTCATCAGCTGAATTGCCAATTACGGCAACTAGACAAGTTCTTTGGCAACCACTAGGTACAGAGAATCCAAAAACCATCCCGATCAGCCGGTCAATTCTCAAGGCAAAATCTAGAGGGAAAGAATATTCAGGGAAGAAACAACTGCAATGCGTCTCAGCGACTTCCCAGCAATCCTCTATCCTTGCCTCTCTGACAACTATCTCAGGAGACATAGCTGGGCCTGGGAATAATTCAGCAACTTGACTAGCCTTACAAATCCCTAGAACAAAAACTACACCAGTCAATGAAATCTTTTGAGACAGGAAAGCCTATAGTAGCGACTGAGAAGGAAAAAAACAAGATCCTTATGACCCTGCATACTAAAGCAGCGTTGAACCACTTATCAAACTCCAAAAATGAAGCAGACACTAAAATCATTCATTGTGATAGATATACTGAAAGAAAGGAGATGGAAAGTCATCAAAAGAAACTCCTTTGTTACTTCACTCTTCTAGAAGCAAATTGTTGATGAAAGGTTCTTCAATGCCATTCGGAATTAAGACGAATTAAAATCTTTAGCTTCCCTTAGATAAGAGGAGAAACTATAAAAGGCTACTGCAGATTTACTTTCTTCTTTTTCCTTTGAGAAGAAGATGGTTAATGCAAAAAGTTCAGTGCTACTTGCTACCACAGTTTCAAGGAATTTTGGTCTGATTATTCCAAAATAACCGTCTCCAGTCTTCAGAATCCCAAACAACAATGTTCTATATGCCATATCAAAACATACATGGCAATGCCACAAACATCAGAATTTTGTCCTTCGGTAATTTAAATTCTGTGTTAAAGCTGAGAAATATATAACAATCAGTGGTACCACTGTTGTTTCATATGTCAATAGATGCAGGAGAAACTCAAGGTTGTCAGCTCAAGTAAACAGGCAAACCTCTCTCGGGTAAAGAGCCCAGTTCTAAGTTTACTAACTTATCCCTTTTAACAACCTCGCAAGCATGAAAATTTTGGTAAGTCACGTCACAATTTAATTTGTAACTCCATTATGTAAGTCAAGATGACAGACCTCATAAACTCATTTGCATTGAATGTGCCATATTAGATCATACTCCTGTATGATGTACAGAGGTGCAAATCAAGTGGGCCGGTTTCTTAAATATTTTATTAGAAAAGGTAAAGAACCCGCCACAGTATTTGTGGATAACAAGGCCAGGACAAAAGTTTTCAACTAAGTGTAGGAAATGACAAGGAAAGAAAGTGTAATAAAATCTTTTTAACTGTAATAGGTAATTGTCTTGCTTTTTGGTTGTATTTTTGATCTTTCCACACACCCAAACTGGATGGGCGGGGAAAAAATCCCAATTTCCACTTTCTTATTATGAATATGTCAAAATTAAATTGTGTTGGCATTCAATCTGGTTGTCAATCGGTTATCAGATTCCAACTATACAAAATTTACTTCTATTTCTCTCCAAATTCAATTTGACAAAAATGAAAGCCCGACTTATTATGCTTCGAGCATGTCCATTTAATTCTCAGTAAATTAATCTTCCTCCCCATTTTAGACAATTCAACATGGCTTATAATGTCTAATCCTGATTTCTTTTTCACGGGGATTTGCAACAAAAGGAGCAAATATACTAGGTTTCACGTGTTTGTTGGTTGTATTGCATATTCTGAAACCCATAATTACCAACATATGCAGCCAACGCAGAATTTTTCCAATGACGCCTCCAAAGAAAATGGCAAAAGAATTGGAACTTATGTTGTTCTAGCTGCAAAATAAAGTCATTAAATAGTTCTCACAAGCGCATGATCAAAGGAGATAGAATCCTCTCTTTTCAAATCAATTAAAGACCCAATTCAAGGTCATGCTTATGAATCTTCCATGCTTATAGAATTCCTACAAGTATGACCAATAAATCCAGTATCTGGATCATCAAAAGTGGCTGAGTGCACGGCATAACCAGACAAAAAGTCAATCCTATATTAGAGAAGAAATAAGTAAGAAATAATTTCTAGATATATTTGCTGTAATAACTGCTACACCTAGAAAAATAGCACAGTCCACGAATCACAACAAAGCCTCAGAAAGCAAAACCCTTCAAAACCCACAGAGAATACGTACACGGAAAGTTATTACACAAACAAAAAAGTGAACTTTTTACCTGAAGTGAAGAGAGACAATGGTATTTGAGCATTTGAGTGATGGAAGGCAGCCCTAGATGATGTTGATGGTTGAAAGGGGATTCTATAGTTGAAATTGAAGTTATTTGGAGATGGGTTTAAGCTTAGACTGTTCACAGTTATTGAAGCTGTCCCTGCTACAGTTACCGGTGGCATTTCTTGACTCACAGTTATCACACTCTCTTTGCGTTGTCTCTCCTTTTGTTGGAGAAAGAATTAACAGTACCAGTTATCAGTTTCTTCTAAAAAAGACACAGGCAGCACACACTGACACACACTATGTGGATTTTGGTGTCACAGTGTGACAGTGTGTGCTGTCGGAAGATTCAAGGAAGAATGCTAGGAAGGAAGGAGAGAGTCTTTTTGGTTTCTTTGTATGTTATGTTTGGTTAAGGTAACGAAGGAAGCAAAGCTACGGACTCAAGCTAACTGCCCAGTGACTGTTATATTATCCACGTAGGCCTGCTTTGTTGGAAATTTTCTTTTTTCTGAATTTTTAATCTTCCATTCAAAATAAAAATTTACATAATAAAATATTCACACAGTAAAATTTTAATTTATTTTTATTTTTTACTTAATAAAATCATTCATTATACAAAGTTTATACATTTTTTACTCACTCCGATTCAGTGTCGTTTTAACTAAATAATTTTGTTACACAATAAATATTTTTTTACAAAAAGTTAATATATTTTTCTTATGTATCTTCTAATACAATTACTCAATATGATATATTTTGTAATTTTTTATACCTTTTACTATTACTGTGAGCCCATGGTCCAGAGGCTCTACTGGGCCTTTCGTTTTTTTTTTTTTTTTGGTGTTAATTAGCAATGGGCTCAGCCCTTATAGTTAGGGACTTAATTAATGGGGGAAAATTAGGAGGACTTGTAGCAATTTTGTAACTCTTGATTAAACGTTCTGCCAGAACGTGGTTCTGATATTCATCGTTGTTCATCTGTCAGAGACAGGGAGGGGAGAAAGGCCAAGAGGAGGAGGCAAAGGAAGGGGAAGAGCTCGAGGCTTCGAATTTAGGTAATCCACGTTCCCCTTAAACTTTTATTGAGGTTTAATTGATGTCTAGGGTTCTTGATTTTACTGTTCTGTTTTGGAGGGGAAATGGGGTGAATGATGTTCTGATGGGGATTTATTGGGATTGTAGGTGTGGAAGAGGTTGGTGGTGATAAGGGTGATTTGTGAGTAGGATTCCGGGTAAGGATTCTGACTTAACTGTGTTTTGATTTTCAACTGATGGTTTGACTTTATGATCTTCTGTTTTTCAATTTGAAAATTATGTTGGTATTCAATTGGATGGAGCATGGGAATAATTTGTTGTGATGTATGAGTTGTTTATGATCAAGTAAGACTATATGATATGTACTGTACTATTCTTGTTCTGTACTGAATTTTGGTTGCTAAAATTTTGTTCTGTTCTGTCATCTGTTTGGGGTTTGGTCTTGGTAGGGATGATCCATTATGTTCTGTGTACTGGCCCTAGGCTTGGGGGATACAATACTTTGCTCAATTCTGTGTACTGGCCCTCCTCCTAACAGGATAAAATAGTTAGGAGACAGATATCAGTTAGCCAAAACTTCTCCCCAAACACGTGTCATGAATTCTGGGTCTGCTCAATTGATTTGGTTGGAAATGGTGTAGTGAACTGTTATGGAAAAATGGTAGGGTAATGGTTGTGTTGTTCATTATTGGAGTGGTTTTGGATGTTGAGCCTTGTTCTGTTTCTTTGTGCATTTTGGCCTCTGATTCGTTCTGGTTTTATGTCATTTCTTTGGTCTCTGCTTTTCGTGCATTGTGCTCTGTTTTTTTTTAGCAGATTTAGTTTGAACAGTCACTTGTTATTCAGTCCAACAGGCGCCGGTTCACATAGCTAAACAGGCACCGGTTCATCTCAGAATCGGACCCCTTCCGTTTTAGTAACAACAGGCTTTGTTTACTCTTCCTAACGGGCGCCGGTTGACTTTCTAATTCTGAATCTCTTCAGTTTGATCAAAGTTACCCTTGTTTGTTGTAATATTCCTTACTGTGTGTTATAAGTGAGAAATATTTGAGCCTGAACCACAACCACATGTTACCCTAACTAAGTCCACTGCTACCACTGTTTTAAAGTTCAATGATTTGTGAAACTATATCTATGTAACTTGCTCAATCCCGGTTAAGTCATGATTCTTACTGAGCTAGTGAGCTCACACCTTACTTATCATTTCAAGTTCTCCGTTGAACGAGGAAGAGTTAGACAGGTGGTTCGAGGAGGACCTAGAGTGACTAATTTGGCGAGTTCATGTAACGTTCTCATTTATGGTCTACTTTATGACATTGGAGTTTTAGTACGTTTGAAGTTATTCCAAGAGATTAGTTAAATCGTTTTGCATTGTAACAGAATAATTATGAGTTTTGGCAATTTCAGTTATGACAGTTGAGTCTATTTTTTTTTTTGGTAATGTCTGTTCTGGTTTCGGGTTCGGTATCCCATTTCGGGATGCTGCCATGTCATCTCCCGGGTCCGGGGTGTGACAATTACCCACAAAAAATGAGTCAAATGTTTGAACAAATATTGAGATGTATAGAAATAAGTGACTTTATATTCAAAATTAATAACTAAGTACACACTAGTCATTTCAATTAATTTTTTAATATGTGTGAAAATTTTTAAAATGACACTTATTATGAATCGAAAGTAGTAGTAACAAAAAAATTCTATACTCCAAACTTCAAGTGAGAATAATATAAGAGAAAAATAAAATAAAATAAACACAATAATTTTTCATAACCGTCTGTTAGCATCTACGAATAATTTTGGCATGAGTAGTAGTCCACAAGAAATATAAACTCACCATTCTGTATCTTGAACAGCAATTTGGAATATATTATCTTGAAAATTGCTTAAGAAAAGGAGGAGAATTGGATAACAAAGAAAGCATACTAAAGAAGTGTAGACTTAGATAAGATTAAGGAAAGCTAAAAGAGAAGATGTTGTAGTTTGTGAACAAAAAAATAGATGGGAGCACAAAAAGAGAGAAGGAAGAAAGGAGGTGGCCAATACTTGAATTCAAAATAAAGTTAGAGCTTGAATATAATCGAAAGTGTTTGAAATAAAGTCAGAGTTTGAACGTGATCGAAAGTTACAAAAACACTAGGTAAAGATGGAGAGAAATATTAGATTGATTTTATTTGTATTCCTCCATCTCAAATTATCAGTCAACCTTCTAATTTAATTTTTATGCCAAATTATCTATCTCTTTAGGAAATTAAAATTTAATATTCTAAATTTATCTCTATTTAATAATATTATGTTTTTCAAACATATTAAAATATAATCAAAACTCATTTTATGAGATATGATATTCATGCTCATCTCATTAATTTTCAAGAAATATCAATAGCAACTTAGATAGAAAATTAAATATTCATCAATATTTTGACTAATTTTCTAACAATAATTAAATACGTAGGAAAGAAAAATAATTTAAAATTATATGAAAGTTTTGAAGTTTATATAATTTTTAATATATAGAGATACTAATTATTGAATTTTAAGGGTAAAAATGAAAAGGAATATTTAATTAATACAAATAATTTGGGACGGAGAGAGTATAATTTATTTTTACTTAAATACTTTACTAAATTTATAAATCAAGTTTAAACAAATATTTAAATACAAAAAAAATGCTATTATTAAATTTTTAAATATGAAGTAATAAATATTTACTTTTTTACATGACAAAATAATCCCTCCTCTGAAAGTAAGTTAAGTTAGATTCACCATGCCTAGGACTTCTTAGCAGAAGATGAAGATTGTCCCTCACACGATGGCTAAAAAAAACAGAAAAAAAAATATTTAAAAGGAATTAATGACGATTTTAGTGATGCAATAATATCTACGTTTAATAAACAAAAGTTTCTTTAAAGATAATAAGCAACCATTTGTAAGAGCTCTTACAGACAAAACCTGTATAGTTACTTCGCAGTTAAATAAAATTTTATCATAAAGAATATCAATTAAATTTATATTTTGTCTACAACACGATAACAACACACTAAACTTTAATTCTAAAAAACGTGGAACAAATATCAAGCTACGTTTGGTCATTCACAAGAATTCTCTAACCTACCTCCCTCCCTCAATTACAAAGACATACATCTCCTAATCACCTCTATGTCATTTTAAGTCTATCTCCACCTGAATCTAACATATCCTGCCTCCCTCCCTCAATTCTCCTAACAGGAATATTCCTCGGTCTTCTCTATACATGTCCAAACTAACGCACACAGCTTTTGCTCATCTTCTCCTCAATAGAGTCACTCTCACTTTTTCTTTAATGGTCTCACAATAAAACAATTAAATCCAAGAATAGTGAGGTGTTTTGAGACAATTGGTATCTTCAAATCCCATCTTTGGTGAAGAAAATTTACTCAAGAACATCAGTTTTTCATTTTCTAGAATTTTTAGATTTGAAATGAAGCAAGAAAAAAGGAAATGTAAATAACTAAACAATTACTTCACCAGATGTCTCAACATTTTACAGTACTGTAATTGTCTAAGTGGGAGTCTAATATAAACTTCAAACTCCATCCTTGATTCCCTCTTGAATATTTTGAAGGCAGCAGCGGTAAACTGTAAAGGAAACCCCAGCTAAAACTGTGGTTACCTAGAAAGCAACAGGCAAACTACTCAAGAAAGTTAGAGTGTGGGGAGATGTGGATTTTCCAAACTGTGAACACCAAGGAGGAAGCTTTGCAAGAACTTCTTCAATTTGTGGAGTCAATTTATCAACATCTGTTCTCAGTTTCAGCAGAAGATGTTCTTTCCTTGTGCCCTCCTTAGGATGGTTTTTCACCAAGTAGAGCGTCAGATTGAACTTGGTCGGTGCATTCTTCCCTCCAGAAAACTGAATGATGTGCCATCCATCTACACTGGTCTTGCCACCAAGGGGAACTAGGTCCTCAGAATCATCTGCAGTTAAAAGTAAAAAAAATGTGTAAATCCCTTGAATCATCTAGTGGAAAATCACGTGCAGTTTGAGCCACTAATGGGAACTAAAACAAATAACCAAGATTTATTTGTTAAAGGTTATCTGAAGTTGCAATCCAGGGTTCACGATTTAACTGACCAGCTAATGCCAATAGCACAATCTAACTAACAACCACCTTAGTCTGTTTCTCCAGTATCGAACCCATTTAATGCAAGAAAATAAATGAGGCAAGGAAAACCACCTGCATGGGATTTTATTCTTTACAGTTCTCAAGGCAAACTATGCCATAGAAACATATTCCAATCTGACCCATCCAACAAAGTGAGTTAGCCCATCCTCCAAGCCCAATCGCAGTGACAATTCTCTGCAATATTCCAATTAAAATCTGTCTGCTTTGCTAAAAAGTTAAAAAGAAAGTATTCTGGTTTCAACTTGTCACTGTCCATCCAAGTTTTTCACTTCTGTATTGCCTATTAGTATAGTATCACGTTAGCAGAGGCCTTCCACCAAGACACCGGTAACCTTAATAAATCCACTTTACGAGGCCACCCCCTCCTTGACCCAGCTACCCTCTTACCATGCCGCAACTGACTTGAACATAACCACAAACTGTCATCTCCATATTTTGCGTCTTTATAGCTGCTAAATATGATTGAAAGCATTGGTATGAATAAGTGAAATTAAAATCCCAAGCTACCAAGTGGGAAACTGCATGCCAGATCTATTGCCCATCCTGCAATTTTAATTTTCTTCCAGCTATTCAAGAACTTAAACAAATTGAGCTTGGCACTTAACACAACTAATTCAGAGGTAGGAGTCAAGAATTTGAAAGCAATTTTCCAGCCAAAGCATGAAGTAAATGGCCGCTCAAATTTGCATCATGTTCATGTCAAATTCATGACTACAAAATTACCAGGCTGCACTTGATAGGTTTAAGTTT
The DNA here is from genome assembly GCA_026120185.1 of Voacanga thouarsii. NCBI lineage: Eukaryota > Viridiplantae > Streptophyta > Magnoliopsida > Gentianales > Apocynaceae > Voacanga > Voacanga thouarsii. The sequence continues at coordinate 713,941 of JANUWF010001064.1, read as the reverse complement.
TCTACTATATAATACAATGAGGTTTAAAATCATGACATTTATATTCAGGTTCATTCTTTTTATTGGGCACCTGAAGCATAGTAGAACACAAAGTTCTAAAGAAAAACGAGTGGGGAGTATTATAAGATAAAATCTCTAAATAAATTTGAGATTCACAAAAGTAGGAGTGAAACCTGATAAAATAATGAGAAACTATGAATGAATATGATAGAACCAAATTTGGTTTAACAACAATCCAAAAGGCATTATTTGATTATGTATGTATGTATGTATTCCCAAAATGAATAAAAGAGTTCATAAAGAAGGGAGAGAAGGGGGAAAAAATGGAAAATCAATAGGACCTTTTAGCTGGAAATCTTCAATTTCTTCAGTATTGATTCCAAGGGTCCACCGAGTGGAAACTTTTGTATCCACTGAAACTTGGATAATTCTGCTTTCCTTGCTGATATCACGCTCCACCTGAAGTTGCGGAATATCAGATTTCTCCCAGCCAATTTTGGTGTCCTTATCAATCCAACAGCTGTAATTGACTGAAAAAGTGACAAAATCGAGCTGCTTGTCCTTGCCACAAACCATAGCTCCACTAATCTGTTCAGCCTCCTTATTCAAGTTTCCAGGAGTTGTTGAAAATAAAGAAACAAATGACTCAGGCTCTTGCTTGCCAGCATATATTCCTCTGGTATCGACAACATGCACAACCTGAAAACCATGAATTAGGTCAATACTCGAATAGTTTCATTGGATGTTCCTGCTTTTTAATGGTATTTAAAGGCAACCACAGATGGTTGGTAAAGAAGGAAAAGACTGACAGACACAGGAATTAGTATGCTAAGTCAGAGACGAAAATCCAAAAGACATCTCTTCACAGACTTGATGCTCTGATAGGCATGTAAGTCAAAGCACCCAAATCAAAATCAAAACAGGTGTGCATGAAAAGGCTTTGCCACTCGTACAATTCATTGCACAGCAGCTTGTCCACTTTAGAAATCCTCTCTTCTAAACTAACTCTTCCTTTGTTATTTAAAGACTACACAGTTGCAAATTGATCGCAACTGCTAGGGTATCGCTCATTTTCCATTCTTTTTCTTGTTCGTTTAGTTTAAATTTCTTATTGCACTGAGAGCCAAAGAAGTAACTAGTACCATCCTGCTATTACTCCAAGGAAATAAAAAATGAATTTTAGGTATTGGTGTAGGCCAGGGCCATTCTGTTGTGCAAAACAGATAGACCATAGGCTCTAGTCAAAAAATAAAAATAAGATGCCCCTCCTAACAGAGAAATCCTCAGTGAAGTTTATTCATTCTATTGCAATTCTTGATTTCTATCTGGTTAGATCTATAAAAAAGAAAACTCTCAGAATTCTCGGTGGCATCAAAATTCATAAGGATCTTTGATCCCTCCTAATGGATCTATGAAGAAAGCATTTACAGAGAAATTTAATATAGACATACAAGGCCAATTAGAATTATAGGCCATGAACAATATCATGGACTGGTACTAACTTACATTCACAGCTCTGGCAGTATCTTCAGTAAATGCAGGAACAAGACCAACCAACACTACACCAATTGATAGGCCAAACATAATTAAAGTTGTAAGGATGATTGCCAATTTTGCACCTATAACGACAGAATGAACCAAGTCATGTAATAGTATAATCTCAATCCTTTCTGAGCAGAATTTCAGGAATTGCACCTGAATAAGTAGAAAAACGAATTATATGAGCAGCTTCTCCTTCTCTTCTTGACAATGGAGGAGGAAGAGTATTAAATAATATTGAGAAAAATGATCTGGTCAGATGCAAAATTTCCATCACTGCTTAACAACTTAACTGAGTGCAACACAAGCTTTTCTTAGCTATGTGAATTCCTCCTTTTTCCATTCTACTCAGCTTAACATTAGTTCTCCAAAAAGCGAAGTGCAATCATATCCTTTTTAATTAATTATTGCCATGCTATCTATGGACTCTCTCGACGACATCCATATATTATGTTACTCTTTCTCATCAATACATCTAATTATCTAAGGATACGACCAAACTATCTTAAATCATTTACTCATGTTATCTAAGAGGTAGCACCTCTCTCTCTCTCTCTCTCTTTCTCGTCATTATTATCATGTTTAGTTTCACCAAGTACTCATCTTTAAAATACTCAACCAAGTAATGCTCATTTTCACCATGCACTATTTCTTGATTTCCCAGGACCTGAGATTCTACACCATGTGATACCTTATAATTGTCCCACAAAAATTTGTATTAACACAGGTACCTTGGTTATACAACTATCATACTGCACTTTCCTCCATCCCAATTTAACTCCATCATTGACATCCTTCATGAATCATAATCTCTCACTCATTATCAACATGCAGCAAAACTATGTACTAAAAGTATTGCAAATTTAAATGACTAAATTCATATTATGAGTGAAAAATAGAAAAGCAGATAGTTAGAGAAGAAAAGGGGATGGACATGTTATGGATCTATAAATCAACAACTCCTTCAGTTAGTCTTAAAACTTTCTTCTTGAAGTTAATTGACATATCCAATTAGAAAAAAACTATCGTGATCAAACCAAGACTACAAGAAAGAACCTGAGATGTGGACATATGAGAGGAGATAGACCAATGTCAAGCATACAATTGCAGCAACAAATACCGCAAGTACCATATTTCCCATCCACTCTGGGGTGCTACCAGGGTTCCTGCAAACATAAAGAAAAACATTGTTAATCATCCTCAGGAGTCTACTAGCTAAAAGGTTAACTACAACTTCCGAAGCTGCCCAATTGCTAACCAAACAATAGGTATGATCTATAGAGCTGCCAAGGGCAGGGATTTTATCAACACTGAATCGTTTGGTGCAAAAGAATGAAAGACCTTAGCATAAGATTTCTACTATGAATGGGCACAGGACTAAGGCTGTATAATATTCAACAGATTCTGATAGCAGACTAGGGAGTAAAGAGCAAGAAATGATGATGACCAGCACGTTGAAAATGCAATGATGGCATAAAGGGAAAAATTGCAAAACAAAATTGGTTCGAAATCAGGTCAACCAAGTATAAATCAAGTTTATCATAAAGACAAAATTAAGTAGCTCCCTTCATGGGAAATCTCAAAAATGTTAATCAAGATACGTATAAATTGAGTTTATCATAAAAATAAAATTAAGTAGCTCACTTCATGGAAAATTTAAAAAATGTTAATCAAGATACCTTAGGCATACTGAAGAAAGGTTAATTACAATAATATGAAGAACTATTACGAACCTATGGCTTTCCAAGCCACTACGCCTTCAATTAAGAAAGGATGGGTATTAGACAAACAGAAATAAAAAAAATATAAAGTAGGTCATGGGTCTTGTAAGAATGATCACCCTTTTTCTTTTAGTTTACCTTTCAAACCTAACAGCAGTTCCAACCATTATGGCCGTCAACCGAATAACCATGCCAGAAGATATCAGGAAAGGTAAAGATAAGCCAATCAGCAAGGTCAGAATTTTGAGTGGCTTTGGCAACCGCACTGGTGATAAAGTAGCTTCAAGCAAGCCATCTAGATATTCCATAATATAGAGTAGAGAAAATTAAGCAGTGTCAATAAAATAACATCCAGTTTTTTAAAAAACTCAATAGCTAGGATACAGGAATAGTTTAGTAAGCCTCATGTGCCCCTAAAAGAAAAATTTTAAGAGCTAAAACCATCTCATATCAGAGGTAAAAGTACACAGACATATTCTGAACAATTCTAGCTTTTCATCAGAGGTACTGATGTTTCATATAATCATTTTCTGGGCAATATGATAAAAAACAAACTACGATGGTAGGAAACATAAACTTACAAGCAAATGCAGGTGACACCAGCCACACAAGAGCTAAATATGAAGATCCAATCTTGTAATAGTTTCCTAGTATCAGTAGAATAAGCCATTGTAATAAACCAGCTTTGAAGAGCCATCTTTCAGAATCCAACTTGGCAATAGCAACTTGAACAGCAGAAGGCAAGTTCTGCTTTTTTTTCGAATATTTGGATGACAAATATGAACAAAGAAGAAGATAACCAACATGTTGGCCAATTAATGCCCCTAGAAGAGCAGGTGCACCATATAAACCAACAACCAACCATGGGCTAGAAACAAATGGAACTGGTGATGAAGATACAGGTGGCAGAAAAAAGGAAACTAAACTTGCCAAAGTAATTGAGCCTATCCACATGAGTATGAGAGTCAAACATGAAAGGGCCAATGAGACAACTGCCGGAAAACCACCCATAAATATTGATGTAGCCCATATCAAAACTGATTGCATGATAACTGAGTTGTAGAGAATCTTGGCAAATCGTTGACGAAATACAATCATATATGTTCCCTGTGTTATTGGTAAATATAACCATTATAAGCACTAGCAAGAACTACGTACAGCTAAAGATAACTCATCAATCCAAGCATTAAGTATTAATAGTTTACCAAAATATCAAAATATATAGCAGTTTCCCCACTAGAATTATTGTCTGATTCCAAGGTCTTTCCTCTAGGAAGATCAGAAGAGGCAGCAGCTTGATGCAGGAATGCAAGCATATTTTCTCCAAGGTGTTGAAGGGAGCCAGGTTTCAAAAGCTTTAATTTGTCATTCTGCATGTAGAAGATACTTCTTTTCAATGGAAAATCATTGATATCATGTAGACCTTGGTTACTTCAAGAATGAAGAATCTCAAATTTTCAGAAAAATTAAGAACCATAATAAATACAATCACTATTAGGCATTTTTGCATTTTGCAGATAAAATTCATGTTAATAGCTAGAATAAAAGCAATATAAATATCTATTTTCAGCCTTGTCTCATACATTTCCTCAGTAGTATGCTTATACTCTAGCTCAGAAGTAAACATCTATCCATATGGTACTTCTCATGCCTTGGCACTGATAGTACGCATTAAGAGGGAAAACAGAGATTGACTCCCAAGATAATGGTCAATTCAACTATTGATGATTCATGAAGCAGATGAACATACATCTGTAAAATCAGCAATACACAAGCATGCCCAATCAGGTGCCTCCGACTTAATTATCTACCAAATTAATACACAAATCCTATGCTTCAGTAGCATGCTCTGCATAGCTGAGCAACATAAGAGCGTAGGTGAAGTTAGATCTATTCAACAACTGACCATACGTTGATGATATACACGCTTCAGATACAAATTTCAAGGGGCAGACAAGATAGAATCAATGTGACTGTAAAGGCGTTATTACCTTGGTGTGGTACACAGCAGTATTATCTGCAAATGCAAAGTCAAGTCCAGAAAGTCCTCCAACCTCTTTATATACTTGAAAATCAGTTGCAGATTTGATTGCCCCAGATGAAAAGAGATCCTGCAGCACTAGAGAATATCCAGGATGTAAGTTCTTATGCTGAATGGAAGTCATAATTTGACTGTACAAATAGTAGAAATAGTCTTGAAATATGATCTTTCAGGAATAATTTACCAACAGACCTGTGCAACTATTTGGGCGGATGGATATTTGGCTACCATGGCAAAGTTTTCGATTGCCCATGGATGAGGACCAGCCTATAAAATAATGAAATAAGAATAAGGAAAAAGGAACAGGAAAAAAAAAGTCAAACAATTCTTACAGAAAAACGCAACTAAAACCAAAAGAACACAACTAGAAGGCAAATGAATATCTATAGACCCTTTGAACATCTCAACTACAAGGAGATGAGCTTCAATCTTTCTATTGGCATCTTTCACTACAAAAAGCAATTGTGTCATACTTGAAAAAATTAGTTCTTGATTTGTGTCACATGCCTCAATTATGAACAACTATAGAAGTGATTAAATTTAAAGAAACAGTGCAATTCAAGTTCACAAAATCAGACCTGGAAAACACCAGACTTCCCACCAATACCCATTGCCTCCAAGTCAACAGCCAATCGTACTGTATCACTCCATGGATGCTGCACACACAACATAAAGATAGATCATCCAACATGTGATATTAATGAACTTCTCTTACAAAATACATCCAATTCTAGCACAATAGCAAGATTATTACTGGATCCTCTTCTTAGAAGGGTGTCATGATAGTTGGAATGCATGAAATTCTTGGAATCAAGAACCCCATACCAAGACTTCTTTTCTTTCTGAGGCAAACTTTCATGGCAAGGGGTACACTTTTACCACTATGTAGCCCTTTTTTTATTGCTTGCTCAGAGAAATATACTAAAACAGGTAATTTACAAGTAATTAGATGAGCAAAATTCACAGAAAGATGCTCCTTAAACCTGAGTTATAAAGCTGTGGGCACCATTTAGTCCTTCCTCCTCCCCAGTATTGAATAAGAATATAATAGCATGCTTAAATCCATGAGCCCATTGAGAGATTCCTCGTGCGAGTTCCAGCATAACTGCTACACAAGAACTGCAATCTCCAGCTCCTTCCCTAAAAATATTAAGAAGAAAAGTACAGATTCATTGTGTGCAATAGTACTCTTGCAGATTTTTCAAATTTTTACAAATAGTCCTATAAAATCTCAAATTGGAGGAGCCATGAGAATATTTCAGAAGAAATGGGAACTGATTTCTAATTCAAACAAATAATGAATCAAGTAGACACATACGCTGAAAAGACAGTATCGATATGGGACGAGACAAGAATAGCATTTTCTCCAGCTTCTGATGCATATTTTGGTAGGATTCTCAAGACAACATGATGAAGATCAGAATAAACAAGAGTCTTTCCTTTAAAGAGACTGCTGACCAGACGATTAGCACCAGATTTTATGTGAAAAAAGTCAACTTCCACATCAACTTCCCAGTGAGCAGTTTTCTTAATAGCCTCTGCTGCTGCCAAGACATACTGGAGGAAAAGCAGCCATTAGGGAAGCAAAATTATTATGTCAGAAATAAATTTCACTACATTCATCATAAACAGAAATACGGTTAAGTATTTATGTACATAATATAAATCAGAGCATGACACCTCAAGTCTAATTTTCTTCACAGAAAAGAAATGTATAGACTAATCTACATGAAAAGTAGAAGGAGAATTCAATTGGTCAGAAACTTACAATACAAAGGTAACCTATAGATAAGACGATCATATACAAAGAATCAGGGACAGAACCAAGAACTTGGAGTTGGAGGAGCAAACTATAAGAAAAAACATATTAGAGGACAACATTGCAACTTTTAAAAAAATTTTGGGAGGCAAAAAGTATAATTTAGAAAGAGTTTTCTATAAAATTTTAATTTTTCTAAAGGAAATTCTTCAAAAAAAATTTGGAGGATCGGTCTTAAATCTGTCCCTGCATAGAATAATCGTTGTTATGTTCCTATACACCTCCCTGCATGCAGCATTATACACAAACAACAACAAACAACAAACTAAGCCTTAATCCCAAGAATTAGTTTATATTATACACAAATAATATAAATTACAGATAGCCATATTCTACCAGCACTTCACCAGGGAAAGAAACAAATGCTTCAGAACAAAACTAAGTGCATGTGTAAGCCTGTTTAATAACCTCAGATGTTATTGTGAGGTAACTTAGTTTTTGTGTCTTCAAGATAAGCACTTTGAAATTGCGCCAATAATGCCCTAAACATATCAGCAAGGTGGATGAGATTTAAATTCAGGCTACTTGGCACTAGATTACCAATGTAAAGATCAAATGTGATAGAAAACTTTTAACATATTAGACAAAGTCAATTTACTTAGTTAAGTTCCCAGAAGGTATAAACTCATCACGCTCTTTTTAACTTAGATATTTTTGTGCAGTTTAACACAATTTTCACAGAAAAATCTTCAGAAGGACATTTATAAGATAAAACGCAAGGTAAAACAGAAGAAATCATCCAGTTCACAACTGTATGGGTCAAATGCCAACATCAAGGAATATTTGTTGGAGTGAATTACTAAAGTAGCAATCCACTATAAATACCTGCAAAGCAGGTTCCAAAGCATCAGAACCAACAGGGTGCGGACCCAATTGTGTCAATGCCTTAACATGCTTCATAGCTTCATGCTCAGAAAAGCCTCTCTTGCCCACCTGCTCCAAAGTAAGAGCCGGAGGCAGGAGTTCAAACTGGTAATGATACACAGCCCAAGCCCCATTCATAGCCAGCACAAACAGTGCCAGTACCGCATAGGGTGACCTTTTAGCAACAACTTCCTTATTACCATTGATTTGTGGTCTCTTGGAATTACTTGTTTCACCACTGCTAGATGGATTTGACTTAGCGGCAGAACTTTTTGGCCTCAGTCTCATCTTCCCTCTCTCTTTCTCCTTTCGATCCCACTTTAATTAGTCATAAGATTTACTCTTCAAAAAGTGGAACTACAGAACATAAAAACAGTCTTTGTAAAACTGCAAAGCAAGATGAATACCCCTGATTCAGAATTCGAAGGACGAGTTATAATCCAATTTTTTCTCAAGCAGCAAAAAGGGTGATATATCTTATGAATAGAATCACATGGGTATTCTTTTCTACATCAAAATACACATTTGAAATTAAATGACAAGGAAAGAGTCATTGCGAATAAGAAAAAAGAAACCTTGCCTGCCTGCCTCCTCCTCGTTGTGATAGGGTGATGCTGTCTGCAACGTTTTCTGGGATTGAATAAGAAGAAGAAGAATCTTTCAGAGCAGTGATGCAATTGTGATGAGGGCAGAGTATGGGAAGGGAGCGGAGCAACTGACGGTTAGTTGAAGGATTTGATGAGAATACAAACAGCTAACGCTGGACGTTGTTGGTCGTACTAGCCGGAGATGAACCAAGAAAGACACTACAGGGGTCAGCGCCTTCCCAACGACGACGTATTAAACGAGAAAGTATTACTTTATCTGTTACGCAAGTATTAAAATAAATATTTTTTAATTAATTAAATTTCTTATTTTATTTTTATCTTTAAATTTTAATTTACTTCCTCTCTTTTTATTAAAAAATATTCAAATTTTAAAATTTTAATATACTCCAAATTACTTCTCTCCCTTATTATTTATGATAGGATCAATTTGTTTAAAAAGAAATTATTTAATATATTTAAAAAATAGAGTAATATTAAATAAGAATATTTTTAAAATATTAAATCTTTAATTTTTTAAAAAATAAATAATTAAAAATAAAAAATATTAAAATAAAATTAAAAAAATAATTTAGGATGGAAGAAGTATATTATTCTATCTCTCTATAAATTACATTGAAGTCCAATTATACATCAAATAGTGAGAGGTTGGGTGTTCTCGATGAATTCCTTTTGGCCCACAATATTGTCAATGCAGTTTTTCCCCTGTCAAAGCAATTGTTGAGCCAAAAATAATAATCTAAGAGTAAAACACACACTTGTTTCCCAAACAATCAAGAATAAGAAAATCAAAGAGTGGAAATCTATTTTTTTTAAAATAGATTGAATATAGTTTTAGTAACAATTTGTTGGAATAAAGGTGTAAGTGAATTAAGATTCTTCCTCATCTAAATTTTTTTTTAATTTAAATTTTTTTTTATTTTTTTTAACAACTATCATATATGTATACTATATTATACCTTCTTTTTGAACTCTATCTTAATCCTACAAAAACATTTCAAAATAATTCTATCTACGTACTAAGTACATCATAAAATATTTCTTATAATTTCTCTCTATGCCTACTCATTTGAAAGTATTTACCTTTCTTTCTTCTACATACTCCCTATTTTATATTTTTGTTAGACATACGTCTTCTAAAATACGTTTTTAATAATATACAAACCCAACATCCACAACCAATACCCAAAAACAACATCCACGATCAATAAGGAAATTTTATCTAACAAATCAAAAAATAAAATGCGTCCTTATTTAACTAAGTAGCATTTCTAAAATGCATTAGGGCTATTTCATGATATTTGGACAAGATGATTACTTTGCACCCTAAATTAGGTTATTCTTGTAATTTAAAAAAAAAATTAAGACAAAGGAGGAGAGAGATGAAGACATTGAAGAGGCAAGGAATGATGGTGGCATGATGAGCAAGGAAAAAACAGAAAGAAAATGCAAACAATTTATATATTTGACTTTGTGTGTGGGATTTAATTATTAATAAAAGATTCTTTATGGGATTTTGCTTCCTTTGACTAAAAGTACAAAATTGTCATCTAAATACTCTTTAGTCTATAGAGAATCTTATATAAAGATTCTTATTATACAAGTTAAACATTGTATACTTGTCAAATTATATAATAAATTATTTATAATAATATACACTAGTAATAATATGATATCTGATATATTTATTTAAAATGTTGTAATATGAAGTGATTTAAGTGGTGAATAAGTAATTTTTCCTTTTTTAAGAAAAATGTCAATTATTCTTGTTGTAACTTTTTTAATAAAAAAATTGTACTTGTATTTGACATAGAATTTAAAAGGTATCTTTTTCTTTCTTTCTTGCATGGTAGCTCATTTTTTACAGTTGTAGTCTATCATATTTATTTAATAAAAACAATTTTCACCCAATTTCAAGTGAAAATAGGAATAGTAATATTCATTGTTGGCATGTTTCTAAGGAAATCCAAAAAATAAGTATGGTAAGTATTGGCTTCTTTGTCATTGTTTTGATTGGGATTCATTCAAATCACTAAACATTAATTTACTTTTTTTAATTCCACTAGGAAATATTGCCTAAAATGTCACAAGTTATTATATGTTAGTTTTTTTTCAAGTTCATTACTCACCATTTTAAGTCTCCTTAAATTGGAATTAAATGGAATATTTTATAATTAAAAATTTTATTACTTACTAGTATTATTTTGTAACAAAAACTAGCTATCACAAAACCCTTTTATTTCCTTATTACTTTATAAGTTTTGCCAGATATATAGTATTAAATATAGAAGATTTGTTACCTGTTGCCTTGAAAGCCGAGTCAATGCTCTTTCATGTATTAAATGGATCATAAATACTTCCTCCATCCACAAATAATTAATTTAATTTTTTTTATTTATCAAAAAACTATTATCCATTTTCTAAATGTAGGTTATATTTAATTATTTTTTTTCTAATTTTACCTTTAACACAATTTTCTATCAATTAATTGGTATTACAATTACCCATATTAAAGTTATTTTAACTAACAATAAAATCACGTTATCCTATAAAAATAGTCAAAAATATAATTTAATGAGGTGATATAGTTAAAAAGAAGACTTTAAAACAAAGAGTGGGAAGAGAGAGACGTGTAATTATTAGAGTGATGTAATTAAATAAGTAGTGAGATTCAAATTAATGGGGTGAGAAAGATAATAAAAATCCTTTAAAGGGTATAATAGACATTTTAATCATTTTTACTATAAAATTTCATAATTTCTTAATATGCGTAATTTTTACAATTATACTAATTATTTGTGGATGGAGAGAGTATATAAAATTCTTTAAACACACGAAATAGTTATGGCATGCTAAAAGTTTGGAAGTTTTCGCATAAATAAATAAATAAATAAATATATATATATATATATATATATATATATATTCAGAAAATGAAAAAGAACAATAGCTGCATAATAAAATTAAAAATTTAAATAAAACTCTTTCGCTTGGATAAATTATATATAAGTCTTGACTTAAAGAAGAAAAACACATCACTTTTTTAGAATATTAACCAAAAAAATATAAAGTTATTGCGTATGAGCTAACAAAGATAAACAAGCATTATATAAGTCGATGATAATTTGATATGTCGCTAAAGAAAAAGACAACATTAGTATCTAAGCATTTAGCATTACGAAGATAATGCGTTTTCCATTGGGAAAAAGATGTTGAATAAAAATTGATGGACTTTCTTGATATATGCAAATATACAATAGCAAACCAATAAGTTTACGTGACATAACAAAATTGTACCCAAAAAAAAAAAAAACACAATTTATGGCATATTTTGAGCCACAATAGTAGCTTAATTTGAAAAACTAAATAAGCTAGAATATTAGATCCCCGGTTCAATATCTAAAGGGTTATTTAGAGACTTGTACATTTATTTCCTCTATTGTAAATTATGATAATAATTTTCTAAGAAAATGTATATAGACCATATATTTTAAAGAATAAACGAAACATTAAGGTGAAAACTAGTGAGAGGAAAATAATCATACGTTACAAAAAAAAAAGAAGAGAAATTATAAACCACAACTATGCTTAAGAGTAACAACACAAATAGAAAATTTAGAGGGAGAAAGAGAGACTACATAAGCCAAGGACCGATTTAGGAGTGGGCATGGGGTGGCATCTGCCTTCCAAACTTTTTAAATTTATCTTAAAATTTTTAAAAATATTTAAAAAATATATTTAAAATTTTATATTTTACCTCTATTTTTTTTAAATATAACATTATCCTTATAGTATAAATTGCCCCCAACTCAAAATTTCTAATTCTATAAATCCTTATTCATTTCGAAAGCCTACAATATCCTCATTACATAGAAATACAAAATTAAGCTCAAAAGCATTGATACCTTTATTAAAATTTAAGTACAAAACAAAAACACAATATTAAATCACTAAAAAGTAAATAATATAAAACAATCATGATAACTAGACTGCTTAACAAGCATCTTGGAGTTTCTGCTTCAAGTAACGGTTCTCGGATAGCAACTCTGTAACCCTTTTCATCAAGGCTTCATTCTCGACCTTCAAGAACTTATTTGTGGCTTTCAACTTCTCATTTGCCCAGTGAAGATCATAACTCTCTTTCTTGAGTTTATCAGAGCTCCTAAAGAAAAGAAAATGATGATAAACCCATGTCATTACACAACATAATAGATATATTTTCTTGAATAATTAAGTGAAAGAAGCAAAATTTCAAGGCTTCTAAGCCACCTTTATCACTCTTGAGAGCAATGGAAATAGAAAATTTAATATATGAAAGGACAGAAAAGTAGAAAACTTCACCTGCGATTTTCAAACCAAGTTTTTATTTCCTTATCGTCGATCTCACTCAAAATGGGAAACATGCATTTCATCTCCATCCTTTGAGAAGCAGAAGGATGCGGACACTCTATATAAATTGCCTCAAAAGTAGTAATCTGGTCATCAAGATAGTGCATGCACGATGTGCTCTTCTTGTGACAAGTCTTATTATTAGCTCGACCATGGCTACTTCCCGCACCTCCAGTCGCCGGCGGCGTAGCCATTGCTAGCTACCACCGAAACTCTCTTATTCCCACCGTGAAGAAGGGGCGAACATAAGAAATTTTTTAAATAGCAACGTTGTAGGTTACCTTAAGCTACCTTGGGATTCTAAAACCGATCCTTGTTAACTCCGACTACCGTTGGATGAATGAAAAATGTAAAGTGCATGTGATGAAGAGAAAGGATCACTGTGAACAACCAAAGATGCTCCAATTTTTGGACTCTCTGCGAAAATTGGATTTTTTCGGAACAACTTCAGAGAGATTAGGTGAATCAAGACAAAGTGGTTTAAAGACTTTCCAGTCTCTATATTACATGAATAATCTGATCTTAGTCACTCATCCAATGTAAAATGGTAATATACGTTTACATACATATACATGCATATTTATATAGATTTATAAAACAAAACAAAAGAGTGCATAATGACCTTGATTGGATACTTGATTTCAAAAAAGATTTGAAGAAAATCATTTTGTTTAATACCTAATTCTAAAAGTAAATTAATACGTATCTTGTGGAATTTATTTGAAAATAAAAAATAATAAATGGCTGAAGTTTCAAATATGTTGAATTTCAAACATTGTCCAATGTTCTATTTGTTGTAGTGATATGAACTTCCCTTCCATAGACATCCAAGTACATGCATTTTTAAATGAACTAGTTCGTTTCACGGGTTGTTTCTTAAATTTATGTATTCTAATAATTTAATAAATTTAATTTATTTATACCTTTATCTAAATTCATTGATGTCACGTTTATTGAAATTAGATAATCTTCATCTGAATTGATTTGAATTTAGATAACTTTTCACATTTCTTTTTATTAAAAAAAAATCATGTGAATTCAATACTGTCATAGGTTCATCACATTAACTTTTAACCCATGAGTTAATGTTATATATCTTTTCCAATTCAAGCGACATAAATCTCTAATGTGGTCATATTTAAACTTAAAAACTTGGAAAATATGGGATTTTGATGTAATCATATTAAGTATTAATTATGTATCCTATTTTTTTCAATAAAAAATTTTTATTTTTCCCCATTCCAAAATTGAATTTGTTTATGAGTGCACCACAAATTTACCCATAGGAAAAAAATGAAAAAAAATAATTTGTGACCATACTTTAGCCTAATGAATTAAAAATGTAGGATTTAGGTTTTTCATTAAAAAAAATACTTGTTTTATATATTTATTGTATTCATTTGTATTCAAATAAATTAAAAGAGTAATGTATTTAAATGAGATATACTTATTTTATGAAATTTATTATTTTCATTTGTATTCAACTGAAAAAAATACTACTTCATTTATGCATTTATTATATTTATTATATTCATTTGTATGCAATTCTTGCAAACTATAGTAGCTTCTGGTTTGAGACACTCTGACAGCCCAACGGAAGGGTAAATGATATGTTAATCACTATACATTGGCAGACTATTAAACCATGGTGAAGTACGATTTTTCTGGTATTGAAATTTTCATTCGCAACTTTCATCCCAAAAAGGAAGTGGCAATCAAATGGGATTATAATATATTCCCAAGTAATATGTTTTGTTGGACTTCATAAGCATCACTAATAATTCAAGATGTGATACCTTTAATACTTTTTTCAATTAATCATAAATTTTAGAGTGACATTACCGAGATGAAATTAAGTGAAAAAAAAGGGGAGAAAAAGAACAATGGAGACATAAGAAATGCTAAAGTTACATTAGCAGCGCAAGAATCAAATAAGAGTAAGCAGCTGAATTATTTATAATTTCAACTGAATTTCTCCTAATTCACAATAGATGTAATCTGTAACAATCAGTTGAGCACTATGGGACTTGACGAATTGACTTTTTCTTTCACAACAGGTTGAGGCTCTACATAGCAGAAAGGAAAAAATGTTATTGACAATTGCAAATCCCAGACATGAAAAAGACCAAAATGGATTTCAATCCAATAAAACTAATGCTATTCTATGCCTTGTTTCCAAATTTTTTGTCCAACATATTCAAGAAGTGATCAAGATTCCTTATTGGCAATATTGACTTCGTCCAAAAATTTCCTGACAATTAGAATTTAAGATAGCAAATGATTAAAAAAAATCAAAATAGAAACAAAAACAAAATCGCAGAAACATGATTGAATCAGAAGCAAACCAGAAATTCCGATATCATAACAAAAAATGAGACCACCCATGGCTGCAACAATGCATGTGATGGTAAAAACGTGTGAAGAAATGGAAATGAAGGAAAGATGAGTTGTATGTGACTTTGTTTGGAGGGAGTAATCATGCGTCCAACAGATTCAAGAAGTGATCAAGATTCTTTATTATAAAAAATTTATTATCAAACGTATTTAATTAAATAAATAATAAATATTATATATTATCAAATATAAATATTTAATTAAGTTATAAAATACGCCCTAATTTTTTCATAAAATTATCCTTTTCTTGTGCAATTGCTTACTATAAACAAAATCAGATAATAGGAAATCAAAAATACCTTTCCTCTTTCCTCAAGAATCACACCTTTCTCACGCTCAAACTTCTTCTCATCAAAAAATGAATTCTGCAAAGCATCCGCCAATATCTCAATCGCATTCGCAACATTATTCATCATTACTTTCATACTATATTCTAACGGCATAGAGCGCTTGGAGAACATAGAAAGCAGCTTACCCAGTTTGCTATACTTCAATGGAGGGAATTTACTAATGGTTCTATAACCAAATCCACCAATCCTTTTCCAGGGTTGTAACCCTTTTGACTAGATATGTCATATGTATTGACATTCAACCATAAGGGTGATGATTGTTCATAAGGCAGTTTAAGAAGATGGGTGATAAATCCAACGTCATAGAACTTGCATAGAAACGTTTAGCAAATTCCAGACATCCATTATCAGATATCAGAGATTAATGATTTGAATATTTATATTGGAATATAAAATAAGATAATAGGAAATCAAAAATACCTTTCCTCTTTCCTCAAGAATCACACATTTCTCACGCTCAAGCTTCTTCTCATCAAAAAAGAATTCTACAAAGCATCCGCCAGTATCTCAATCGCATTCTCAGCATTATTCATCATTACTTTCATACTATATTCCGTTTGCTCCCTCATAGTACACGCATGCATAACCCCACGCATATTCTCAACCTCTTCATCCAATTTCTTCTCATCCCTCTTCGATGTTCCTTTAAAGATCATATGCTCCAGTAAATATGCGACCCCTTCAGCATTATCAACCTCATATCGTGACCCAGCATTAACCCAAACCGTAATAGCTGCAGTCTTGGAAGCAAGGTTTGACTCGGTGGCAACACAGAGGCCATTCGACAAACTAGTCACTTTAGTTTCAGGGGCACTGAGAATAGTATTGTAATCACTGATGATCAGGTACGGTGAGGCGTATTGAAGAAACCTCGAATTAGGATTTTTCTAGGCATTTGAGCTTCGATTTTACTGATTCAGCTAAACGGTCATAGATCATGGTGGTAGGAGGTGGCGGAGTGGGCTTCGGTGGAGGAGTGGAAGCAGAAGGCCTAGGTTGGGTGGTGGACAACCGACCCGTTTGGGTCCATACTGATGGAGTTACTATGGGTCGAGTGTGGCAAGACAGAAAGAGAAGGTGACCCGGAGGCATGGTTCGGTGAGCATTGCAGAGGGAAAAGATGGAGATTTGACAATGGCGATGGACAAAGCTGGGAAAGAAGGGTGGTGGAGCTGGAGTTTGTTTTGAAATATATAAAACTTAATTATTAAGAGAACTATTGAACAATGAAAGAAATTCAAAAAGGCAAGTGATTTTGGAAATTTTGGAGATAAACTTAATGAATAATACTTTTGAAACTCCCAAAAAGATAAGTAGGAAATGAAAGAAAGCATAGATCTAAGAGTTTCGTATCTATATGAATTCATTGAATTCAAATAATTCTAATATTTAAAATAAAAAAATTCATGAAAAAAATTCTTCACATTTCATTAAAAAAAAAAATTCATATAAACTAAATGCTACTAAGTGTTAACACATGATGGTGCCAAGTGTTGCATATTAGTTGGACATCTATTTAGATCTAATAATTTTGAGAGTTAATTACCAAAAATACTCTGTACTTTTAAGTCATTTTTAATTTGCCCCTACAAAAAATTGTACCAATGTCACTCTTCAAAACTAACTCCATTCGAAAGTTAACAATAAAAATTAATCTTTTTAGTAAATCATACAATAATTTATCAAAACTACTCTTACCATCTTCTCCAAATCAAAACTCTAAAATTAATTTCTACACACCCAACCCCTTCATCTCATTTCTTGCGAATGCACAACTTGGCTAACCGGAGCTCCAGTATTGGCCAAAGCTCCAACCTTTTTCTGTGTTTTAGTGCTTCTACCTCCTTTTTGGTCCACAAACCATAAATATCTTCCTTTTTTTTTTTTCATTTGTCCAGATCTATAACTTTTTGACATAATTTCTTTGTCGATCTTCCTAGATTGGCATTGGATACTCCATCTTCTCGAGTTAATTTGATACCCGAACTTACTTTAGGCCTTCTCTATATTTCTCATCCTTTTTTCAGAAAATTTTTAAGGCCATTGATAGGCATAGAATCTTTTAAATTTCTGCTCATGAATTAGATGAATTAGGACTTTTCATACCAATGTTATTTGCGGATGGTGATAAGAAAGTTATGAGGAAGATTACTATGTACTATCTCCGTTTCAAAATATTTATTCATGAAACTTTTTTGTTTTATTTTAAAATACTTATTCATGTATATATTTCTAGAACTAATGATTAATTTTTTTTCCATTTTGCCCTTATTTATTCTAAGTCAACGATAGAACTTTTCAAAACTCTTTCTTCTTGCTTCTTAGGAATTTTCACCAACCAATAGCTATCTTATTTTTAATATGGATATAATTGGAATTTTATCTAAATTGTAGTATTATTTTCAACACTGATTAATATGTATGTAAAGGTTTTATGAACAAGTATTTTGAAATGGAGAGAGTATTTGTTTTTATTTTTTGTACTTTATCCACCTAAAATTTGGGGTGTAGTAGTTCTTTATCACTATGGATCTTGTTACCCCTCTATTTTATTATGAATAAATGATCTTAACTAGCACTCAAAAAAAAAAAAAAAAACTAATTGCCACTATCACTGTCGAATCCTTGCCCCCATCACTGCTTCCATCTCCCATTTTCTTCACCTGGTTGACATTGTTACTCCCACCTTCCCTTTCCTTATCTTCTTCTCTTGGCCAACATCACTACTCTGTGCTCATAGCTACCCCCCTCCCTTTTTTTCTTTCTTTTCCACCTACAACCCATGCAACCACAATTGCCGCCTTCTCTCCCCTTCCCCCACTTTCTTTGTAGTCTCTTCCCCTCTCTCCTTTTTTTGTTTAGCCACCACCTCTACTTCCTTCCTCGTAGCCGCCTCCCTCTATTCTCTTTCTTCCACCTATAAATACACACAACCAATGATTGCCTTCTCATTCTCCCTTCTTCCCCCCTCCTCACCACTGGTGCCCTTCTTTTCTTCTATACTTGCCTTCTTCTCTTGGCTCTTCATCTTCTTCAATTAGTTAGAGAATTGTAACCCCCTTACCTCCCTCAATTAGTTGGAGCATTGTAAGGAATTAGGTGCTTAATGGATTTTTGCTTTCTGGTTCAACAAATTAAGGGTATCACAAGTGAAGGGTTTGAACTACCATTTGTTTGGAGTGGAGTATAGATCTACAATGGGATTTGAAGTTTTTTTTTCCTTTTTTTGGTGATTCTTTTTTTTTGTGATAGAGTTTTTTTTTTAATTCTCGGAAGCTTTTTTGAAATAGTAAAAAGTGATAGAGGTGAAGGGTATTTAGGTTATTTCATATTATCTTTTTGTGACTGCCTAAATCATTTGAATGGAGTTTTAATTGAGGAGTGATATTAGTACTATTTTTTTTTGTAGGGAACAAATTGAAAATGGCCCCTAAGTACAAAGTATTTTTAGTAATCAACCCTAACGTTAATGGATATAGTTGGAAGTCCACCCAATCTATAAAATTCATTTGAAAAGGTAATTATATAATGAAAGAAAAGCTAACCATAAATTTCTTGTAAATAAAGTCTAAATTGTAATTTCATTTAGAGAAAAAGTTCGATTAAAAAAATCAATTTTAAGTTACAAAAATTTTAAAATCATCAATATCATGACCCTAAATTCATATATGATTACATGTTGACCCTAATATCTCATAAAAATGTATTTTAACCCTAGAAATTTGAAAATATTTCAAAATAATCCAAAAAAGCAATTAAAAATGATTTGTAATTTTGTTTGAAAATTTGTGGTATAACCCTTGAAAAATTCTACTTATTACATTTCAATCCTAAAAAACATATCAAATAATGTGTGTGAAATTTTGATTGCTAGTCATTATATAGAATTATATATATATATATATATATATATATATATATATTTATTTATGGACGATTGTTAAACTCACAATTATTGCTATAAAGCACATGGACAACATGGTGCCATAATGGTGGGTATTCTAGGGTAGGGATAGGGATCAAGTAGGGGTGGAATGAGTGATGTGAGAGCGTGAGGTAGGAATGAGTGGGTTGATTAAGGGATAAATATCTACATGCAGTGGTCAAAGAAGGGAAAGTGTAAACAAAAAGTTGTTGCCTAATTACATGAAAGTAGTCATTTCATTGAATTGAAAGTGAATACAAAGTATTTACAACACGTATTAGTGAGGGGGAACACCAAGGTTGACAATCGACTTCGTTTTCTTCTACTCAATCTCATTTTTCTTCACACCCTTGATTTAGTGACATCCTCAGTGCCACCTTCTCCTTGAAGCTTCTGGGGTTTCCTCTACCGTTGGGGTGTTTCACCTAACGTTATTGGCCTTAACACTTTGGAGACAAACGTCCCTTCGAATGACTAGCTTTGGTAGCAAAGTCTACGGCCTTGAACTTGTCTTTCCTCATTCAAGTTCAGTGCATGCCATTCCCACATTCTTCCTCCAACATATACATGGTCGACAACTTGTACCTTTTGCTGGGTTTTCCCTTGGAATTCACGACAAGAATGACATAAGGTTTTCTTTCCAATACTGCTAGCGCATTCACCTATGGGATCACGAACACGTTGAAGTCTCTCAAAAACTTCATGCCCAAGATGAGCTTGAAGTCATCTGTCTTCACTACAGTGAACGTAGTCCTGCCCTCAACTAGTCCCAACTTGATCTTCACTGCACGAACAACTCCCATAATCAGTTTGGTTGATGTGTTCACAGATTTAACTGAACCTGTATCATTCTCTAGTACTAGGCTTAATTGCCTAACTTCCCAACTCGCCAATAATTGTGAGATGTTCCCGTGTCCACCAACGCTCTCACAAGCCTACCGTTTACTTGGATATCCACCATTATCAATTCCTCCGGTACTGTGCTTTTATTCGAAATTGTTTGATGCATCGTTGCAAGGGTTCGGGCACCTTCTTGGTCCTTCTCCTTTTTGTTCCTCTCGGGCACATCCTCCACTGGGAATGTCACATCCGCAAGCGATTGCCTAATGTAGCCATCCTCTTTATTGCTTTCAGTCTTACAAGGTCTAGCCTCTCAAATGTTAGCATCTATAGCCTTCACCATCGTTACAAGAAGAACCGATATGCCTTTTTTTGCTGCCCACCATCTTCCTTTCGATTCTTGTTCCATCCCTCTCTCCGGATATATAGGTCATTTCCCTCACTTGAGCTTGGTCCAAACTGAAAAGTTTGCTTGAAAGGCATTCCATTCCCTCCATTCCCTTCTTAGGTCTAGTCAAATTCTGCTTTCCTGGGCATCTCCTTTCGTTCCCTCACAGGATCTAATTGGAAGTCCTCTAAACTCTCTGCAATTGCAATAGCCTGTGTCAAGTCTTGTACTCGCTATCTATTCAATTCTTGCTCGGTCCACAACTTCAATCCTTCTGTGAAACTAAATAACTTGTCCATCTCTTACATGCCCTTGATTTGGAGGAAGCATGTGGTAAAGGAGTTCATATATTCTCGTATCATATCGGTATGCCTAGGGATGGCAATGGGGTCGGGGACTAGAAATCCCGGCCCTGCTCCCGCATATGCCCCCATTTTCCTATTCTCGACCCATCCCCGCCATGGGAAAATGGGGGATCCCCGCCCCGACCCGTCGGGTATAAAACAATCCCCGGTCCCGGCCTAACGGGGAAGCAATGGCCCGTTTTGGCTTGGAAATATTTTTTAAAAAAATTTTGCTTCCAATATATTTTTATTCAAAACTTTTTAATCATATAAAAAACTTTTGTAGTGATTTCCAATAATTCACGTATATATCATATCACTATATTAGTAAGAGTAAAATTGATAATTTTTTTTCTTTTTCTTTTTTCCTCTTCTTTTCTATTTTATTTTATATACATATATAATCATATATAATATATATAATCTACCTATAATTTATATAATATATATATATATATATATATATTGGTATGTATACATATATAATATATATATATAATTAACCTCTATATAATATGTATACATATACAATACATATATAATTCACCTCTATATGTATGTGTATATGTATGTATATATATATATATATATATATATATATATATAAATAATATGTAAAACGGGCCGGGGGGTCCAAGTCGGGAGCGGGGATCATGCAATCCCTGTGCCTGCTCCGCCCCCGGTTGGCGAGCTGAGGAATGAAGCCTGCAATCGGAGAATCCCCAGCCTAACCGGGCTGGATCCCGAGTTTAATCGGAAAAATTGCCATCCCTAGGTATGTTGCATCCCCTTGAGTTTTCGTCTTGGTGCACATTTTGCATTCAGGGGGACGAACTATTTTTTTATTGTAGCCTTCATCTCATCCCACATCTTGATGGTCAGCCATTCCTTCCATATAAAAAACCTGCACCCTTCATCATAGCTGGGCATCGTCTTCTAAGTATGTGGTTATAAGACAATAAAGGTTGTGAGGAGTTGAAGCTAAAATCAAGTAGAGATAGAATAAGGAAAAGTGCGTAAAAATAAATATTTTAAATTTAAATTTAAAAAATTAATTTATAGACAAATGAATATACATTATCTAACTAAATCCAATCTATTGAATCTCTTTATAAATAGATTTAAATGAAATGAAATCTATTTGATTATGTCCGAATTTATTTCAAAATTCAAATTGTCACTTTTAGATATCTCAAAAATAATTTTTTAATATGAGTTTACTTGTCCTAATAATTTTATAAACAACTTCTTATTAGGTACATTAACTTAATATTGGTATTACTAATGAGGCTTCTATGTTATATTTTTAGTTTGAATTCATTGTTGGTATCCTGTAGTGATATGCCAAATTTACCCTTCAGTATCTAGAAATAACATAGTTGAGACATCATTTTGACTTATAAGTCACTAGAATATATATATTCAAAAGATTTGGGACAAATTTCCATAATAACACCAAAATCAGAGGATATCAATCTAATTTACCCTAATTTCCATGACCTGTTTTGTTTTGATATAAATTCTGGGGCTAAATCTTCGGGAAAGCTGTCGATAGTTGGATTAAAGAGCTCTTTCTACCCGAAGTGGTTGACTGGAATGGGACTACAAAATCGTTCCCTCTTCCTCCCATCGCTGTCTGCACATATTCTATTCAAACAAAAATTTGAAGTTAAGGTCTGAAATTTTCCCCTTTTTTTTCGTTGCAAAAATTAGAGAAGAGAAAGAAGAAATGTCAGGTGGGCTTAATCGGTCGTCCAGCGCTTCTTCGAAGAATGCTCTGCCCCCGCAAGAACTCCTGGACGATCTCTGCAGGTGCTTTCTGAGTTACGTTTGTGTTTGAGCTGCATTCTTTTTTTCTATTTTTGTGCTCAGTAAATCTTAGCGCTGGATGGAAAAAGTTGTGGCAAACAAGGGGGTTGGTAGGTGAAATTTTTTTACTGAAATGAAGTTAAATTTTGTTAAAGAATCTTGATTTGGTTGAAATGAGCCTTTTGGTGTTCCTTTATTAGATGGAAAATTGTTAGTTTTCTAGTGGAATTTGATAAGAATTGAAAAGAAGTAAGAATTCTGACTAGCCCCGATGGGTTAGAAAAGTTGGTTAAGGGTTTGGAAATTGAATTTTCCGTTTTGAAACAATTGGGGGGAATTCAACCAGTATTCCCAAAATTATGGTGAGAAAATAGTTTGTGCAGGTGAACCATAGAATACCCTGGTAAGGTGATGAGGATTTTGAGCGGTGATAAGTTGCGGTGGAGTTCCTCCCTGAATTCAATGGATCGGATGGAGTATCCTACTACGTGCATTTGCTACTCAAATTTTCTCTGGTTTTTTCCATTGATGCCTTTGGGGTCACACTCTATGATTACTTTTGCATTTTGTCTTTTCATTTATTTTGCTTAGTAGCTCAGATTCATCACTGTTTGAGCCACTAGACTCGATATGTATTTTTCATTTCCAAGTTGAGGTCTTGGATTTCATCATTACCGGATGATCTTTCTCTAATTTGCTTTTCGCTGTTTCATTTTCTTGTTGGTTACAACTAATTTTTCTTTCCCCATCTGTTCCTTATAATCAGTTTTGTGGTTTATATTGCAGTCGTTTTGTTCTGAATGTGCCAAAAGAAGATCAACAGTCATTTGAAAGGATCTTATTCCTGGTCGAATATGCTCATTGGTTTTATGAGGACAACTCTGTTGAAAAGAATCCTTCATTGAAGTCGTTCACCCTAAAGGAATTTACTTCTTTAAGTATCCTTTCACATGTTAACTGCATCTTACCCAGCCAGTTGGAGCAAGATTGGTCTTTTGTTGGAGTTAGAAAGTTGGATTCACATTGGGACTCTATTTCTTCATGAAGAAATGAGTGGTTAAAATCTATATACTCTGAGAAGGAAAGTTTATTATTTTCTTCCTTTATATAAGTCTCTTTTTTCTAGCACACATAAAGAAGGAAAGTCTTTGAATGAATAGTTTGTATCTCTGCTCTGCAAGTTGAAATTTATTTGCTTGTGTTCATTTTTCTTGCTACAAGATGGGCTTGACCCAGGCTAATGAGGCACCAACTAATAAATGGATCTTTTACTTGTTTTAAGTACAATCTAGTGTATTCCAAGTGCTGCTGCAAAGATTATTGTATTGCGTCATATATATATTTTTCCTAAGTTAATCTTGCTATCAGTTGGAATTTTCTTATTTTCCTTAATAAAGTTCAGTGTTTAACAGTTGTGATGTTTTGAAGCCTTATGTTGCCCATATAGATGACATATTCAAGGATTTTACTTCATATAAGGTTCGAGTTCCTGTAACTGGGGCCATTATCCTGGATGAATCTTATGAAAGGGTATGTATCTCATGTAAATGCTAGTTCAATCGTATTCTTAGTCCTTAAAGATAGCATGATGTCTGATATGTATCCGCTAGTGATTCATTGCTCTAAACTTTGTTGTTTTAGGGTTCATCTGGTATTAAGATTGCACCATGAGTTTATCCAAAGTATATTTCCTGTGTTAGTCTTGAATTTGATTGGTTTTCTATTTCTATGCCCATCTGTTTTATACATTTGATTGATATTTACTGGTTTTATTTATTTCTTGGGCATATTCCCTTTTAGGTTTTCTTTTTTGCAATTGATTTTGAATTATTTTTGAAAATGCAGTGTTTACTAGTGAAGGGATGGAAGGGGACAAGCTGGAGTTTTCCACGTGGGAAAAAGAACAAGGATGAGGAAGATCATGCCTGTGCCATCAGAGAAGTATGCAATTGCTTATTTATTAGGAAGTTTTGTCTCTTTCACTATTCTGTACTATTTTATTCTGCCAACTAAAGTTAGAACCAGAAGACTATAGGCTACCTACTGCAACTCAATGCCACTAACTTACTGTTGGCTCATAAAGTGTTAAAACTTCTACATTAATTATTCAAAGTAGTTATTGAATTAAAACACATTCTTCGATTTAGTCATTGAAGTAAAGAATTGTTCTTCAATAATACTTGGGGTGAATGAAGTGGATATTGCTATTATGTGGGATGATTAAGTGACACCTCTTACTTCGAAATATTCTAGGGCAGACACTCAGGAAGAATATAACATTTTGTTAATGTAGTACGCTTAGTGATTTCTGCTTTGATGGTTGGATGGCTGTGGGATTTTAAATGGAGTTACACTGTTTTCGTATCATGTACTCTTTCCTGGATGCAGGTCCTTGAAGAAACAGGTTTTGATGTCTCAAATCTTCTTAACAAAGAGGATTATATTGAAATGATATTTGGCCAGCAAAGAGTGCGTTTGTATATAACTGCTGGCGTAAAAGATGATACAGCTTTTGCCCCACTTACCAAAAAAGAGATTAGTGTATGTGATTCCGTTCATTTAAAAGTCTTGAATATTTATTTGTCAAAATTTTGTTTGTTACCAATTGTTCTTGTGAATGAAATGAAGAATATGGAAATAAAAAAAAACAACTCCTCGTGTTATGGTCTCTATTTTGTTGTGGCTAAAGCAAAAAGTTACTTTACTATTCTGATTTTGTAGCACTCTAGAAACTTGTTTTTTTTTTTTTTATTTTGGGGGGGGGTGGGAGAGGTGGGGGATTACAAATATTGGTTGGAATTGCATATATGAATTGAAGAGATAAGGGACAATGGGAAATTCTCAATAAAATGCCAGGAACATCCTGAGTGGCATTTAACTTGGCATCCACAACAGATGAAAGAAAGGATGCTTACTACAATTCCATTGGCTTCTTCTGCATTTTGCTTCCAATTTTGAGAGGTTTCATGAAATCAAAGGTGAACCAAATACATAGTGACCTTGGGTTTTCATAGTTGGAACTGGGGTTTAATGCATGAGGAATGCTTTGTTTAGCTATTTGAAGTGTTTATTTATTTTGATTATTATCTGTAAACTTCATTGGATTTCTGCTTTCATGCAAGTGGAAAAATAGGGTGTTATAAGTGCATCCTAATTGGATAGTTTTTTCTTACTGCTCCTGTAGAGTCATTGTGGTTACGTACCTTGTATTATACCTTGCCCCACCTCTTTTCTCTCTTCAGATGTGATCTGTATCTTCAAATATTTTAAATGCTGTGATATGCATACTATTTTGTAAGGCATTTGCTTTGTATATTTTCTTTCAAAAAGGAATATGCATGGATGCATTGACGCACATTAAAGCTGATGTCGGTTCCATGGTGTATGATTGTGATGAGTGGGATTTTTATGGCAAACAGATTGTGTGTTCTTTCATGTCTCTCTAACAGGAAATAGCATGGCATCGACTTGATGATCTTCAACCTGCAAATGCTGATGTCATATCTCGTGGGATCACTGGTCTCAAGCTGTACATGGTTGCACCTTTTTTAGCGTGAGTTTATTTGGATTTACATTCTAAAGACCCCTCATAATTGTTAATTTTCACTTCTATTTACACGGTATCCAAAACATTCTTGCAGTTCTCTGAAAGCTTGGATTTCTGCACACCAGCCACTGGTACCTTCAAGATCAGAGAGGCCTTTGAAAGGTTCTCTCTCTCTCTCTCTCACACACACACACATACACACACACACACAAATATGTATAGAAGTTATTGACCAGAATTTTCTTTTAAAAGAGGGAGGATGATTGTTTTCACTTTTGGAATGGGTGAAAGTTTTATTATGTCTAGATAACAAATGGGGCTTGTTTTTAGCTTTCTTATTCCAAAATAACGCCTACATGATTTTTCAAAGTAAATTTTCCTTTGTGTTTTCTCTGGTTTCTTGGTTTAGAAGAGTTCTCTAATAGAGTTTGAGTCCTATTTTATTATTTCTCAATAATTTGAAGTGAACTTTTTACAACAGAGAAAGCTTTATCTGGTAAGGGATCTAACTTATATGCATTTGACAGTGGAAATGGAATACCTTTTCTCTGTATCTTTGTGGTTTTTATATATATCAATAATCTAAAGTTCTGTTTCTCAACATTTTTTAGCTTGCCTTGTTTCTTCTATATTTGGCAAAAATTGTAATATGATGCAAATATTGGGGCTTTATTGTTTAATTGGTGTTCCTCATGCAAGTCTCTATGTTAGTGTTCACGGAGAGGTTTGGGTGCTTATTCACATGGTTTGGTGCTCACTTATTAGTCATAAAACTGATGAATTACATTCTGGTTTGAAGGAATTACTGTGTGGAAGGCAAAAAATAGTTCTACCGGGAGTAGCACAACTATATCAGAGAGTCAACCAAACAAACCTAGTGCTGATGCACATTCCTTTGAGTCAGGTCCCGGCAGGAGCTTCAGAAACTTCCGGTTTGATACTGCTTCAATATTTCATGCAATGGAATCTGCCTTTACCGGGTAGGTGATCAATTCTGTTCACCTGCTTTGGTGTTGTTCTATTTGCACATAGTCTTCTTAGGTTTTGGCCATTGCAAAAGTTGGTAGCTAATTTGTAATATACCCTTTGATGGCCACAGTTTGCATGTGCAGTCTCGTGTCAGGGATGTGTATATCCTTGTATATAATCCGCATTGTTCAGGCTAACTTCTTTTCTTGCGTTTTTTGTTTTTTGTTCTTTTCCTATTCAATCATCCAGCAAGTTAGTCCAGAATAGTTATCATTGCGACAATGCTATAAATTCCCTCTTTTTAGGATCGGTTGTCATATCGGTTTCACCAATGTTGGGATGCTGTGCAACATTAGAGCCATATCTGATGGAGTTGATTTAGGAATTAATCTATTTACTTTTATGAGCTGGGGTCATTCACATCCATTTGTGGAAGTTTGGACTAGTGTACCAATTCTGCTTTATTTTCCACTTGACTGTTTGATTCCAGTCCCAAAGGATGATCCCAGGGTTACATTATTCAAATGGCGCTACTCTGAAATGAACTTTTGTGCGTCCGCAGTTCTGCTACTTGGGCAATGTAGGCAAATTGTCGACTGATTCATCTACTTGGTTTTTACCACCTAATGGAAAGTGATTTTCAGAAAAGGAAGACTAATGATGGACAACTGTTTGCTGTCGTTTGTGGCTTCATGTACCCAAAGGGACGGTCAATTGTAAGGATTGACATCTATGGATTTTTCTGTTGCTGGCAATCCTTTTTCCTTCTGTGGTCATCAAATGTGTACATATGTGGGTTGTAAAAGCTTCCTGCATCCTTATCAAGTTGCTGGAGAACAGACCTAGGTTCTTCGTGTTAAACGACAATATCCATGTTGAGAATATGCACCGGCTTTCACTCGGATATAGGCATTCAGCACTAAAATTTGATTATTTGCTTATTTCAACAATTTCTTACTGATCTCTGAACTTCCACTTTGGGGTACCCAAGCTCCTTCACAGAAAACCCTATAATTAGCTTTAGTGTTACAAACAATACTGAATCCTCCTTGGAACGGCAACAGTCTATGCGCCATTGCTGTCTCTGAGAAGTGCTCCTACATCAGCAATCCTAGGGTGAGATTATGCAGCCGCATAAACACACAATTACTGTGGATTTAACGAGTCTGAGATTCAGAATATCGACTCGCGACTTCCCTTATCACTGGAGAATAAACCTTTTCCGCTCAAAGAGGCCAACCAAATCTACAGCAAATGCGCCAAGAGTAAAGACCAATGTCCACGGCAAGGTCGAAATGTCGGGCAGATTCAATAGAACTTCTGTATAACCGCTGCCACATATTGTTTTCACTTCTTATCACCATACCACATGTTTACCCTTGCATATGACACATATTTCTTATGTCTGCCCTGTCCATACTAGTGTACCAACAGGCATCAGCCAAGCAAGAGATCAACTGAGGTAGAAGGGCCAGCATTTCAGTTGGGAGTGCACCTCCCCTGGGACTGCGGTTAGGCTTGGAACAACAACCATATATTGATCCCTGACTAAGAAAATAAATGATAAACATTATGTGCAAAACTGCTCAAAAACTTATGAAAAGTACAAACAGCTTTGTAAATATAACAAGCAAACACTATTCCTAGACAGAAGGGCAAGAAAAAACTGAAAACCAAAACCTACATAAAACTGATATGTGATAGAATCCATTACAGACCCCATTGAAAAAAGGTTCTTGA
This sequence comes from Voacanga thouarsii, assembly GCA_026120185.1. NCBI lineage: Eukaryota > Viridiplantae > Streptophyta > Magnoliopsida > Gentianales > Apocynaceae > Voacanga > Voacanga thouarsii. Next base: position 684,657 of record JANUWF010001064.1, on the reverse strand, counting down.
GTTTTAGAATGACTTCTGCCTAGTTTTAAAGCTATTTCATGCCCATAGCCTCCATGGACTGCTGCAGCTTTCCTGGTTACTTCAACCCCCATCTCTCCTAAGGTGCAGTTGAGCTGGCTGGAGAATCTCTGGAAATCTTTGGCGCAGCTATCTCAACTTGATTTGGCAAAACTTCTGGACTTGGTGGGTTGTTTGAACTTGAAGACTCCTCAATCAGAAGATTTGGAGCTTTAGCAAATGGAGGCTCCTCAGCTTTTCCTGGAATTGCCTTAGCACTTGGAAGATTGTCCAGCTGACCAAGGGGGGCTTTAGAAACCAATGGTTCCTCAAATTTAACCAGTGGAGCTTTAGAAAATGGAGCCTCCTCAACTTGAATTGTTGACTCTAGCAAGGATAGCTGCTCCAATCCAACAGCCGGTGCAGATAAAACGGGCATGGACTGTCTTACACAGACAGGTGGGGCAATACCTGAGTGAGAATGCCTCACCATCCGGACAGATTGAGAAGGTGGAGGAAGTGGTGGTGAAGAAAAAACAGGAATAGCATTCCGTATTGTCACTGGTGGTGCAACTCTGTGGTGAGGACTGTAGTGTCGGATGGGAATGTAGGGAGCTGCCCCAGCTGCAGGGAACTTCTGAGGCCTCACCCTGACGCTTTCTCCGGCTGGCAAGACACAGTCATTCACAACATTAGTTGGCTGGCCTTGAGTTGTCTTTGGATATTTCATTGTCTCATTTACAGCTGTGATGATGGGTCTGCTTTGAGCAGCAATCTTTGAGCTGATTGAGCCATTAGCTGCCATCCCAATTCTATTGCGAGCTGCTCTTGGACATATAAAAGGAAGAATTTTTGATGATGTGGCAGAAGGCTGCTGTGCACTTGGTGGTCGTGGATTCTGTGTTGGGAATTTGATTGGAAATGGTATTTTGGCCATCCTGGCCTGGACAAGGTACTTCTGCAGAGCACGTGCCACGGTAATATGCTCTTGCTCATCATTTTTCCCTTTTTCTGGTGTTGATGTCTCCGATTGCTGCACTACTGGAAAGACACAGAAGATATGTCAAGAAGATTACGCACATCTCGTAAGTTTGGAAAAGTCACTGTCTGTATTTGTAGGAATGCACAAATCAGTCAACACGATCAAAATTACTGAAGTTACTAGGGAAAGTTCAACTAAAAGCAGAAAATGGACCAAGTCTAAAACAAAGCTATGGTAACGTAACAAAATAGCATATGAATTCAAATTAGGATGGCAGCAAAGAAAAGATAGGGGGGAATAGAGTCTTGTACTCGTGGCTGCAATTTATTAAGCCAAGTGTAAATTGACTGCAACAATTATGAAAAACATGGAATAGCAGTAATTCTTTCTTTCTTCTCATCCCTCATATTTTGCCATCTCCAAATTTTTAGAATTGTACTCTAATCCTGATTTGGAATATAACACCTCTAGTTCCCATGAAAAGCCAGCAGAGAGTTCCTAATCATACAAAATGGACTCCCAGCCCTAGGTTTTTTTTTTTTTTTTTTTTTTGGGGGGGGGGGGGGGGGGTTGGGCCAAGAGCAAATTGAACAAGGAATTGGCTCCCTTACAAAATTTCAGAGACGTCCAAGCTGCCATGGCTGCATTCTTTTCAGCTTGCTTCTTATTCTTAGCTGGTTCGCCAGTAAATATAATTCCGGCCAACTCTACAGTGCAGGTAAACACAGGCAGGTGTCCCAAACCTGATCTAAAATTTGTGTATGCTGGCAATGATGCTCCAACTCTCTGTGAAACCTCCTGCAAGAGATTCTTGTATACACCTGTCTCATCCTGTATGTCACAAGGTTTAACAGAATATATAAACACATCATCCAGCAAATTAGACTAGTTTCAAGAAATAATATTTCAATTATCCAATCTATATAAATGATCAGGAGTTATTCAATGGCAACTAATAATCAATCCAGGGAGAAATAAAATCTGCGGATGTTGTTTTACCTTTCTCTTTCAAAGGGTGCAATACATGGATTGCAATGTAAAACATTGAGCATGGTGGAACAGGGCAAGTATAATTTCATTAGAGAAATTGTTAATGAACAAAACTTTAAGGTTTAGGTAACACAAAATCAGTTCTTGCAGCATCTTGGACACATCAACATATTCAATGGAACAGCCTATGATATTGTCTTGCACTTTTCCATCTCATATCTCAGCCACATATGTATAAGACTTTTAACCTTCAAAGTTTCAAGGTCTGGTTTCTAGTTCTTGAAAATATTTAGCTCCTTGTTGAAGAAAACTCTAAACCATAATCCAAATAAGTTTTACTCTTATTTGTAACCATACTTCGTGGATAATATTTTAATACAACAAAGCACCATGTAATCCAAGCAAGGCATACAAAGTTTGCAACTCCTAATTTACAGAAGGCCTCTGCCCCCTGCCTCCTAAGAGCCAGAAAAAACAGAGAAAGCCATGCAGTAGGCCTTGTTGTAGCCAAATCAGAATAGTCACAAAGCATGTCACATTATTGACATGAACTGCCATAGTCTATGCACTCTAGGTAGTCAAAGGGGGGAATAGAATGGTGTTGGGGAAAGAAATTTAATTATCCAGAAGAGTATGAGATCCTACTTTTTCAACCCATGTCCAAAACCAAAAAGGTATGTTAATGGCTGTATCTGTACACTTTTACCAAGCCAGATGCAAAAGACAGGATTTCATATAACATCTACCATGATTTTTTGCAAAGAACTTATCATCTATGGATGGATTAATTGCACCCAATCAAAACTAGATAATAAATGCCATTTTTTTCCCCATAGTTTATATAAAATGTTTCATAAGAGATCAGAATGCAAAATAATAATTGTTTTTCCTATTTTTTGGCTTTGTAAGATTTGAATACATATAATACAAGGCTAATAGATTAAATAATATATAAAAATAAATTACATGACATCCATAAATAATTAGCCAAGAAACTAATCATGTGTGTATATATATATATATATATATATATATATATGTATATATATATATATGTATCATAAAAATTTGAGATAAGGAACTGAATACCCCTTGGGAGAGAGGGTTTTGGAAACTCACTAAAATTTTAGCAGCCAATGAATTGGAAGGCCGACAGCCAACAAAGATTTTCAAAGCAATCTCAGCAGCAGAGTGCTCTGCATGGCGAAGTGTGGAGAAGAACTTGGGGCTCTCAAAGATCTCACCATTAAAGCTAACAATGGCCTTAAATCGAGGTGCATGGTCTGGACCTTCTTTGATGTGGATATATGATGGTGAGTTCAGGCAACTCCTTTGAGCCAACATATGTAGTTGGTTTTTATACAACATCTCTTTTGAGAAAAGATAAACCTCTGAAAGTTATCTTGACACTAGAAGAAACTAACAAACTCAAGTGACCAAATTCTTGTTGAAGAGTGAGAAGAAGTGTGTGGTTTATGTTTACTTAAATTACGTTTATATGGAGAACCCTGAGCACTAGATTGAAAGAAGATGGAAGAACAGGAGACTTCTCAGAAAGATCTGAAAACTCAAAACCACAAAGAGAAGCTGCACTGTATGCGTTTATTTTGTATAGTGCACATTTGAGATTCACTACGAGGGAATTTATAGGAAGAGAGGTACCATAATAATATGTTTATGTGCATATAAAGTGGTGTTGCAAGGAAAGGAAAGTCATGTTTCGCTAAATGTTGCTTTCCTTTCTTGCGGACATTGTGGCCATCCCCATTTCAAGTAATGTTTTATTACACCGACCGTCGCATTCTTAATTTTCAACTTTTTTCGATATTTTTTCCTTTTTCTTGTGGCCATCATGGACCCTCCCCATTTCGGGGAATGTTTAACTACACCAATGATAGTAACCGTTGCATTCTTATTTTCAACTCTTTTGGGGTCTGCACTACCATGCAAACAAGCCACATTTTAGACTTACCAAGTCAAGCTCAGCTGGAAACTTTTTGAGCTTGAGCCGAGCTCAATCAATCCCGTAATGGTTGAACTCAAGCACAACTCACCTGTGAAAGCTAAGGCTCAAAACTCAGCTGTTAAGCTTGTTTACAACCTGAGACTGTTTGAACTGGAGCTCAAGCTTGAGCCAAGCATCATTTCCCTTTTAATTTTAAATACTTCTATAATATTACATCAAAAGTGATTATAAAAGAGAATGAGAAAGGCTTAGGTTTTATTAAGCTTTGAGGCACTCAACCCGAGCATTATCATGCCTAAGCTTGACTCAATTCGAAAATTCGTATCTCAAGCTTAATTAAGACTGAGCTGAGCATGCTCAGGTTGCTCCCAAGCAGCTTTTCATTTGCACCCCAAGTAAGTCTAGATTTTTTTTTTTTTGGTTGGAGGGAGAGGGAAATGCAAATATGAATTAATAAATGAACTTTTTTTCCTAAAGATTTTTCTTGAATAGCAGAACCACCCTCCAACTCTCATCTATTCAGCCAAAGACATCTCAACATTTTTGTATACAAACAAATCTTAAATCATTTTAATGTAGATATTTTATTTGTCTTAACAATATTTGTATTTCTAAGGAAGATAGCAAATTAATCCAAAACTTAGTCAAACTAAGTACCCTTTAATTTAACTTAATCAGACAACTTAAGGGAAGACAATGGATTAATTTAAGATGTCAGACCCCCGTTTAACATTTCTTAGAAGAGAAGAATCTGGGCTATTGCAGATTAGAAATTATAAAGGTTCCACTCCTTTGTCAATAAACCCTGTGTCTGTGTTTGTGAATGTAAAGATACGAAACTGATGTGAAAAATAATTCTTTAGAGAGTTCAGCTAAGGAAAACAACCATGGGGTTGGAAGGATGTTCCCTTTTTTTCTATTTGGAGGAATGCAATGCTCTCTTTATATCTGGCTACTTACGTCCTCAAAGGATTAAAAGTTGAGAAACAATAAGAATTCATCTTTTTCTTTATTTTTCTGTTGTTTGCCCTTAGGCCATTTCAGATATAAGCAGCAAGTGATGAAATAAGCCCACAGGGGCACTGAAGATGCTGGATTCTATTATATAAATTTATAAGTTAAAATTCAAAACTTTAAAATAAAAAAAAAAAATCCTGCTTTTGACAAAATATTGCCACTATAACACACTCCCATTTGCATGGCAGCATAACAAAGGACATTATACATCATAGAAATGACCAGGCATCGAGAATCCAGTAAAGGCAAATTCTTTTGGGGTAAACTTTCTAGTTGGTAGGCTATATTACAATTGTTTCAGTACAGATCAATATTTGGACAAGATTTCTGGTCCTCACTTCTTTCAAGCTCACAGTGGCAGGAGTCTCGTGCATACAGCAGAAGCTGTAAAAATTGCTATCAGCCTCGGGAAATTGATAAATTAACCATAGTGGTAGTGACGTAGAATACATGGCAGCAAGGTCCAGACTCAATTGTAGCAAGCACCTCATGAAGAAGTATCAATAACCGGGAAAACAAGAAAGGAACTTAGCAACATTTGGTCATATGGCCAAACCCCGTTAACAGAAAATTTGTATCAGCTACCATATCATAATGCAAATAGAAACTAAGTAGCATTACCGATTTCTCTACCCACAATTTTCCTGCGATATAATGAACTTAAAATTCATTTGGATTAAATCAAGAAAACAGGATGAAAAAAACACCCAACTAATCAAAGAAAAAAAGAGAAACGCAGCTCACAGACGAAATAAACAAAACCCTAACAACTGAGCTAAGAACAACTGCAAAACTCACCAGAATTCTTGCAGCTAGGGAGTTGGAAGGCCCACGGCTAGCAAGAGCGTTGAGCGCCACCTCAGCAGCAGAGTGCTCCGCCTGACGAAGCGTAGAGCAGTATTGTGGACTCTCAAATGTCTCGCCATTAAAGTTAACAGTGGCCTTAAACCGCGGCGCATGATCCGGACCTTCTCTTATACAAGTATACGACGGTAAATTAAAGCAGCTCCTCTGCGCCAGCTCCTGCAGCTGGTTCTTATACATTTCTCCAAAAAATTCACCCCCAAAACCAACAAAAATCCTACAATTTCCAGTCCCTCCGGTTTCCTTGCCTCCAATACCAATAATTACTAGCTCAGATCATTGAAACACAGACCGTCCGAAACAAGATCGATAGATTTTCGAGTTCGGTTCCCACATTATGTGCGTGTATGGTGTGTGAGAGAGAAAGCCAATTGGAAGAAGAGTTTCGAGCTGAAGAAAACCACCACACGGGAGGAAGAGAGGGGTTTCCTTTTCTTTCTTTGCTGCTCTCTCGACTTAAAAAATAACGAAGGAAAGAGAGTAGAGAAAAAAAGTACAGTTCTTTTTGTTTGTATTAAATAATTAATAATCTCTGGCTGGGTTGGGGTGACTAAGAAATATTAAGGTGCGGCGGCGTCCATGGTAATCGTGTGTTCATGTTGTTCTTGGCCGTTGGGTTTGGGAACGGGTGATGATTGTGGTGATTTGTGGGGGTGATGTGGCGATTGTTGTGTGGGGGATTAATTTAATGGCGTGTCCGGTGTTTGTTGTGTACATTTTTTATTTATTAGAGGACTGAGATATTTTAGCCGTAATTTCTTCAAATATAAAAACAATAATTATTTTTTAAATAATTTTTATCGACAAATTTTTATCAAATATATTTATTAATAAATAGTATTTTATAAATATATAAATACGATGCATTTTGTATATGTTTTTAATTCGTTAATTGAGTATTTTGTTTTTTTTTCCCGATGGTTAATCAATGCAAGTGTTTGACTCCTCTCTAGAAATAATATTTGGTTTATGTTTATAAAAATAGTTTTAATTTTAGGTTTAATAATGATTTTTAAATTAAAGAATAGATAGAATATAACAAGTTGTGAGCAAATAAAATTTAATTGAATATTCTATAAAACAAATTTTATTTAGATTAGGTTTATTTTATACTTGACGCGTAAAAATAAAATTTGGAGGTTGATTTCATAAAATTATAGTCACTAGAATATTTTTTTTCTTTTATATATAATATTATAAAAATAAAATATTTATATAAATTCGATCTTCACAAACCCTATATTTAAAAAATTTATATTCTTCTAAAACATATAATATGCAATACTTTTGTAGAAAAGTTTTCAATGTAAAACTAATGTATACTGTAAAAAGATCTAAACATCAAGTTTAGAATAATATGCAAAAACAAACTTTTTCTATTTCTGATACTTCCCTAAAAAGCATACGAAGAATGTTCTATACTTGGATTGCTATTATATTGAATTTTTTTTATTAAATATATATAAATATAATTTTAAATTTTATAAAAAAATTTATAAATTCAAAATTTTAAATTGCGATCTATTTGGTATAAATAATAAAATAGATAATATTTTAGAAATAAAATTCACCATCAGAAAATCCATTCTTTTAGCAAAAAAAAAAAAAAAAATTGTGAAACAGTTTTCTACCACTAAAAAACAATCTGTAAATTTTTAAATTATAGATAGATAATACTTGAAGTCTCTTAACTTATAAGTTGGGAGTTTTTAATTTTATGAAGTGTTGATTTATTATTTTTTACAATGAGAGTTTTACTAGTGATATTAGATAAATCAGTACCTACACAAAGGCCAGTCAAATGGGTCGGGTCAATCCAGACCCGACTCAATCCGTTTACTTATTTATACGGGTTCGGTATGTCTATTTTGTTACCCAGATTTGACCTGATCCGTTTACCTTTTTAATCTATATAATTGAGTCCGAATCCATGTATTATAAATTCGAATCTGATTACTTGTTTATCCGATTAATTTAAAAAATTATATTATATATATAATATAATTTTTTAACTATTTAACTTCTTGGATGAATTGAAGATATTTTATATTATGTAATAGTTATATACTTATGAATATTTTGATATTGTTGTTGTAAACTATTATTTAATACTTAGTTTCTAATTTATATGTGTTGTACGATATTGTTATTTATGAATTTAGAATTTTTTTTATTGTTATAAATTTAAAGTTTTGAGAATTTGAAATTGTACATATTTTAATATTTTGTATAGGGATTTTTATATAGGAATATAGTTTTTATAACTTAGAATTTTTGAGTCGGGTATATTCAACCCGAACCTATTACTTATCGGGTCAAGTATGAATACTTTTACTCTAAACCCGCCGGATATACGGGTCAAATCTGATCTGAGACTTCTTTTTATTAAACGAGTTCGAATTCGAGTTTAGAGCGCGATGATCCGAATCCGACCGGCCCGTTTACACCCCCTGCCTACACGGTGTATATATCTTCTCATGTGAAAATGGAAAACTGTGGTATCATTTTTGATCGTATGCATATCCATTATGGGATTAAAAAAGAGAAAAAAAAATGACCAGAGACCATTAAAATTGTATTAGAATATTATAAAAATGTTATGCATTAAAGACACTGGATTATATATAGATGATAACTTTTTTTTTCCTCTATTTTGTACAAGAAGAGGAAAAGTTAGAGAGGGAAAAGGTATGGAGAGAGAAAAGGGGTAATGATCGGAACGGGGTACATATTGATGATAATTTATACTATACTAGAATATAAATTTTAATGTATAACATATTAAAATTTGTCACTAATACATCAAACATTATATGCGTTACATTATTCACTGTATTTACTACTAATTTTTTATTAAAATAACTTTAAAGGTCCTAAATCTAGAAAAAAAAAGGTTGGGGGGGGGGTGTTTGGTCGATAAGTGATGCATCCTAAATGGCACTTTGAGAAAGTATACAAATTTAAGAACCTTAGCTTAATTGGTATTTAAAAAAAAAAAAAAAAAACCCAAATCTAAGAGTGGTTCTAGGCAAATATGTCTTTGCATAACAGTCCTTTTCTTGTGTGAAGGTAAGAAAATGATGGAATAATTGTTGTTCATATGCATATGTATTGGCGGATATAAAAAAAAGAAAAACAAAAAATGTGAGGGCATTTAAAATTGATGTTAAAATCTTGAAATGGCATTCGTGTATTAGAAGTAGTGTTCACATATTGATGATAACGTTTGATGCAAACGTACTAAAAGGAATATTTATATATAAATTTTAATTTTTGAATGAGGTTTCTGTATTAAAAAAAATATTTACGTACAAATGATAATTTTTAATTTATTAGATGACAAGATCTTAAAATATGATATATTAAAATTTATTTTTGATATATTAGCTATTACACCAATACATATTTATTGTACTTAGTATCAACTATCTACTAAGATAATTTTTTACAATAATTTCGGCTAGAATAAAGTGTGAGCAAATCAAAATTTCAACAAAAAAAAAAAAGAAAAGGAAAATCCAAACCAAGTCACCGTGGTATCCCTGCCGAAACCCTCGAGCTTCATCTACTATCCTTCTAGTCGGGTTTGGCTGCATTCAAGTTCCACCAAAATTTTAAAAAATTATATATGCATAAAATATAAATATATATATAAACAAACACTAATTTGTATTATAATTATACTATTTTGTAAAAATATTGGTTATATATCATGCTTATAAGATTATAGCATTGATATATTAGTGTATGTTTATATAAAATAATTATATAAACATTATGCCAATACAAAAATAATTCCTATAACAAAAAAGCTAATGAAGTTATTTTTTGTAGTATTTACGTATGTTGGAAAAATACATACATACATATATATATATATATAAAATATTTTTTCTTGTGAAATATTTATATATTATTGTTGACATCAATTTTAATCGAGTCGTTACAACAGTAACATTGAGCATATGCTGATAAGAATTTCTCTAAGCCGATAATAACGTCAATTATTTTTTCATTTGATGTACCCGGTCAATATCGGAATTAGGAACCGTTGAGTCGGTAGACCGTAGACGTCACCCTCACGTCTCGACATGATCGGTAAAGCATTGTTACACTCAATCACTAAAGTTGAGCCATGAAGCGAGATTTTCTCCATATACAAGTAGTCGGTTACAACACTACAGCAAGCATAAAATGAGGAAGGATCCCTAGAACAAGACACAAAAACACATCCAGAAGATTACCAGCTTAAAGTTTCAACTTCCTTTTTATTGTGTATTTCTTCTTGCCTTTCTTTATAGCTTCGATTAGATTCAGGTGTTTCCCTTTATTTCTAAGTTACTAGCTTTCCGTTTCATTTTACTTTGGGTTTAAATTCTATAATTTATGTATTTCTTTTATTAAGATCAATCGAAACACATCAATTCTAGTTCATTTTGACTTCTGCATGTAATATTTCTACTTTCTTGAACCTTTTCTATAGTAAGTTCAAGGAACCCACGTTTTTTAAAAGGTTCGGCTCTTATATTCATTCATCCATCGAACTGTTTATATTCATCAGAAGAGAAGCCGATTGCCAATTTCATCGACTCTCCTTTTGTATGACAACATACATTGGCACGCCCAGTAAAACCAAAAGTAGTTGTTGCATGCAATTACGTTCAAGGCGCCTTATATGAAATTCTTAGCAACAGTCATTGGGACCTTTATCAGATTCATTCGATCGGGCTCTAGTTCGTGCTTTACGGGGAGTTTTCAATTCTACAGCGACGACTTCCAGTACTGCCTAGGTCACTCTTCCTGAGTAGGGATCATAGTCCTCGTCTCCTCCCCAAGTGTCTCAGTTGACACCCATATCCTTAACTGCCATACGACAGGCTATGGAGTAATGTACAAGCGAACTTATTTAGAGCTTTATTCCCCAATTTGCCACAGTGTTCCAGCCACTGTTTCAAAACGAGTTCCATAATTTTAAACAAAGGCAAAATGCTCACGGGATACCTCAAGCAGTTGTGTATCCTCGTACGTCGACCGTTGGTGCACCATCTTATGGGTCAGTATAGTTGCGTAGGGAGCCGTCATTTCTGGTACCCGGGAGGCACCAAGGAAATTCGAGATTAGCGGCACAAAGTATTGTCCCCGGTGAGCCTTTCTTAGGAAGAGCCACACCATACTCGATGACGGGTCCAGTCACCAATGGGGGTACAAGTATCTTTCGACCTGATGGAAGCTCCTAACAGGAGTGTTTGTCCCCCGTATGGAGGGCCACAGAGATATGCTACAACTGTTCTTCCCATGTATCTTGCAACAGCGACAGCTTGTCCGATGCAAGGAGAAGGATACCCTAACCATGGAACATATTGGGAGGTTCACGGCGCAATGTGGAGAATTCAGAAACAATGGCTAGCATAAATTGTAATTGTTTTTTTATCTTTAACAGGAGTAGCATTTACTTGGTATCAAATTTGGCTCCCAATTCTGTGTATTCATAGTTAGATATGAAACAGATTTTTCATGAGCGATTTTTCAAATCGGCACCTGAAGTTTCCATAGCAGATCTTTTGGCAGTCAAACAAAAGTCATCCGAAGGTGTGACAAATTCATTGAACATTTTCGCCAGACTAAGGCCAAATGTACCACTCAATTGCCAGAAATGGAATGTGCTAGAATAGCCATCAGTAGAATGCATTTGCAACTCAAAGAGCGTCTCATTCTCCAGGATTTTTTTTTATTTGTCCCGTTTACTTTCTCATGCCGATAGAATAGAAGAAATGATCAAGGAAAAGGAGAAGAAGCGGTCTGTCAAATTATCTCATGGGCAAATCATGATATCAGTTGTGGATGATGTTACGAACAATAAGGAGGAACAACTGATGGAGGTAATGGCGGCAGAATAGGTGAAATGTTTATCTTATATTTGTCTTTTTTTGAAACCCGGCAAAGGGAAGGAGGAGGTTTCTCCTGTGGGACCATCCAACTATACATTTGATGTATCAAAAGTCAAACAAATCTTTAATCAGATGATCAAAGACAAATAAATCCATTTACCTTTCGGCCACAAAATCCCAAGTCCCGAGAAGTTGAAGGGAAAGAAATATTGTAAGTGGCATAATTCGTTTTCTCATAATATTAATAGCTGTGTTGTTTTCGGGAACACAATTTAGAAGACTTTACAGGAAAGAAGGGTGAGATTTGCTGATAAACATGAGGAAACCTTAGTCAATATAGAATGTAACAACCCTACTAAAGGCAACATCGGAAGCATATCAACATTGGGTGTTGCCCGTCCAGTTTTCCGAACAAGGGGTCTTTATAATGAAAATAATAGAGTATATATATATATATATATATATATATATATATATATATATATATATATATATACAAGAGGTCCAAACTCAACAACATCCCATACTGATAGTCACACAAATACATATATCAGAGAATCTCATACATGCCATCTCTATATACAACAGGACAAAGTATATGATCAAAAAAGAAGCCGTCTAGACCTATGTTGCTGACTCTGTGGTATCGTCCTTCTATTCGTAGGTCTACTCAACTCTGGATATTACAAAAAGATAAGATAAAAGACACGTGTGAGTGACGAATTACCCAGTGAGTCCTGTGTGTGCTAATGCTTTACGAAAGAACAGAGAACACAAAAGTTTTGTGAAATAGCATATCGTTCTTTTCCTACTAGATACAGTTTTCAAAATACTCTAAGGAGAAGAGTTTATTCAAAACTCAATCATTTTTTAAAAACAGTATTTCAGATTTCAAATTGTTGCCTCAGTTTTCAAATCACAGGCACATCTCCAATAGAAGGTCAACCTGTATGCGAGTCCCGCAGGCCTTACCTTCAGCACCACGTATCCTTGTATTGAGACCGCAGCCTCCAGTACTCAACCCGTGCGTCGTTGAAATAAGTACACCGTAGCGTACTATAATTAACAAGTGCAAGCATCACATAATCTTTTACTTGCTACTGTAAGTTAGGGATCCCAATCCTAACGTCAATCACCATCGAGGCAGCAAGGGGTTCAAATAACGCCAAGTGTCCTGCCCAACCCATGAACAACCAAAATTACAAAGTGCACACAAGGCACAACAATTGCCAGGCTCTAGATGGTTAGCCAGGATGACTCGTCTCAATGTCCTATCACTCTATTCGAAGTAAGACAATCCTTAGAATTAGGACAAGTTACTAGGGTCATCTAACTCTAACATAGGCTAGTACAAAGATCAAAATCATAGTACTCAACGTCACCACTACCAACCCCTTCTGACTAATCAGGTCAGAGGGTTATCTGATCCCATAGGATTTTCAATAAAAATATTTTTGGGGTAAATAACACTTTTTAGAATTTGATTACACTGACTCACAAGTTAGATCATCATTCACATAGGCTCCGCAGGGCCAATCAATTCATTCCATAGACGCATCTAGCCAATAAAATAATTTTAAGGATCAAAAGTCATTTTTCAAAAGTCAATCTCATCAAGAGAGATTATTTTCCAAAATTGTGTCAAAATAGGTTAAAAAGTTCTTTCCATACATCAAAACAAGTTTCCAGGAGTATTCAGGTTATTTTGCCCGCACTTGATCACAAAAGTCATTTTCAAGGGTATTCGGGTCATTTTACCCATACCCGATTCCAAAAGACTTTCTGAGGATATTCGGATCATTTTACCCTTATCCAATTTAAAAAGTATTCACAAAAGTTCTAATAAGGGTATTTTGGTCATTTACCAAACACCTGATTCCAAAGATTTTCATAAAACATTCCAATAAGGATATTTAGATCATTTTTCAAATACTTAATCCCAAAAGGAACTCATTTTAAGGAACTTATTCTAATAAGGGCATTTTAGTCGATTTATGAATACCCGATTTAAAAAATTACTATTTTTCGAAAATTTCAAACATTTAATCCAAAAAGGATTAAATTCACAAATTCATGCTTTAATCGTCCGGTATGGTTTCCAAGCCAATTATAAAGTTCAATCAAGCCTAAAATGGCATAAAACAAATAAACCTTAAACATATTCAAGGATTTCCAAAATAGTATAAAATGTAGCATTTCATGAAAAAATAAAGCACACTAGCTTTCAAAAGGGTTTTAGAAATTCAAAGGACTCACATTGTGTCCTAATTAACTCTTTCCGTTCACGGTCGTTTAATCACCGTCTTTACTGTTTTTGATGTTCCGTTGGCCGTTTATCGATAAACCTACACCAAATATCGTTTTTTGATCAATTTATGTTCGGCCAAAAAATAGCCGACGGTTAACTGATGTCCAACTGACATGATCGATGGGTAGCTGACATCTAGCTGACATTTAGCTGACAGTTAAGGAAAACGTTTAACTTTTGTTCACGTCATTTTTCCGTCGTTTATTCGATTCTTTCGTTTTCCTTTTACCACATCCTTCTCCCTTCATATACAAGGGATTCACTTCATATTTCCTAATTATTTCATCCAAAATTACACAATTAATCATCCTTAAGTTCATCCACTTTCTAAGTAAAATTCTAAAATTTTGCTGCTTTGATACATGATTTTGTTTTGAACATAACTTTCAACCTACAACTCCGATTTGGCCCTATGATATAGCAAAATGACCGTAAGACTCTTAAATTAATTCTATATAAGCCCTTTTTAGAGTTCTAGTTCCCGTGGCATATTACAGGGCAAAAATAACCCCAATAGTTTTACCTCAATTCCACTATTCATGCTCTCATTTGTTCTCCTTTAGTCTTTAACACCTTGGAACCATTAATTCATTCAATTCTCCTTCAAATCATCTTTAATTCTGTAATTTTCAAATTTTATTATCTCATAAGAGTCACACTTATTTAATACAAATTCATCTTTTATAATCAAAAGCTAGTATAATCAAACGGGGCCATTCCAATGGTTGATTAATAACTATTATTGTAGGCAAATTCTACATACGTTAAATTATCAATCTACTTGGTTCCAAAATCTAAAGCGCAAGCCCACAACATATCTTCCAAAACCCTATTCACTCGTTCACTCTGTCCATCCATTTGTGGGTGTGCTGCTGTACTGAATTTTAATGTTGTCCCGTATCTCTACTGCAACTTAGTTCAAAACTTTGAAGTACATTTGGGGTCTCGGTCCGATACAATACTAGAGGGTACTCCGTGAAGTCTGATTACTTCCTCCATATAGATTTTGCCCAAATTCTCTAAAGAATCCCATTGATTGATAGGGATGAAATGAGCGGACTTAGTCAGTCGATGCATTATCACCCATATAGTATCTCGCTATCTTACTGCCATGGGTAACCTGTAATGAAATTCATAGTAATTTCATCTCATTTCCACGATGGAGTTGGTAACAGCTGTAATAACCCTCTAGGCCGTTGCTGATCCGCTTTCACTTACTGGCAGATCAAGTATCGAGCTACAAAATCTGAGATATCCTTCTTCATACCAATCCACCAATAATGTCGTTTTAAGTCCTGATACATCTTCACGGCTCCCGGATAGATGGTATACTTACTCCGATGTACCTCCGTCAAAATATCTTGTCTCATCGCAGACTATTTCGAGATACAAAACCGATCTCAGTAACAAATAATTCCATCATTGTACCTTCGAAACTCATCTCCTCCTTTATCTACCTCTTTTTGCACTAATCTTTGCAACTCTTCATCTTTATCTTGCTCTTCCTTCAACCGCTGCAAAAAAGTTGGTTAAATGAAAATATTACTCAACCTTATTTCTCTATTTACTGCAAATGTTTCCAATTCTAGAATTTGTAACATTCGAAGAGCTGATAAATTCGCCTTCCTACTAAGGGTATCCGCTATAGTGTTTCCCTTCCCAGGATGATATTTAATTGGACACTGAAATTCTTTCAGAAATTCCATCCACCGGCGTTGTTTCATATTCAAATCTTTTTGAGTAAAAACATACTTCAAACTTTTGTGATCGGTGAAAACTTCAAACTCAGCTCCATACAAATAATGCCTCCACTTCTTAAGAGTAAATACAATAGCTGCTAATTATGGGTCATGCGTAAGATAATTCTCCTCATGGGGTTTTAATTTCCTAGAGATATAGGTTATTACCTTTCTTTCCTGCATCAAGACCCCTCCCAATCCTTCCTTTGATGCATCCATGTACACCTCATAAGATTTGTCCATCCTTGGCAATGCCAAAACAGTAGCAGAGCTTAATCTCTTATTCAGTTCCTGAAAACTTTTCTCACACTTCTCGGTCCACACATAAGGAACTTTCTTTTGGGTGAGCCGAGTAAAAGGTGAAGCTATCTTAGAGAATCCCTCAATAAATTTTCGATAATACCATGCCAATCCCAGGAAACTTTGGATTTTAGTCGAAGTCTTGGGACGTTTCCAATTTGTCATTGCCTCAACTTTTGCAGGATCTACAGTAATCCCATTTTTTGATATTACGTATCCCAAGAATGCTACTTCATGTAGCTAAAATTCATATTTACTGAACTTTGCATACAATTTGGCCTTTCTTAACTTTCCCAATACTTCCCGAAGGTGTTGTTCATGTTCTTAGGGATCTTTAGAGTATACCAGGATATCATCTATAAATATAACCACAAAGTTATCTAAGTACGGCGGAATGTCCAGTGCATCAAGTCCATAAAAATAGCAAGGGCATTAGTAACACCAAAAGGCATTACCACAAACTCAAAATGCCTATATCGAGTGTTAAATGCAGTTTTTTGTATACTTTCTTTCCGAATCCGGACTTGGTAATATCCTTACCTCAAATATAATTTCAAAAAACATCTAGCTCTTTACAACTGGTCAAACAGTTCATCAACCACGGGTAACGGATATTTATTCTTTACCGTCATTGCATTTAACCCTTGATAATCTATACACATCTGCAATGACCCATTTTTCTTCTTAACAAATAATACAGGTGTTCCTACTTGGTCGAATAAACCCTTACTCCATTAATTCTTGTAGTTGTTTCTTGAGCTCCTGTAATTCTGTACGTGCCATTCTATAAGGGGTCTTTAAAACTGGTTCCGCCGATGGCATTAAATTAATGGAAAACTCTACTTCTTCTTCCAGCAGTAACTTCTTTAGTTTCGCTGGAAACACATCTAAATACTAATTTACAATAAGAACATATTTGGGCTTCTTAACCTCTTCTGGCTTATTAATTACATAAGTCAAGTATCCTGTGCACCCTTTTCTAATAATCTTCCAGGCCTTGAGTCCCGATACAAAAGCATTACTTTTCCTTCCAGCCTCACCTACAAATTCCGATATAGGTTTCTTAGGCCGATGGAAATGTACTATCTTATGTCTACAATCAACTTGAGTATGATGCTAGGATAGCCAATCCATGCTCAAGATAACATTATAATCTTCTATGGAAAACATATCAAATCTCCTCCTAATACTTCATCTCCTACCAAGATCTTATAATTCTATGTATTTTTTTACTGTTCATTTGATTTCCCAATGGGGTACTGACAATCATTTCATATGAAAAATTTTTCCCCTTTATTCCGATAGAATTAAGAAATGAATTGGCAACAAAGGAATGCGTGGAATTGAGATCTACCAATACTTTAGCATTATGATAAAAAATAAGGAGCGTACTTTCTACCACTACAGCTTGATTGTCTGTCTTCTCTAGTGCCACTACCCGAGTATTTACTTGCGGTTTGGGGGGTCCAGTTCTAGAAGTAGAAGCTTGCCCTGGGTTTCCCTTTCCAGATCCTGACCTCTGTCCTTGGCTATTGCCTCCTGGTCGACTCCATCCTCCTATCCTTCATGGGTGAGGACAATTTAAAGCCTTATGTCCCAATCTCCCCACAATTAAAGCATTTAAAAGAGGGCGGTCCTCTAATTGAGCTAGTCGGGCCTCCCCTCCTTTGCATTTTCCCTTTCTTCTGCCATCAGGACCCTCTAGGTCTCTTTTGATTCATGTCCTGAAATCCGCCTTAGTTCCACTTGCCTGTCTATTCAATATCAGTCATTTCTGTCCTAGAGGCTATCTCTATTACAACGTTATAATTGGTAAGAGTTATACTTACTAATACTCTTTTCAACTATGGCCGTAAACCCTTCACAAAACGTCTAACCCTATCTGCTTCTGAATGGACTAAAAGTGGGCAATATTTTGGTAGTCTAGTGAATTCAACCGCATATTGCCCTACTGTAAGGCCTCATTGCCGAAAGGCTTGAAATTCATCCTCGTTCCTTTCTACCACCCAAATGGGAATAAACTCTTTCTTAAAACTGGCCTTAAAATCTATCCACTCCCATTCTCGTTGATTCATTTCCCTTACCCACCAATCTTGGGCAGGTCATTTCAACTGACATTTCCCTTACCTAGCAACCTGTACTTTCATTTATTCCGAATAATTCAAGGTTGCAAAAATCTTTTCCATCTATTCAATCTAACTTTCTACCTTCTGTTCTGAATCAAGTCACCCTTGAAATTGCGGAGGGTGAAATTTCAAAAAGCGCTCAAGGACTTAGTCCGATTCGATTTCATTTTGCTGACTTTCCCTACTCATACCTTCATTTACTCAGCATTCTCGTTTACTCTAGTGGCAGTAGTCAGCTGTTGGATAGTATCAGCCATCTTTTGGAAAGTCTAAAACATGGGGTGGTCCAAAGTTGTAAGGTGGGGGCCTTCCACCTGCGGCTCCTCCACTATCGGCTCGGGGTTATTTCGAGTAGTTCGCTTAGGAAGCATCTGTACAATTCATAAGATTTTACTGATATAGCAATGTAACACAGCTCCAAAACAATCATAAAAATGGGTGCAATACACATAGCAAAATATAACATATATTTATTTCATTCTCATTTATCACAAAGTCAATACAAAATTTGCGTGACGAGACATATATACCAAATGAATTGTACATATCATACTATACATATCTACATCTCATCCTCCTACTCGTCATCATCGCTGTCTGAGGCGGGAGGTCCTGAATCAGTAGAAACTATATAAGACTCAGTTGTATCAACCTCCTCATCTCCATCTACATCTAGGTGCAACCAAGCCAACAATTCTGGGTTTATCTCTAAATCCTCCTCAGGCTCCTCAACCACAGGCACCCCTTGATCCTCTCCTGTATCAACAACCTGCAAATCTGACATATCCTCTTCAAGTACTTTTTGTACATCCCCACCGAATACCTCCTTATCATCCTCAGACAGTACTACACCATCAGGGATACTCTCCTCCTCCTCATCATCATCCTGATGGTGCGGCTTAACACCACCATCAATCTCATCAAAATCACCACCCTCCTCCTCATGTGGCGATGATGTGAAGGAATTGACGAAATCACAGAGCATGTTCACAGTGACGAAAATGGAAGAACATGAACAATATACAGAGTATGGCAGCATTATGGTGGGATGAAAACATACCTCTTGGAGCCTTAAAAACGTGAAGAACATGGTTGAATGGCTTGAAGCTCAAAACCAGCTTCTTCTCCAACATCCAGTGAACACCAATGCACTGTCTTCTTTTCTTCCGGTTCCAGTGAATGCTTTAATGCTAGGCTTTTTAATTCACGGAATATGACTACTGCCTAAATCCGTTAGTGAGCACTCAATTTTTGATGAAGAAATGATCACTCAGATGTCTTGCTTTCCTTCACCTCTCGGTTGGTATTTATAGCAGTGGCTTCATGAATCAAACCTAGAAGCCAGAAAACCAAAAGCCAGGAAAGCAAACAGCCTCTCACGGTTAACTCTTGTGGCTCTTCACACACATATGGTTCCTTCACCAAACTTGGCTTCTTCTGTTAAAAACAAAAACCAGTGGAGAAGACCAAAAGCTAGGAGAGAAACAACCATGAGAGAGAGAGAGAGAGATAAGAGTCACCGGAAAAAAAATATTTATTTTTTTCCTTTTTTTCTTTTATTTTATTTTTCCACACAGAAAGCCAAGAGTCATGAAACTAAAAATAATTATTTTGATAAAAATAATATTTTTGAGATTTTATACCCGAATATTATAAACAAAATAAATTTTGATTTCACCCTAAATTCTTCTAAACTATGTTCGAAAAAATTCTATGGTCTAGGCTATTAGGCCAAAATAATATTTATTATTTTTATTGGACCCAAAAAATTCAAAATAATAAATATTAATTATTTTTCTTGGGATTAAATAAATAACCCAATAAATAATAAATGAACCCAAATGAACCAAAAATAATTAAACTTTAATTATTTATTTCTTGGAATTTAATTAAATAAATAACCCAATAAATAATTAAGTAATAATTATTTTCCTCTAGTTTAAGTCCCGGTTAATTTTCTAATTATTCAAACTGGACACAGGTTCTGAATAATTAATTAACCCATTAAACCAGATAATGAATTTCTCTCCATTTATTTTATTCCAATCCAATAAATAAATTAAACTTCCCGAATAAAATAAAACTCTCTCAATTGAGATCAATTTCTCAACCCAAAAATTAATTAGGACTTACGGGCTATTTTGAGAACCAAAAAGACATATCGTCTTAGCTACTAAAATGACCAAAATACCCCTACTATATAAATTGATATATTTTGCATTTTAAATATTTTTTAATATCACTATAAGAAAATATTGACCATAAGGACAATGCTGCATTAGCAGAGTCTTCGACCTACAAGTGAAATGACTAAAATACCCTTCTACACATCGCCGTACATTTAGAGAGGAAGAAGTATACTAACACCTTTCTAAAAGACATCTACCATCCTTAGGCTCTTTGTCCAATGATCCATGACTTCCTAGAGTGTTTTCGCTTTCCAAGAGAGCTACTCTAAAGCAAACATTCAAGTCACATTTCCCAGGGCCCTGGATATTTAGATCATCCGGACAACCACAAGAGGCGATATAGTGTAGAAACTATCTTGTATAAGTCTGTCTTAACTAATTAGTCAAACATACCCAACATACAAGTATATTGGCCCTCCAATAGAACCTCAACTATAGTATCTCAAAGTATATGCTCCCAATTTCGCCAGACCACCAACCAATACTTAAGTCATAGAGTACTAGTCCACGCTGTAGCGGTAGTAGTCTAGATTTCTACCATATAGTACTTTTTAGAAACCACTACTACAGGTCCTATTCTACGTATTCGAAATACGCTTATGTTATGAAGTGAGTGGACTACTCACTGGTTAAAGGTAAGCCATTCCCCATTTGGAACTCATAACATGATAATCTAAACATGAAGAGATTCTCATTCTCATCAATCGGTTAAGAACAATTGTTTATGTGTTTAAATAACCCATGATCCATACCTTACTGTGAAAGACCTCCATTCACATGGATCACTTATTCAAACACAATAGGTCTGTTCCAAACGAAAATATACACAAATAAAGAAAATTATTTCACAAACGATTTTTGACAAATAAATTCTTTTATTAATATATTCGATATTTTCATCAGAAAACTAGTCTAAGAGGGCATAATCCCAACATGATGTCCCCTCCATACTAAAGTCTCGCGCAAACAGAGTAACGACGAGTACCGTTGGGTCAAATCTGCTCCCGGTGAGACGGGGTGCATGACAGCGGCCAGGACCAGGTCCTGTTATAAGAAAATATCCTGGCACGCCTACTCGGTAGATCTTCCTAACTTTTCCAGATTTCTTCATACCCGAGCTCTCAACTGTCTCTTTCTTCCCTTCATTGCTACGCTTGTCTATTGGGCGCTTGCCCTTATCACTCCTATCGCCATACTTACACAATAAAAGAGTTCTATCAATTCCTATAACGATACCACAGTTCTATAAAATTAAGCTCTGATACCAATTGTAATACCCATACTAAAGACAACAGTGGAAACATATCACCACCAAGTCTTGCCCTGTCCAATTTTCAGGACAAGAGGTCTTTATAACGAAAATAAAAGAGTGTGTGTGTGTGTGTGTGTGTGTGCATATATATATATACACACACACACTAACAGGACAAAGTATATGATCAAAAGGGAAGTCGTCCAGACCTATATTGCTTACTCTGTGGTATCGTCCTTCTATCCGCAGGTCCGTTAGCTCTGGATACTACAAAAAGGTAAGGTAAAAGACACGTGTGAGTGACGAATCACCTAGTAAGTCCCGTATGTGCTAGTACTTTACGAAAGAACAAAGAATACAAAAGTTTTGTAAAATAGCATATTATTCTTTTCCTACTGAATACAGTTTTCAAAACACTCTAAGGAGAAGAGTTTATTCAAAACTCAATCATTTTTAAAAAACAGCATTTCAGATTTCAAATCGTTGCCTCAATTTTCAAATAACAGGTACTTCTCCAATAGAAGATCGGCCTGTATATAAGTCCCGCAGACCTTACCTTCGGTGCCACGTATCCTTGTATTGAGACTGCAGCCTCCAGTACTCAACCCGTGCATAGCCGGAATAAGTACATCATAGCGTACTATAATCAACAAGTGCACGAAGCACATAATCTTTACTTGCTACCGTAAGTCAGGGGTCCCAATCCTAACGTCAATCACCATCGAGGCAGCAAGGGGTTCAAATAACGCCAGGTGTCCAGTCCAACATGTAAACAACTCAAATCACAAAGTGCACATAAGGCACAACAATTGTCAGGTTCTAGACGGTTAGCTAGGATGACTCGTCTCAATGTCCTGTCATCCTATTCGGAGTAAGGCAATCCTTAGAATTAGGCCAGGTTAATAGGGTCGTCTAGCTCTAATGTAGGCTAGTACAAAGATTAAAATCCTAATACTCAACGTCACCACTACTAACCCCTTCTGACTGATTAGGTCAGAGGGTTATCTGATCCCGTAGGATTTTCAATCAAAATATATTTGGGGCAAATAACACTTTCTAGAATTTGATTCCACTGACTCACAAGTCAAATTATTATTCACATAGGCTCCGCAAGGCCAATCAATTCATTCCATAGGCGCATCAGGCCAATAAAATAATTTTATGGATCAAATGTTGTTTTTTAAAAAATCAATCTCATCAAGAGATGTCATTTTCTAAAACCGTGTCAAAATAGGTTTAAGAGTTTTTTTTCATACATCAAAATAAGTTTCCAAGAGTATTCGGGTCATTTTTCTCGTACTTGATCACAAAAGTCATTTCCAAAGATATTCGAGTCATTTTACCCATACTCGATTCTGAAAGACTTTTCGAGGGTATTCAAGTTATTTTACCCTTATCCGATTTGAAAAATATTCACAATAGTTCTAATAAGGGTATTTTAATCATTTATTGAACACCCAATTCCAAAGGTTTTCATAAAACATTCCAATAAGGATATTTGGATCATTTTTCAAATACTCAATCCCAAAAGAAACTCATTCCGATAAGGGCATTTTAGTCGATTTATGAATACCCGATTTAAAAAATTACCATTTTCTGAAAATCCCAAACATTTAATCTAAAAAGAACTAAATTCACAAATTCACGCTTTAATCATTCGGTAAGGTTTCCAAGCCAATTTATGAAGTTCATTCAAGCCCAAAATGGTATAAAACAAATCTTGCTGAGATAAACCTTAAACATATTCATGGATTTCTAAAACAGTATAACATGTAGCATTTTATGGAAAAACAAAACACACTAGCTTTCAAAAGGGTTTTAGAAATCCAAAAGACTCACCTCGTATCCTAATTAACTCTTTCCGTTCATGGCCGTTTAATCACCGTCTCTACTATTTATGACATTCCATTGGCCGTCTATCGATAAACCTACACCAAACATCATTTTTGAATCAATTCGTGTTCGGCCGAAAAATAGCCGACATGACCGACGGTTAGCTAATGTCCAACCGACGTTTAGCCGACGGTTAAAGAAAACGTTCGACTTTCGTTCATGTCATTTTTCTATCATTTATTCGATTCTTTCGTTTTCCTTTTTCCACATCCCTTCTCTATTCATATACAAGGGATTCACTTCATATTTCCCAATTATTTTATCCAAAATCACACAATTAATCATCCTTAAGTTCATCCACTTTCTAAGCAAAATTATGATATTTTGCTACTTTGACATATGATTTTGTTTTGAACATAGCTTTCAACCTACAACTCAGATTTGGCTCTATGATATACCAAAATGACCATAAAATTCTTAACTTTAATTATGTATAAGCCTTTTTAGAGTTTTGGTTTTCGTGGCATACTACAGGGAAAAAATAGCCCTTTATAATTTTACCTTAATTTTACTATTCATGCTCTCCTTTGTTCTCCTTTAGTATTTAACACATTGGAACTATTAATTCATTTATTTCTCCTTTAAATCATCTTTAATTATGTAATTTTTAGATTCTAATATCTCACAAGAGTCACACTTATTTAACACAAATTCATCTTTTCTAATCAAAAGTTAGTATAATCTATTTTTCCAACCAAGTAAATTTCATTTTTACCCTACTTTGATCATCATCTCCCCAACCGGAACAAACCTTCAAACTACCAAAATTATTCAGTTCTTATTTTCACAAAACATCATTCAAAGACCTTTAGGCTGCCGGCACATATACAAGATTCATACACAAAAGTTCAAAAACCCTAACTTTGATCCGAAATCAAAACATGAAATTCATGTTTTCATATTAAAATTCACATCAACATAATCATCATTCACCCAACAACAACTTTAATTCAAGCAAGATAGGGTTTTACCTTGTAGTTGAGGCTATTTGAAGTGATTTTGCTCTAAGAACTCTTAAGACTTCACCTAGCACACCAAGAACACATACTAGTCTTTTTTTTCTCTCTTATTTGATTTCTTTTTCTCTTGATTTTTCTCCTTCATGGCTGCCGAATTTGAGGTTGTATATCAGCCCTTCCTAACCACCATTCATCATCAAATCTTGGCCATTTATTTCTTGTTTTGGTTTAATTGAATGGTGAATGTACTTAGGCGTGTTCCAATAAGATTTTTTACAAACCAACCACCCCTTTTTCTCCACAAAAATTTCTTCATTTTTTTTCTTGCATGGCTACCAAAATTCATAGCCAATTTTCAGCCATTCATTTATCTTCTCTTGGTCCAAACATTAGCTAATTACATAGCTCAAAACCTTAATCAAACGGGCCCACAAGTGATGTGTTCTAATTACAAAATTACACATCATTCTTGATTTATTTTGCAATCCTTTAATTCTATATATCTTGCATGAATCCTTCATACAACCTCTCTTAAATTAACACACTTCCATGGGCTACCAATCACCAAATGCCACACGCATCATTTTAATCGCGATTTCCTATTTTCTTCAGAAATGACTAAAATCGGGTTTGTAACGGAAAAATATTTTATTTCACCATCCAACTCCAAAAATTCTATTAAATCCATTGGTAATACTTAGATTCTTTAATTCCTTCTTTATTTGGTCAAATTTGTGGTTAAAGTCGCGAGCGCGGTCAAAATAATAAAAATACCCCCGATACCCCGGGTAGTATAATTTACACCAAAACATGCGTTTCATCGCACAAATCAATTTCTCTTTTTAGCATACCCTCAAATTTTTATTTTGATAACAATAATAGCCTTTCGAAGATTTAGGGTACGGGTCGAACAAATCTATAATTACATCCCGATCCTGATAAAATATTATTATACCAAAATATTCGTCTCATTACACTGATTAACTTTTATTCTAGACATTGATACAAATTATCGTCATCTTACAAATAGTAACTAATCAAAAGTAAAAAGGTGGAGTGTTACACAGACCCTTTCCTAGCGGCCGATGCAAACATGGTACAGACGTGTAGGGAAGATGTTGAAAATAAATCAGGAGATTCTTTCATCAAGGAACAATCAAAAACCTTTGAAGTGAAAAGAACAACGTTCCAAAGGCTAAACGATCAACCATCGATTTTCACTCGGTTTACTACCTGACCCTCATAGCTCACTTCCATGGAAATGATGAGATATTTACAGTGTATGTACCTTATAAAGAGTCATTCTTTCTGGGTTATTGCTCCCATCTTAGCAAGACTCAGAAACAGCGGGAACAGAGGAAACGGGCTCAGCAGAGACAAATGCCTGAGGAATGGTTAGATGGGCAGGTTTGTGCCACCTTGTGTCAAAATTTGCTTAGCATTCCTCCATCACAATTCTGAGCAAGTACCAAGCAAGAAGTGGCAGAGGAATACTATTATGCAACAGAAGAAGCTATCATTGAACTCATCGAATTCAAGGCACTATTGGAGGAGATGTTCTTCCCAATCCCAATGGCAGAACATACTAATCACCTCAAGCAATTATACATCAAGGCACATATCAAC
The DNA here is from genome assembly GCA_026120185.1 of Voacanga thouarsii. Lineage (NCBI taxonomy): Eukaryota > Viridiplantae > Streptophyta > Magnoliopsida > Gentianales > Apocynaceae > Voacanga > Voacanga thouarsii. The sequence continues at coordinate 658,561 of JANUWF010001064.1, read as the reverse complement.
GAAAAACTTTTTCTCAAGTCTTCATCTATGGAAGGATTGTATTGAACGTAATGCCGTTGGCAACTTTAAGATGCTTAGGTATGGCAAACTTGATTTGTCTCCTACAGATGTCCAAATGCTCAATTTTACTGGGGACGCAGCCAAAGCAGAAGGAGTTATTATTTTTGAGGTGGCAGTTGGATCTAAGGTCAGTAAGACTATTTTATTTGTAATCGCAGCAAAACCGGATTATTCTGTCCTACTAGGTAGATATTGGATTCACACAAATCATTGTGTTCCATCAACGCTTTATTAAATGATATTAATTTGGGATGGAGAACGAGTGAAAAAGATACCGGCCGATCCCAACCCATTCTCAGCAGAAGTCCACATGAACGAGGCTTTGTTTTACCATTCTACCTTTGATTTGAGCTAGTACACCAAGCTTATCACTGCCCATAATTAGATTACTGCGGAGGGGATGGAAGGTAAGGGTTTGAGAATAGAAGATCCCGATGATCGGCATGCACCTGGTTTCATTACTTAGGATTCGCTAACGGAGGTGGATATCAGAGGACCTAGGGAAAATAAAGCTACAAAGGTAAGTTTATACTTAACTCTCTGTTAACGGAATGCCCTAACAGCTTTGATTCGCACATATAAGAGCATTGTTTACCAATTAAGGAAGGTTTCAAGCCTCATAAGCAACCTGCCCGGCGTTCTAATCCACACTCCTACCTAGATCAAAGAAGAAATCGAAAGGTTACTTCAGTGTGGTTTCATTCGTATTTGTCGATATATGGACTGGGTGTCCAACATTGTTCCTGTCATTAAGAAAAATGGCCAGCTGCAAATCTGTATTAATTTTAGGAATTTGAATTTAGCTACGCCAAAAGATGAATATATCATGCCGATGGCTAACATGTTGGTAGACTCTGTAGCAGGAAACCAATTTTGAAGCTTTATGGATGGATATTTTGGTTATAATAAGATATTTATAGTTGAATAGGATACATAAAAGATAGCCTTCCGATGTCTATGCTTGATCGATTTTTTCGAATGGCTAGTCATACCTTTCGACTTAAAGAATGTTGGGGTTACTTTCTAGAAGGCCATGAACCTCATTTTTCATAATCTCATCGGCAAGATCATGGAAGTTTACATTGATGATATAGTGGTCAAGTTGCCCACCTTCTCACAACACTTGATAAGGTTGGAGCAAGCATTTCTCTGCATGCACAAGCACCGGCTCAAAATCAACCCCACTAAATGTGCTTTCGGAGTTTCAACTAGAAATTTTCTTGGATAACTAGAACACCAAAGAGGAATAGAAGTGGGTCGAAACAAAGCAAAAAATATTCTAAAGGCAAGGCCACCACGATCCAAGAAAGAACTCCAGAGTTTCATTGGGAAGATTAATTTTCTGCGACGTTTTCTAGCAAATGCTGCAGGAAAGTAAAAGGCATTCTTCTCTTTGCTTCGGCTGAAGTCGTCTCAAGAGAAGATCAGACGGCTTTCAATCAGATCAAAATGGCTTTATCACCACCACCTATTTTGATGCCGCTACATGATAAAACGCCTTTAAAATTGTATATTTTGGTGACTCAAGAGTCCATCGGAAGTTTGTTAGCTCAAGACGATACACGGGAGGTTGAAAGAGCAGTATACTACCTCAGTCGAAATCTGATGGATACCAAAACAAGGTATTCTCCCGTTGAAAAGCTATGCTTATCTTTATATTATGTATGCACAAAACTAAAACATTATCTATTACCTAGGAAAGCGCAGGTTTTGTGCAAAATTAATCTAGCCAAATATCTCTTAAACCGTCCCTTGCTGCAAGGACGATTAATGAAATGGGAAATTAAGCTACATACCTTTTTTTTTTTAATCACGTACCTTTGAAAGCAATAAAAAGTCAAGCTATAACCGATTTCTTAACTGAACACCCTTATTTAGAAATACCTAATCCTGAAAAGAAAGAAGCACAGGGATACATTTCATACAAACCATAGAAATTGCAGTTTGATGGATCTCGCACCCAGTCTCAAGCAGGTGTCGGCTTGGTCATTGAAGCCCTTTGTAGACGACAAGGAAGAATTCTTTTTTAATTAAAGAAAAAAACTTTAAACAATTAGGTAGAGTATGATGCTCTCATTTTGGGACTTCGAGTTTTGAAGGCTTTGAATGCATAAGTGGTCAATATAACAGGGAATTCTTAAATTGTCATCCGACAGGCTTCAGGTAAGTATGAATGCACTAACCTTATTTTGATAGATAAGTTACATGAAGTAAAGGCACTACTGCAGCACTTTTCAGAAGTTATGTTGACTCACATCCTTCGAGCTGAGAACTAGGAGACAAACGATTTGGCTCAAATGGTTTCAGTAACTTACCAACATTGTTTGTTGGTGGAGGATTACTAGCAAGCATTGACTATGAGTTTAGATCAAGCTGAAGAGGACCGATGGGTAGCAAGAGAAAATATCAAAAGGCATAAAGAGAAGGTAGCCAGAGCTTATAATAGGAAAGTGGGGGGGGGAGAGAAACTTTTAGGAAGAAGATATGGTTTAGAAAATCATACTACCAATTGCATTGAAAGACCCACGTCATGGTAAATGGTCTGCTTCCGAGAAGGACCTTTTCTTATTACACAAGTTTTTTATGGAGGGTCTTATCGGCTAATGACACCTGACAGAAGAGAGGTAAATAATGCCATAAATGACAAATATTTGAAAAAACCCTATCCTACATTTTGGGAGGGAACCATGGCAGAAAAAGAGTTAAAAAAAAATAACAAAAAAGAGGAAAAGTATTTGCATTCATGAAGATAGCTGATCATAAAAAGGGTCTATCAGATGGCCACTATATTTAAAACTGAGCTAGACCATTCCAAATATCAATTTTTCTCGGATAGAATGTAAGGCGTCTCAATCGGTTGAGCAAACAGAACTATGGCAAGCCGATTTAGGTCTTTCTCGGGTAAGGTTGTTTCCTACAAAATTTCTCTTTCTTTTTCTACTTGGCTAGTCGCCTCTTCTTGGGCTATTTCTGGCTCGACGGTCACTTTCTCTGTTGGGGGCAAACGAACTTCAGCATCTCCAAGTTGAGTACCCGATAGACCAGCCTTGTCGGTATAAGGAAAAATGGTGGTCAGATATGATTGAAAATTGTCCCACGAGAACTGCATACTGGCTAGCAATTTTTTCGAGTGCTGTAATTCTATTTGAAATAGTTCTTCCTTTGCCTTCATCATTAGCCGCTCATCTCAAAATTTAGCCGCTGATTCTTTTGCTGAGGAGACCATTTGTTGACAGACGCTTTCTGCCTCGAGTTTTTCTTCTAGAACCCTCTTCTCGAAATTTAGCTCCGCCTAAAATTCCTGCAATTATTTTTCGAGTTCTTCAATTTTCTCAACTCTTTCAGTGATTTCAGCTCGAAGAACACTTAAGCGGGCAGAGGCCTCTTGGCAATGAGATTACAGAAAAACTTCCTACTCCCGAAGCACTTCTAAAGCTTTTAGCTGATAGGAAGCTTCATCCCTCCTATTTTAGGTGTCCGAAAGGAAGCATCGAGTGAACGGCATGTGCCCTAGGTAATCAGTCGATAAATGCTTTAGTTCAACAGGAATACTGGTATCATCTAATTGTGCGAGCAGTAGGAGGGCTCGGCTGATTGTGTTTTAAGAAGGTTGACTGGTCAGCAGGACAGCCTTAACTAGGTTGTTCAGGAGCTCTAGCGCAGTAGCCTCAAACATTATTGGTTGAGGAAGAGCCATTTTTGTCGGGGGCTCTAACAAAGAGGGTTCGGAGATTGGCTCCACAGGAGGTGGAATAGGTTTGTCAATCACCATTTCTTCTAAAAAGGGTAGCTCGGATATTGGAGGTATAGCCAATGAAAGAGAAGCAGCCGAAGTTGCTTCCTTAGCTGGTGTTGTTTTCTTAGGTAATAAGGGAGGTATAGTTTCTATCGACTCAGAAGAGGAGTCAGTAATAACTAATTGACTGAGTTTTTGTTTCTGAAAAGGAGGAGAATAGAAAGGAGTTAGCCCTAGTGCTTATAACAAAAAAGTATCGATAAAGTCTCAGAATGGAAAATTCAAACCTTAGTGATCGTTGGAATGTGGATGGTTTGCCGTCTTTTGGATTGCCTAAGCAGAGAAAGAATATTTCTTCTTCTTTAGCAACTAGAAGAATGGAGGTTTCTTCACTAGCGGGGTTTGGAGTGATGGCACAGCAACATGACTGGGAGATATCTTGCTTTGTTTACCTTTCTTTGACGCAGATGCCTCCACCACCATTGATGCTTACCCAGCCAGCCTAAGCAACCATGTTTTCATAGGGGCAGAGAAGAGTATCTCACTCATCAGTCGCCACTATAAGTTGAAGTTGGGTGTAGATTCAGGATGACTTAAAAATGATGATACTCGAAGGAACGAACAATAGTTAGGGACCTATCGGCTAGAGTTTGTATATCTTTAGCCAATAGAGTAGGCATGACAGCGTAGAACGATACATGCCCAGGGTCAGCAGGAATGTCCTGAATAAGCCCAAAAGGCCAAGAGAAGCAATGAGAATTGTACCATTCGCAGGATGATTTGGCACTTCATGTGCCTGGTTTGGTTCCTAAAAAGCGTTCCTTAGGATATAGTATCTTGGCCTAGATGTTTTGAGTGCCTTCCGATGCATCGGTAAGGTTCTTCAACCAAAGAGGGCCTGTTTCTCGAGCAGAATAGGGAAAGAAGTGAGGCATATTATGTAGTCGGTTCTGGTGAAGATACAACATAATGGTACCAATTGAGTATCTAGTCAGAGGGATTATCAACAACCGATAGCCAGTGGCTTGGGTGGAAGAGTTAGCAGAATCCCCGAAAAGGTTGTTAACACCAAATTGGAGAAGATATTAGTAGAGCCACAACTGCATAACCCAGAGAGGGCTACCAAGGTTGGTCGGGTCACTCACAGCTGATAAGGCCGTAATAATCTAGTTCATCATCCGATAAACCAAGGCCAGTACCAAAGAGGTTAGGTCGCAACGCCTTTTCTTTCTCAGCAGAGATGATACATAGTATTGGTATTCGTTATTTATCCTAGCCGAGTAAGAACAAAGGATGTACTTACAAAGCCACAGCTATAGAAAGGATGTTTGCTCCTGCTCGGATGGAATGCCGTCTACGCCTTGTTGGGCAGCCATGAAATTGCCATAAGAAGAAGTGGTTTTATCTAGATGAGCTTCGACAATAGGTATGCATTTGTCATTATGGAGTTTGGGGATCTTTGATGTGTCCAGACTTGGGTATAAAAAAAATCATACAAAAACTAAGTACATTCCCAATCAAGTTTAAATTAAAACGTTAAACCCAAACCACACATATGAATAAGCGTACTCATCATTAACTGAGTATATGGTTCAAACGAGTGTCGATCCTCAAGGAACAAGTAGACATTAATTACCCTTCTTTCATTGTTTAACCGACTCAACAAAGTGAAAAACAAATAAAAAGGAAAATTAAAAGGAAATATAATAAAAATATGTATATGTTAAGGATGTAGAATTATGTACTCAAGCCATTGTGTAGACAAACATGATCTTAAAGAACTTAACCATTATCATAACCAATCATTCTCTTGGCACCATGAAGGATGAAGGTAGACTCACTTTGATAGTCAATCCATGAAATCACTATTTTCTAGATAAATTAGAATCGTCCGTCTCAACTAATTCATCCAAAAGATGCATTAAACACAATCCTTAATTAAATTCCCTTGGTCTCGGCGAATTTAGAGCATGAAATTAATCAATAAATCCTTGGTCTCGGAGGACATCAATTAACCTTCAATTACCAGTTCTTAAACAATCAACCCCCTTTGGTCCAGTAAGTCAATTGCCAACAGAATATGAAATAAATAAATTGAAACAACCATCAACCCTCTTTGGTCAAGCAAGTCGATGGATAAAATCAACTAACTAATTTCGTAATAAGTACAAGTAATTGAATACCAAGAATAATAACCAATTAATCAAAAGATCAAATAACTCTAGAAATCATGAATATCTAAAACAATGTTGAATTACAATAAAACAATTAACATATCATTGTTCAAGAAAAAGAAAACAAAGTAAAAGAAAGAACTCATAGACAAGTCTCATTCTTCTTCCTTTGAAGACCTTCTTGCACAATCCTCCTTGAACTTGAAGAATTCCTTTTTGGACTGAGCGATTTTCTATGATGATCAATGAATTCTTTTCTTTTTTTCCCTTGTATTTTTCATCTATTTATAGGCTTAAGAGGTGCCTAAACTCGTAGGTACAAAGTTCTTGGCCAAGTAGAAGTTGGAAACTGCTAAAACTCTTTAGATTTCCAAAAACGCGTAGAAAGATCGCAGCACCGCCTCAAGGACAGACCACAGATGGCGCCGCCTGTGTTCTGCTTCTCCACTCGCTCGTCGATTTTTCTCCGAATTGTGCGCATATGTTTCAGAATGCAGCCGGCGCCGGTTCCAGCCTTACAGTTGGCGCTGCCTCTGCTCTATTTCGCGACGTTTTTGCTTCGCTTTACCCCAAAAATCTGAAATAATGACCAAAATACATTTCCAATGGTAAAATCTCAAATATGAAAGTATATGACTAGTTATTGCACAAAATGTATTACAAAAGAGCCTCAAATAACTAAGCAAAGTATAACTAATTTAGCCCCTATCAATCTTATTATTGGAATTCGTGGACTCCTAAACGTGAAAAACATCCACAAATCCCTTCTGAGGACTCAAACCAAACGATTAAGACGATTTAGGGATTACAGAATTACCTCTGTTCGGCGTAATCAAGATCCTTAGATTCTGGTTTTGCTGTCGTACGTGCAACTCGAACGATCACTAGACGTGCAATGTACGAACACCCTCTATCGGATGCACATGGTGAACCAACTCGTTATTCCGGGAGTGCTAATGCCTAGAGTTTGAGAGGCTTGAATTTTCTGGTGAATAGAGGCACGAATATTAACAAAGAGCACCCTTGAGAAGACGGCTAGGGTTTTCTTTTAAAACCACCCGAACCTCTTAAAGTCAAACTCTGATAATATTTTATCATATTTCATTTTAAATTCAAATTAAATTAAAACAGATGTGATAAGATTTGTCATTACTTGGTAATTTAACTAATTAATTTATCAAGTTAGATTCTTACAATCTGAACATCATCCAGATACATTGAATGTGGATATATTTTTAGATTCATTGTATCTGGTCAATTTTCTAGGTTTGATTAACTTAGACATATTTTTTGATCAATCGAACTTGGTTACTAGAAAAATAACCTAATAAGTTCGTTTATTGTGCGACTCTATAGGTTCATTTAATACTGACAGTGTACCCAAACTACATTTAAATGGCCCACAAGTTATAAGTGATTTCTAGCAAAATATTATAACTATCCAGGTTAAATGAAGAACAGTGATCTCTTTGAACCAAACTATAACTTTATATGTAATCCTTTTGTCACATGATATCCAGATTAAACATAAGGCACGGAGCATGTTATCCTTATTAAGTTTAATAAATTGTTTCTTGATCTTATAATAGACTACTCAAATAAATGATATCAATATCTCAAATTGATATATTTGAGCACGGTCATGTATTTTAACAGTCTAACTTATCAAGGGGGCCATGGATATCTCTCCCATAATTGAGAATGACAAATTCATTTACTATCAATCATATTCCTTTCCCTGATTTATTCTATATCTAACAACAGTCTAATTTATTATATTATTAAAGACAATTTTAGACAACGTCAAAATATAGAAGTTATAAAGTAGGAAACTATGATGAATTCAGGTCGAATAACTTTTAATATCATTATGGTTATAAAGTACTTATGACATGTTCCATGAAGTACTCTCACAATGGGTCATGTCCAATACAATGTTTTCTAACATTTATTTATGTTTTGACTTGACATCACATATATATCTATGACCAGTAAAACATAGCCATCAAGTCACAAACATACTAATATTAATTTGTTGTTGTTCCACTAATAATAATTGATCAGAGAAAGTTTAAGAATAGTCATTGTATTGATTGTAGGGTTTTAGTATCAAGTCACATACTTGATGACCACAAAACTAAATATACTATTCATGAAAAAAATGCATCGTATTATTACATAATACATAACGACGATAATATAAGTACAAATGGACTTTACTTATCTCCAGCGCATCAAAAGCCAAGATGGTGCAAATGTCCAAGATTGTCGGGAAAAATATCCCATGTGAAAATACAAAGTCGTTGATCACTGAAGATCAGAACGGCAGAATAGCAGCAAAGAGATTGCGATCAAAAGCTATGTCGCAATCCGATATCATGACGGCATCTCTGATACCCCATTGATCCCAAAGTGCTCCGAAGGTAGCGTGACAGCGATCACACCATTCTCTATAATTTTTCAAGGGGTGCGGCCAATGGTGAAAAGAAAACGGGAGGCCGACTGTGGAGAAGCCAACCCGATTCAACAAGAGGACAAAATCTTCTGGCTGGGCAAATCGTAGATGATCACCGGTGACCTGCGTCGGCAATAGTCGGGGTACAGGTTAGCATCGGCTTAGACCAAAGCCAGGGGGTATTATCGACTAAGTTGGCCATGGAAATTCAGAAATCGTCGATAAAGGAAATGTAAGAAATACTGTCAAATTTCACGGGAAGGTTAGAAGTCTGATCAAAGTTTAAGTTTCTTAAAGGAAAGGAGTTCATATCGGTGAAGAAGTGATGGGGACCACGACTATTTAAGGTGAAATTTAAAGACTAGCCGTTCGCGGGTTTCAAAGCTGAGGAGTCGGAACCCTTCTACAATGATCGAGACGTTCCAACTTTGTTAGAAAAAGAATAGCTACGAATTAAAAGAAGTACGATTGCCATCATTTCACCTAATCACGCCATAAAGCAACGGGACTCGGGGGGCATGTGTTGACGTCAACTTTAGTCGAGCCGTTGCAACAGTAACATTGAGTCGATGCCGATAGGAATTTTTCGAAGCCAATGATGACGTTAATTATTTTTTCAGCCGATAAACTCGGTCAACATCGGAACTAGGAACCGTTGAGTCGGTAGACGTCACCCCCACCCCACGTCACGACACGAACGGTAAAGCATTGCTATACCCAATCGCTAAAGTTGGGCCATGAAGCGAGATTTTTTCCAGGTACAGGTAGTCAGTTACAACACCACAGTAAGCATATAATGAGGAAGAATCCCAAGAACAAGACACAAAAACACATCCAAAAGATTACTAGCTTAAAGTTTCAACTTCCTTTTTATTCTGTATTTCTTCTTGTCTTTCATTATAACTTTGATTAGATTCAGGTGTTTCCCTTTATTTCTAAGTTACCACCTTTCCATTTCATTTTGCTTTGAGTTTAAATTCTAGAATTTCTGTATTTATTTTATCAAGATCAATCGAGACACATCAAGTCCAGTTCTTTTTTGTTTCTACATGCAATATTTTACTTTCTTAAACCCTTTCTATAGTAAGTTCAAGAAATCCATGTTTCTTAAAAGGTCTGGCTCTTATATTCATTCTTCTATCGGACTGTTTATATTCATTAGAAAAGAAGATGATCGCCAATTCCATTGGCTCCCTTTTTGTACGGAAACAATTATACTTATATTTTTTCTATATTTATGTCTTAATTAGTGTGGAGTTTGGACTTATAATAACCTGAGCTTAAATAGATAAAAAAAAAACTTCAATCTATTTTAAGTTCACATTTACATATTGAATTTGGACTAGGGTTGTGCAACAGTCAAGTATTTATAGAACTATTTGGGTTTAATTTTGAATTCTATACTTTCAATTTCTAACCTAAATTCGAGGTTGATTGCCTATACATTGAATGCTTCAACCTTTTTTCAAGGTTATAACTGAACTTGAGCTCAAAATGAGTTCACCTAAAAATATTAAATTTGGCTTGATTATTTCAATATATAGTATGGTCAAATTAGGAATAATTCTAATATGGACTTGGTTTTGTGAACTTTACCCATTAAACATATCGAAGATGTTAGGGTTGAGCAAGTCTGTGTTAAACTAGCTGATCTAATTTATAGCAAAAAATCTAAACTCAAAGATTTTATATATATATATATATATATATATATATATATATATAATATTTTAAAAAAATAATTTAAAAATATATTATATTTAAAAATATATATAATATTATATATAAAATATTTTTAAAAAAAATATAATTTGTTTTTGAATAATGGTAACAAAAGAAGTCATCATGTAGTGAAAATTACACAATTAAATCTTCACCATTAATGAAATATAAAATTAATCAATTACAAATACATATATTAATCAATAAAAATAATTCCTTAAGGTTGCCAGTAAGGCTTTGTCCCGTGGCAATAATTGCGAAATTGAATCCTTATTAAATAGACCATTTAAATAATAGGACGTAATGCTAAAGAGTTTTATAAGAGATACGAGACCGTACAAATTGAGTATAGAACTTACACAACAATTTCACGATCCAAATTTATTATGTGCAGATCAAGTCTCTATCATGAGGCCACGCTGCCCAACTTTACAAAGGTCCAAAATAGCGTCATTTTACATAAAGTCGGGACTAATATCCTGATTTAACTGAAGTCAAATCATTTTGCAATCCTATTGTGTCAATGGTAATGAAAGAATGTTTGACTTCGAGTATGATGATTGTTGTGAGGATTTAGAACTCGAGACATCATCCTCTCACTCACTGTTTTCCTCCCTCTCTCCCTTTACCACCCTCATCAAAGTCATCCATTAATGCCAAGTTGAGTCACAGTTATCCCTCGCAGGTTAGCATTTTGTTGAGTCATCCCTCAATAATTTTTGCACTTTGAATTTATTATTCTTGTAATTATTTTGTTTAATTTTGCCTCTCCATGTAATACTATATTTTGTATATAATGCTTTCAAGTTCAATATTTGTTTCTCTATTTTATGGTTTTTTATTTTATTTTTACTCTATTTTTTTGTTTTTCTACTTCCTAGTTTCTCAAATTTTGTTTTGTTAGTCTATTTCTGGTAATTTAATAATATTATTATTTTTTTATTTTATATTTCTTCTTTAGAGATTCAGTACTTTTTTTGTATGGTCCGTTATTGTTGTTGTTAGAAAAAAAAAATGGCTTTTTTAGAAATCAGGCTTTTTGTTTTCTCTTTTTGTGTATAATACTTTTGTGTATGATTTTTTTTTTCTATTTCCTGACTTCTCTATTTTTCTTGTTTCTTTGTTTTTCTGGTCTTATGTCCTCCTACTTTGCTATTTCTTTTTTTAGAGTTCCGATACTTTGTCTACATGGTCCCTTTATGTTATTGTTAGAAAAGAAAAATGTTTGCTTTATTTTAGAAGTTAGTTAAAATTGCACTTTTATATTGTGGCATTCTATGTCTTAAATGAAGTTGTTACATGACATATGACAGAGAAATTTTTTAGTAGAATATTCTTGTTCCTTGCAAACTGAAAAGGTATTGTTTTTGGATATTAAACCTATATTTTTCAATTTATAGAGGAGTAAGGTATGGATCAAGAGCTATTTAATACATAAACTGATAGGTCTTAACCGGTTGATGAGAATAGGAATCTCATCATAATAAGGTTATTATGTTATAAGTTCTAGGTGAGGAATAACTTATCTTTAGCCAGTGAGTAGTCCTCTCACTTTACAGCATAAGTGAATACGTAGAACTAGACCTTTAGTAGTAGTTTTTAAAAATACTAAAATAGGAAAATTTTAAATTATTACTGCTACAACGTGGACTAATACTACGGCTTATGTGTGGATTGGTAGTCTGGCGAAGTTGGGAATATACACTTTGATATACTATGGGTGAGGTTCTATCGTAGGACCAATATACTTGTTTGTTGGGTATGTGCGACCAATTAGTTAATACAGATTCATATAAGATGACTTCTATACTACTAGTTAGAGATATCACTTACTTGTAATTGTCCAAGATAATCTGATAATCCAGAACCTTGGGAACGTGAATAAGTATTGTATACTTTTGGGTAGCTCCCAAAGATAAGTAGGAAAATATTGGAAGTCATGGATTATCATACTAGATATCTAAGGATGGCAAATGCTATTGAGAAAGGTGTTAGTATATTTTCTCTATATCAATTATGGGTATTACGTAGAGCGCTATTTTAGTTATTACACATATAGGTCGATGACACTGCATTTGCAATATTGTTCTTGGTAACAATATTTCCCTATGATGATAAATGAAATATTTAAAATGATAAAATATAACTATTTATTAGCAACTGTATTTTAGTTATTTTAACAGCCAAGAATGATATGTCTAATTGTCTATTTATTCCCAAAGCAACTCAAGTAACCTTAGTAATTTATTTGTTATATAGGCCTATTGGATGAAATAAATATTAGAAGAATTATTTTAAGAGTCTAATAATAATTTATTTGAGCTAAAATAATTTATTAGACCATTTTAGTTAAATTAGTTTATTAATTAATTATCTTGATAATCTTATATTGGACTCAAGAAAAATAATTAATTAATAAAAGATCTAATTAATAAGTCTTGGACTTATTAAAAAGTCAACCAAAACCTTGGCCCATCCAGACAATAATCAGGGTTTGGAAACCCTGAGGCAATTGTCTTTATAAGGAAAGAAAAGAGAGGCAGTGGCTAAAGAAGAAAAGGCTGCTATTTTGTGTCTCGTGTGTGCTTGATAACACTGTTCACGTAACAAGAATTACAGAAACAACTTCCTGTGCCACCTCGTTTTCTTTTTTATCAAACAATAGCTCTTCCCATTTCTTCCTTTCTTTATCCTAGTTCTACTTTCATCGATAGGTAGTCCATAAGAAGTTTTAGATAATACTCTAAAAGATTAAAAGTTAGCAATTTTAGTGCGTGTGTGATATGAAGGAGCAAATGTTTGGGTGGTATTTATGTGGAATAAATCTCCAACACAAATCAAGAGGCACTATCCAACCCAACTCCAGCATCGGTTGTATGTAGCAAATACGTAAGTCTTCTAGATTATTGAATGGGAAAATTTTTAAAAAGCATGTTTCCGCTACGTTCATTTATTTCCCGAGATCCTTCAATATGATGATACCAAAAAGAGTTAAACTATTCGCCAATTGAAAAGTGTTGTCTAGCTTTAATATTTGTAATTCAGAAATTGAAACATTATTTTCAAGCGCATACTGTATGCCTTATTTTTAAGGTGAATCCTATAAAGTATGTCATGACAAAGCTCGTGTTATTTGATCATTTAGTAAGGTGGTACTTTCAACTGTAATAATTTGATATTATCTTCATTCAGCAAAAAGCTGTTAAAGAATAAGTACTGGCTGATCACCCTATTCCCGCTGAGTGGAAATTAAGTGACGAATTACTTGATGAAGATGTCCTTGTAATTGAAATTCTCCCACCACGAAATCCCTGACAGTTTTTTAGTGCTATATTCTTTTATCTTAACTAAAAAATGTTTTAATAACGTCGTTGAGTACTAGCCTTTATACTTTGATTAGAGTTGGTTGTTGATATGAAGCGACTACATCTTAAAATGTATAGGGAATCCCAATTAATTGTTAATCAATTACTTGGTGCATATGATATTGAGAATCCTGAGTTGATCCCATTTTACAATTATGCGAGACGGCTTATGGGATATTTGGGTGATGTAACAATCGAGCATGTGTTAAGAAAAGAAAATAAGCAAATTGGCACATTGACAAAACTAGTGTCTAATTTATGTCTACATAATCAAAAAGCTCAAATTCCCATATGTCAAACATAGGTTATTGTTGTGCGATTTCGAAAACATAGGTCATTGTTGTGTGATTTCGAGTGTTGAAATAGCATCAACAATTACACACAAAAATCAAGTTTTAAATAAAATGTCAAAATACTTAAAACACACAATTCGAACGGTATACCCATCGTGTAATATAGAGTTTAATAGTAAGTATTGAAGATTCTCGGAAAATGGATAAAGGTACCACTACTAACTAGATCTTCTTCTATTATTTAGCCTAACGAATTAATAGAATACACTAATTACAATGGACGAACAAGAAGAACAAACACAACCCTCATAAGATTGGCCATGAAAAATTAAAGATAAGAAAATGAGTGAAACACATGAACTTGTCAAGAATTCCCGTAAATTAGCCAAGTACTAAATCAAATCCAAGAAAACCAAATTTCTAATTCTAACATTGGTAGAGGTCACAAATGCAAAACATACTCTCTCTCAAGTTATGGATTCCCTATTCTTGAGCCAATTAAAGGTTATCTCTACCTCCCTAATTGAACCTAGGCTTGTCAATGGACCCAACCCGCCCCGATTACCCATTTATATAGGTCTGGTACAATTTTTTTGTTACCTGGACCCGACCCGCCTGACCCCAATTATCTGTTTAATCTATATAATTGGGTCTGGGTATGAGTATTCAAGTCTCATACCCGTTTACCCATTTAATTTAAAATATTATATAAAAAATCTATATTATATATATATATATAAAATATTAGATCAAATATATATTATGTTTTAACCTTACCTACCTCCCAGACCAGACGTCATACCCACACCCATACTCCCACAGTGCAGCATATTGACTTTGGCCGAATCGGCCCTTTGCCCATCATCATCATCCACCACCGACAGTCTAGACACCACACACCTACTGCCGGCCGCTACACACTGCCTTTTTTTGCCCTTCGCACACCACCACCGACACATTTAGCCAAATCGACCCTTTGCCCTTCGTCCACCACCGACACCACCATATCCAAGTAAGTCTCATCACTCCCTTTTGGTTGAGACCTGTAGTAGCAAGATATTGAGTATGTACCATGTAGTCTCTAACTTGCTTGGTTTGGCTTGTAAGTTTAATTTGATGTCATTTTTCTCTCTTTTGAAAGCTGTTTTTTACTTCATTTTCTCTCTGTGTAACTGATGATATAGGATCATCTAGTATTTATTGTTGAAAGCTTTCAAGCATTGCTGTTATTTCATGTATGAGATTGTTAATATATATATATATATATATATATATATATATATATATTTATTGACATTGTTTTACACATATTTTTTCGGGTTGGGCCGAATCCGATACCTGCATATACAGGTATGGGTCTTTTCTTTTCATACCCGGCGGGTAATCGGGTCGGGTTCGGGACTATTTTTTGCTAATTGGGTCCAGGATAGAGTAATTCGGACTTAATTGGACCCGTTTACACCTTTAATTGAACCCAAAAAGTATTAAGCACAAATCCCTAAATTATCTGGAAGAATCCAATACCCTTATTTTTTGGCGATATCAAACTCCCAACAATTACTAAGTTCTAATTTCTCAACCTCTCTTTCAAGTTAATTGAAGGAAAATCCACATTGAACCTACTAATTGAAACTTAACTTCTAACTCCATTTCTTGAATTCATTAGGAGAAAGTAACTCAAATAATAAACCCAACACAATAAAAGTAAGTAATCATTCATTAGGAATTAAAAATCAACAAATCAAGAATAGATTTACCCCAAGAATAAACTATGATTCATCCCTTCAAGAATAATTAAAAAAATCTATACAAATTGACAAATAAAAATAAAGAAAAAAGAGTAAGAAATATTCATAGACAAGCTGTCTTTTCATCTCCATCTTCAATCTTCTTGAATCAACCTCCAAATCTCTCCAATTTCTTCTCTCTTATGTGTGGGTATTATTCCCCATTGTTGGCTGCTACTTATTATCTTGATAGCTTCTATTTATAAGCTCAAGAAAGCCCTACAAATCACGGATGAAAAAAGAATAGTAGATCCGATGTGTGTGCACAATGTCATCCAAGGTACTATACACGGTACCGTGCTTAGTTTGTATTAATGATAACAACTCACAATGATGTCGTGTAATATAGTATTCCCGGTGATAAGTGATCCTATATAGCAGTGTCAAAGGTAAGTTAAATGACACCGTGAGTCCCCAGAAGTTTGTTTCTAAATTTTTGTTGAAGAAACGACGACGTAGAGTATGAATGTGACAACACCGACGGTGCCCTTCAAAACTCTTTTGGCAATTCTTTGTTCTTCCTCCATTCTCCTTTATTCAATTTTACACAAAACAATGTACAAATGTGGAAGTAAGTAGTCATTTATGTATTATTTTACAGCAAATAATTTACAATTTATATAAGAATTAAGTGTATGATGAGCACTCATCACTCTCCCACACTTGAATCTTTGTTTTTCCTTAAGCAAAATAAAATTAGTCCCAAACAAACAAATAGTGTACAAGTAAAATATAATTATTTGCAAATAAATAAAATAGTTTTACAAGAAACATGAATGATTTTAAACATAGCATATTGGGAAAATTTACAAGAACAAGTCAACATATATGCAATAAGGCTAAAATGGAAGAGACATTATTTCATCCTCCACTTTAGAATTCATCTCAAAACTTATCTATTTAAGTTAATCCCATGTATACCTATATATTAAATATGATACAACCAACAATATCAAAGTTGAATTAAACAACTTTATGCTAAATAAATATGATTCACTCTACTTCTCCAATCAAGAGAACAAACTATGTAATTAATACAAGTTAGGATTAACCGACTCACTTAAATCTCGTGGCGTACAAAAGGTACAAACATCACAAGTATTACATCCTATTACAACAATATATTATACTTTAATACAACATTACAACAATATATTTCAATTTTGAATAGCAAATTAGGAGTCTCTCATTTTTTATTATTTTTCTACACAAGAAATTTTATATATATATATATATATATATATATATATATATATATATATATATATATATATATAAGTCGAAAATGAAGCATACTATTACGACACGTGGAAGCATCATAAAGTGATATGTGGCTAAATGATTTTTTTAAAAGAAAATTAAAAATTATATATAAATTCATAATTAATTAATAAAATATATATGTATTTAATATTAATATATTAAACTATGTGATTCTTTGAATACTATCTAAATTAATACATTGAAATGTGTGATTCTTTGAATATTATATATATATATATATATATATATATATGTATATATAATATTAATATATTGAAATGTGTGATTCTTTGAATACCATCTAAATTTATTTTAAAATCTTAACTAATTAAATCATAAATGAAGTTAATTAATAATATATATTTAATATTAATACATTAAATCTTAATAACATAATAACCCGTGCAACGCACGAGACATCAACCTAGTGCATTTATAATGATTTTGATTTAAATACTCTTTTACATCCTTTGCATTTCGATTAATCTTTTTTTTAAACCACTGTTGGAATATATACCCTCTTAAACTAGGTTTCTAATATAATTTCGATTAATATTAATAAAACATTTATTCTTAAAATTTTGTTTGTGAACTCACATTATTTTTTGTGCAAAATTTCGCTGAAAAAGATCTATTGTATTTAAGTAAATGGTCCATATAAATGGAAGTCTTTCACAATAAAGTATGGATCATGAGTTACTTAATATATAAACGTTTGTTCTTAACCGATTGATGAGAATGTGAATCTCATCATTTTTAGGTTATTATGTTACGAATTCCAAATGGGGAATGACTTACTTTTAGTCAGTGAGTAATCATCTCACTTTATAATATAAGTGTATTTCAAATACGTAGAATTAGACCCATAGTAGTGGTTTCTGAAAGTACTATATGGTAGAAACCTAGACTACTATTGCTACAATGTGGACTTATACTCTACGGCTTGAGTATGAGTTTGTGGTCTGACGAAACTAGAAGCATATGCTTTGGTGTACTATAATTGAGGTTCTATTATAAGACTAATATACTTGTATGCTAGATATATATGATTAGTTAGTTAAAATAGATTTGTACAAAATAGTTTTGTATGTTATATTGTTCCTTGTGATTGTTCAAATGATCTAAATATTCAAAACCCTGGGTAACATGATTTGGATATTTGCTTTAAGGTAGTTCCCTTGGAAAGCCAAAATATTTCAGCAAGTCGTGGATAATTGGATTAGAAGTTTAAGGATAGTAGATGTCTTTTAGAGAGGTGTTAATACATTTTTTCTCTCTAAATGTACGACAATATGTAGAGGGGTATTTTAGTCATTACACTTGTAGGTCAAAGACATTGCTAATGCAGTATTGTCCTTAGGATCAATATTTTCTTATGCTGATATTAGAAAACATTTAAAATGTAAAATACAACTATTTATATAATAGGGATATTTTGGTCATTTTAGTAGCCAAGACGATGTGTCTTTTGGTCCCGGAATAGCCCATAAGCCTTGATGGTTTTGGGTTAGAGAATTGGTTTTGGATAAATTGGATTTTATTTTATTCAGGTAGCCTAGTTTATTTATTGGGCTAAAATAAAATAAAAAAGTCCAAAGAGAGACATTTTAATTGGCCTAATGTAATTGGACAATTAATTATTTAGGACTTGAGCCCAGAATAAATAATTAAGGTTGGCCTGGTCTGAATTAGGAAAGGCTTGAGGAAAATTGTTTGGTCTAATTTTGGGTTAATTAATTAATTATATGTTGGGCTTGTATTAGCCCTAGTCTAGTTAATTAATTTCTTAGCTGGCCCAACAAGTTGGACCAGAGGTCCATGTTTAATTCTTACTTTATTAAGGTTAAACGGAAATAGGTTTTCTGGCTGTGACTTCGGTTTTTGAAATTCCAAGAGGATATCATAGGATTTATCCAGATAACTCTTTATCCTGAGTCCTGGTGATTTTTGGTTTTTTGATAGCTAAAAGGAACAGAGGGTTAAGAAAAGTCTACCTCCTTTCTCTTGCCTATGGTCTCTCTCTCTCTATTTGTTGGCTTTCTACTTTGTAAAACAGAAAGATAACTTCTCTTTGATCATTGCTTGTTAGCACTAAGTCAAAGTAGGAAGATCATTTTTCCTTTTCCTATCAGCATTCACCGTGCTTCAGGCAGAGGTTATATTCCGTAAGATCAAAGGCTTACGTGTGTTCATGCTAGCGAAGAAATAGAAGGCTCACGGGTTTCGGAGGTCTCAACAAGTCAGAGAAAAGAAATCTCTGTTGTTCAGACATCTTCTTCAATGCCTAAGAAATTTTTAAAGCATAGAGGTATTAACAATTCTTCTGTTGGGCATATTTTCTGCTTTTTTTATTACTTCAGTGTGCATGTTTTGCCATTTATGCCTTTAATTGGAATCAAAACCTAGTTGTATGGCAAACATAGGAAGCATGTTTAGGTTAATTTAAAAATGGCCAGATGATTGTTTGATAGCATGCCTGTGATCCTGCGTTTTTTTACTGGTATGGGATGGTTCATTGTAAGCCTCGTGATTGAGGTTTAGGATCCTCTGTAATAGTTGATGATTGTGTAAGCCTGATTTAAAAGGCATAGGTGGATGTTTGTTTGTTTCAATTCAATTTTATTGAATTTTGTGACAAAAATCGCGATTGTAATCGCGTTTGTAATTCTACTAAAAAAACACGAAGAAGATGAACAGTGCCCAGAAGCAGAGTCGCAAGCCAACAGCGAGCTAAGTCGTCGTGTGCATGTGTGGCGAGCTACTAGGGGAGTCGAGCCAAGCCTCAGCTTGGCCATGCAAGCCTACTGAGGTAAGGCCTAGGCCTAGCCTCCTGTGGCTGCGCCTAAGCCTTTTGAGGCTTGCTACAATTTTTGCACCAAGCCTCTCGAGGCTTGGTCACGAATTGGTCATAGATCGGGCAGCAATTGCGGGTTGCGTGGGTTGACCTAGTCGCGGGCCATCCATGTTTTTGCTAGGTTTAAAGGTTTCAATTCGGTGGTTTTGGTGACCATGGAGGATTTAATTATTTTTCCTTATAATTTTCATACAATTCCTTTTTCATTTTGGGTCCCATACCAGACGAAGTTATTATTTTTGCATAGATAATATTATTAGAATATTTTGCATAAAAAATAATAGTAAGGGATTTAGGATTAAACAAGACTATTAATTAAATTAATTAATGTACTTAATTATATTATTTAGGCATTAAGTTAAAAGAATAGAAAAGCATGAAAGCGTTAAGTTTTCTAGCATGCTATTTTTTTTAGTACCTATGTGCATGTTTTCTCAAAAACCAAAGTCTTTAGAAATTTTTGACAAGAAAAATATTTTTTTTTATAAATTAAATGGTTAATTTTAACTTAAACAAAAATTAATCATTAATTATTTTCTTAAAAGGATTTTATCCTTAATATATAAAATATTTTGGATTTAGAAATTTTTGTAAGTTAAAATGGAAAACCATTTAAATTTATTTTTTACAAGAAAAATTATTTTTGTCAAACAAAACTTAGGACCAAAGTCTCTAGAAAGTTTTAATGGAAATTTTTTAAAATCATTAAGTTTTAACTTAAATAAAATTAATCCATAGAACAGTCTTTCAAATGGTATAAACCTTGACATAGAGATTTTTATGAGTTTAGATATCTTATTTTAAGTTGAAAGAGAAGTTAATGGAAATTTTTAAAAGAATATTTTTCTAAGAAAACCCTTATTTCAAAAGATTAAGTGGGAGAGGGATTCCAACGATCCCACAGTTTTCGTCACAATTCTCATTAGAGATCATGGGTTTCCTTGCATCATCTTGGGAATGAACCGATATAGAATGGAGATATCACAAGAATCTAAAACTAATAGAATTATGTAATTAATAACCCGGGACACATACTATGATCGGCCAGCCCACGTTGGAGGTTATAATGCGAGATATGTCTATAAGAAATGACCATCCTATCGATGGAGTTATCTTCTAAATTATTACGTAAAATGAAAATTAATTTGTGGTGGTTAACATACTTAGTTTAGGAAACTGTTAATCTTCTCAAGGAACTATGTCAGTTTTTCTAAGAACCAAATTAATCATATTAAAGATAATAGTGATAAGGTCAACTATTATCATATTTAGTATGAGGATAAAGTGCATGAATTATTTTTGTTTTTCACAAACTAAGAATTTCTTTTATTTTTCGATTTTCAGAAATGGTTGGTGGAGGTTCATTCAGTCTTTTAGCCATTATTTTCCTTAAGAATAAGCTAATGGATCCTAACTATGTGGACTGAAAAAAGAATCCAGACATAATATTCATAGTAAAAGTGTATAAGTATATTCTCTACGAAACCTAACTAGTGATTGTGGAGGGTTCCATCGATAAAGAGTGAGAGGTTGAAAAGACATGAAAGAAGGCTGACGAAATAGCTCACTGCTATATGATAGTTTCCATGTCCAATGTGCTCCAATCAAAACACGAGTACATGACCACTACTTACGACATTAGCACGTTATTAGCCACGATATTCGCTGACAAGAGCTGGCCTGCAAGGCAGGAAGCTCTTTGAACGATCATCAACACCAAGATGGCCGAGGGAGTATCACTCAGAGAGCATATGCCCTAAATGATTGTTACTTTCGAGGATGTAGAAGTTTTGGGGTTGTGATTGACCTCGAGAGCTAAGTGGATATAGTTCTCGAATCTCTGTCAAACTCTTTTACTCAATTTAATTTGAACTACAACATGCATACATTAAACATGAGTTTAACTGAGTTAATGAAAGAGATCCAAGTGGCGGAAAAGGTCACGAAGCCATAATCAAATGCTATGATTGCTTCTTCTTCAAAAACTGAGCCCAAGCCTACAAAGTTCAAGAAGAAAAAGTGTAATATAGCAGTTCAGCCCAAGTCCCAACCCAAAGATAAACTTAATGGTAAATGCTTCAAGTGTGGGAAGAAAGGACATTGGAAAAAAGAGTGTCCAGATTTTCAAGTCAAGAAAAATTCCACAAGTATTGTTTACTATCTAGAGTCTATTTCAATAGTAGGATCAACTTCCACATGTATTGTTGATTCATGAGTCACTAATTATATTTGTAACTCATTACAAGGGTTTAGAAAGATAAGAGACTCCAAAATAGTGAACATGGACTACGCGTGGGAAATGGAACACAAATATAAGCCCTTGCAGTGGGAGAATTAAAACTTGTTTTTTATTGTAATAAAATGTTTATTTTGAATGATATTTTATATGTACCTGATTTTAGACAGAATTTGGTTTCAATTACAAAACTAATAAATCAAGGATATTCTGTTTTTTTTTCATTCTGGTATTATTATCAATAGAAATGAAAAAGTTTCTTTAAATAAGAAGAAAATGACCAATGTCAATGACTCATAGCTTTGGCATCTAAGGTTGGGTCATATAAATTCAACCAGGATTCAAAGGTTAATCTATGATGGACCTTTAGGCTCATTAAGATTGAAAAGTTGGCCTCAGTGTGAATTTTGTCTTATGAAAAAAATGACCAAAATGTCGTTTACCCAAAAAGCGGATAGAGCCAAGGAGATATTAAGCATTGTTTACATTGATGTGTGTGGTCCTTTGTCTACACCAACTGGTCCTTTGTCTACACCAACTAGAGGGGAATTTGAGTACTTTATCACATTCACAGATGATTGTACTAAGTACGGTTATGTTTACCTAATGAGGCGCAAGTCTGACTCATTTGACAAGTTCAAAGAGTTTAAGGCTGAGATGGAGCGTCAAACAGGTAAACTAATCAAAACCTTGGATCGGATCGTGGTAAAGAGTACATTCTTAGTGAATTCAATAACTACATAGTATATCATCACAGCTCTCTGCGCTAGGGATACCCCAGCAGAGCGGAGTAGCTGAGAGAAGGAATATGACATTAATGGAAATGATCCGAAGTATGATGTCTTGTGCTACTCTTCCGATATCTTTTTGGAGATATGCTCTAGAAATAGCGGCATATATTCTGAACTTAGTGCCTTCCAAATAGTATCTAGGACCTCATATGAGATGTGGATTAGGCGCGCAACCAAGTCTCAACCATCTCAAGATATAGGATTGTCAATCTTATATATTAATCAAGGGAGACAAGTTAGAACCAATATCAGAATTATGATATTTTGTTGGGTATCCAAAAGGAACAAATGGTGATTACTTTTATCATCCCAAGGAGTAAAAAATACTGGCAAGTACTAATTAATGCTAGATACTTAAAGGATGATCAAAACACATCCACTAAAGGTTCAATAAGATTGGAACTCAAGGAGAAATTATCTTTTGAATCGATTTCCTCTAACTCGATTGTGGAACAAGAAGAAGCACAGCCTAAAAAACCAGTACAAATGGAGCCTCGTTGTAGTGGGAGGATATCTAAGGTTCCAGAAAGATGGATTAGAAAAGTTTTTGACCTAGTTTCCGACCATCAAGAACAAGATCCCATTAGATACGAGAATACTATTGCTGATGCCAATGCAAATCTTTGGCATGAAGTAATGAAAGTTGAGATTAAATCTATATACTTCAATTAGATTTGGGATCTTATAACTTCACCTAAAAGGATAAAACTCATCGGGTGTAAGTGGGTATACAAGAAGAAGGGGGGAGTAGATGGGAAAGTAGAAACCTTCAAAACTAGACTTGTGGTGAAAGGGTATACTCAGAAAGAGGGAATCGACTATGAGAAAACATTTTCCTCGGTAGCCATGCTTAAATCCATCTGTATCCTCCTTGCTATCGCACGTCATTATGACTACAAGATATAACAAATAAATTATAAGACGGCATTTTTCAATGACCATCTTAGCAAAGACATTTATATGTCCCAATCGGAAGACTTTATTATTGAGGGCCAGAAACATATGGTTTGTAAGCTTAAGAAGTCCATCTATAGACTTAAGCAGGCATTAAAAGTATGGAACATTCGTTTTGATGAGACTATAAAATCCTATGGTTTTATTCAAAACGATTATGAAACATATGCGCACAAGAAATTAGAAGGCATAAACGTGGTTTTTCTTGTATTGTTTGTGGATGACATTCTACTCATTGAAAATGATGTAGGGACATTGTCATCTACTAAGATTTGGATATCTAGTCAATTCAATATGAAGACTTGGGAGAAACTAGTTACATTCTCAAAATTAAGCTTCTTAGAAATATGAAGTAGAGAATATTAGGATTATCCCAAACTTTATACATTGATAAGATGTTAGCCACGTTCAGTATGGACTTATGCAACGGAGTATTAACCCTTGCAGATATAGGTTGTCTTTTTCTTCAAAAGACTGTCCAAAGTCTCAAGAGGAGTAAGACAAGATGAGTAGGATTCCCAACGCTTCGGCAGTGGAAAGTCTCATGTACGCTATGTTATGCACAAGGCCAGATATCTGCTTTGCTGTAGACTTAGTTAGTAGATATTAGTCAAATTTTAGAGAGGTTCAGTGGCAAATTATAAAGCATATTCTCAAGTACTTCAAGGGAACGAGATATTATATGCTAGTTTACAGGACTGATGACTTAATTCCTACAGGATACATAGACTTAGACTTCTAGGCAGATAAGAATGAGAGAAAACCTACTAGTGGATATGTCTTCAGCTTATCTGGAGAGATAATTTTATGGAGAAGATTTAAGCAATCTTGCATTGTTAACTCAACCATGGAAGTTGAGTATGTGGCAACTTCAAAGGCATCCAAGGAAGCAGTCTAGCTCTGGAAGTTCTTTTCAGAACTTGGAGTCTGCCACAGATGGACATATCGATTGTGCTGTATTGCAACAACACGGGTGCAGTCTCGCAATCCAAATAACCCAGGAACTACAAGAAGGGAAAGCAAATTGAGAGAAAGTACCACCCGATCTAAGATTTCATTCAGAGACAGAAAATTGTAGTGGAACAGCTAGTCTCGGAGAACAATCTAGCAGATCCCTTCACCAAACCTTTGGTTGAGAGAGTTTTTAGAAGACACTTAGACACCATAGAGGTGGGCACCTATGAACTTACATAATCTTAGAGTATAAGTGGGAGATTGTTGGAATATATGCCCTCTTAGACTAGGTTTCTAATATAATTTCGATTAATATTAATAAAAGATTTATTCTCAAAATTTTGTTTGTGAACTCACATTATTTTTTGTGCACAATTTCGCTGGAAAAGACCCATTATATTTAAGTAAATGGTCCATGTGAATAGAGGTCTTTCACAGTAAGATATGGATTTTAGGTTGCTTAACACATAAACATTTGTCATGTTTAGGTTATTATGTTATGAATTCTAAAATGGGGAATGACTTACCTTTAGCCAGTGAATAGTCCTCTCACTTCATAATATAAATATATTTTGAATACGTAGAACTGGACCCATAGTAGTGGTTTCTGAAAGTACTATACGGTAGAAACCTAGACTACTACTGCTATAGTGTGGACTTATATTCTATGGCTTGAATATGAGTTAGTGGTTTAATGAAGTTAGAAGCATATGCTTTAATGTACTATAGTTCAGGTTCTATTGTAGGACTAATAGACTTGTATGTTGGATATATATGACTAGTTAGTTAAGACAGACTTGTACAAGATAACTTCTATGCTATATCGCCCCTTGTGACTATTTAAATGATCTAAATATTTAAGGCCCTGTGAAACATGACTTGGATGTTTGCTTTAGGGTAGCTCCCTTGGAAAGCGAAAAAACTCCAAAAAGTCGTGGATCATTGGACTAGATGTCTAAGGATAGTAGATGTCTTTTAAAGAGGTGTTAGTACATTTTTCCTCTCTAAATATACGAAATATATAGAAGGGTATTTTAGTCATTGCACCTGCAGGTCAGAAATATTGCTAATGTAGCATTATTTTTGAAGTCAATATTTTCTTATGGTGATATTAGAAAATATTTAAAATATAAAATACAACTATTTATATAGTATAAGGAAATATTTAAAATGTAAAATACAACTATTTATATAGTAGGAGTATTTTGATAATTTTAATAGCCAATGCGATGTATCTTTTAGTTCTCGAAATAGCCCATAAGTCCTGATGGTTTTGGGTTAGGGAATTGGTTTTGGATAAATTAGATTTTATTTTATTCAGGTAGCCTAATTTATTTATTGGGCTAAAATAAAATAAAAGGTCCAAAGAGAGACTTTTTAATTGGGCTGGTTTGTTGGACAATTAATTATTTAGGACTTAAGCTCAGAATAAATAATTAAGGTTAGCCTGGTCTGAGCTGGGAAAGGCTTGAGGGAAATTGTTTGGTCCAACTTTGGATTAATTAATTAATTATATGTTGGGCTTGTATTAGCCCTAGTCCAGTTAATTAATTTCTTAACTGGCCCAACAAGTTGGACCAGAAGTCCATGTTTAATTCTTATTTTATTAAGGTTAAACAGAAATAAGTTCTCTGGCTGTGACTTCGGTTTTTGAAATTCCAAGAGGATATTATAGGATTTATCCGAATAGCTCTTTATCCGGAGTCTTGGTGATTTTTGGTTTTTTTATAGCAAGAAGGAAGAAGACAGAGGGTTAAGAAAAGTCTACCTCTTTTCTCTTGCCTCTGGTCTCTCTCTCTCTATTCGTTGGCTTTCTACTCTGTAGAATAGAAAGATAACTTCTCTTTGATCATTGCTTGTTAGCACTGATTCGAAGTAGGAAGATCATTTTCCCCTTTCTTATCAACATTCACCGTGCTTCAGGCAGAGGTTTCGTAAGATCAAAGGCTTACGTGTGTTCATGCCCAGAAGAAGTAGACGGCTAGCGGGTTTTGATCCAGAGATCTCAACAAGTCAGAGAGAAGAAATCCTTGTTGTTCAGACATCTTCTTCAGTGCATAAGAAATTTTTAAAGCACAGCGGTATTAACTATTCTTCCACTGTGCATATTTTCTGCATTTTTTATTGCTTCAGTGTGCATGTTTTGCCATTTATGCCTTCAACCACATGTTGTTTTTCATTATAGGGTATGCCTTTTACATTCTAGAGCCTTTTTTCTCCTCACTGTGATAGGTGCATTGAGCAACCTATCTTTTGCTCCTACTTGCCTTTACAATGAAGAGTATACAAAATACATTTGAAAATTTGCATAATACAACATACAAAATAAATAAATGAATGAATAAATGAGAATTACCACGAAACTAGAGATAAGCCAACAATCTACACTTTATATTTCATCACAAAATTCCCATTTATTCTCAAAGAATCAAGTTTCACAATATTTTAAAGGTATAGATAAGATTAACTTACTTTTCGAAACTCAGCCTATGTCATACCCAACATATAAGTTTACATAAAATCAACTCTTCTAGCAAAGTCTTAAGTAAAATTCTCAAGCAAAAAGATACATAATAACTCCACCAAACTAATACATATCAACACATATACCAAAAAGTCTTGAAAATTAACCCAAAAATGCAAAAATATTGAAAATTTTTAGCCCAAATGCAAAACAAAAATTTTAGCACAAAATAAGAAAATTCTCAAAATAATCAATAGAAAATTGCAAAGGAAAAATTATTCAACCTCTCTCCCACTCTTAAATGAGACAATATCCTCATTATTCAAAATATACGATATGAACACATTTTCATGATACAAAATAACTAGATATGGAGGAAATGATAAGTAATACTCCCAGAGTATCTTGAAACTTGGTGTCCAAAATATATCTAAAAAGCTTCCATATCCAAGAAGTGGTTAAATACTACAAAAAATAAACATAAAACCCAGTAAAAATTCTAACGAAGAAATAATAAAACGAATTATAAGAAAATAAAATATTTTTAATTAAAAAAGCACGAACGACACTACTGAAGTTGTTCTACTGAAGTTGATAACCAAGCCAACACCATCGTAGTTACTTTCTCGATCCGTACAATCAAGAAGTCTGATTTTTGAATAAAGAAATGTACTCTTTCTATTTGATTTTGTATTAATATGAAAAATCTCGCTAAGCTTGAGTTTGCAACTTTAGATATCACCAAAAAAATTATTTGTTTTGGATATTAGATGTTGAAATGTATTTAGCTGCAATGGGTCTAGCAGATACTATTGTAGAAGAAAATCAATCATCATCACAAAATGATGCTAAAGCTATATTTTTTCTTTGCCATCATCTTCATGAAGATTTAAATGTGGAATACATTACCGTGAAAAATCTATTTATTTCGTAGAATAATTTGAAAGAAATATTTAACCATCAGAAGATAGTTATCCTTCCAAAAGTAAGGTATGACCGGATGTACCTATGATTATAAGATTTTAAATCTGTCAGTGAATATAATTCTACTATATTTAAAATTAACTTACAGTTAAAATTATGTGAAAAAAATGTTACTGATAAATATATATTGGAGAAAACTTTCTCTACTTTTCATACATCAAATGTGCTCCTGCAGTAATAATATATTAATATCTTGTTTTTTGTAGCTAAGCAAAATAATGAGTTATTAATGAAAAATCATAAAACTCGACCAACAGGTCCTACTTCATTCATAGAAGTGAATGTACTGTTAGACCTTGTGATTTTGACTCCAGAAGAGGTTGTGATTGTGGTTGTGACAATGGACTTACACACGGTTATAATAGAAATATTCATTATGATCACAAAAGTCAAAACAAAGTTACGAAAAATAATGATAACTACTAGAAGTGGTAAAAAAATAACGAGAAAAGAAAAGAAAGGATGTGGTTCCTACAAATTATAAAGATAAATGTTATCATTGTAGCATGAAATGTTATTGGTCTTGTACTTGTCGTATGGCAAAATACCTTATTGATCTTTATTAGGCTTCTATTGAAAGAAAAGCAAAAATGCATAAGCAAATTTTACTCTATAACAATATATTCGTGATAATAACAATGATACCAACCTTAAAGATATTAATATTGATGTAACTCATTTGGATGTAGCTGATTTTTTTTTAGTATCCAGAAGAAAGAATTGATCATTTGATTGGTGATGGAAGTGTTTAGAAGAATTAAAAGTTTACTTTTAATATGCTTATTTTATGTTTTATATTTTAAATTATTTAATTTTATAAATGATTTTTTTATGATGTCTATTATTCCATTCAATGGATACAAAAGTAGTATTGAAGAAATATGCCTAATTGATAGTAATACAACACATACCATATTGAAAGATAAAAAAAAATCTTTTACCTAAAGATGGGGGAAACAAATGTTAATATTATAAGTGGTAGTGTAAAATTGATTAAAGGCTGCGAAAAAGCTAATATATTATTACTCGGAGGAACAAATGTTATTATTTATAAAGTGTTATTTTCTTCAAAATCTCAAAGAAATATATTAAGTTTTAAAAATGTTCACCGAAATGAATATCACATTGAAACAATGGAAGAAAATGAGTTTGAGTATCTCTGTATTACTCAAATAATTTTGGGTAAGAAATCTTTATTAGAAAAGCCACCATCTCTTTCATTTGACCTCTATTACACAAAAATCCATACAATTGAAGTGCATCATTCCGTAAACCAGAAGTTTACTGATCCTACTACATTTATCATTTAGTATGACTATTTGAATCATTCAGGAGTCATTATGATATGAAGAATAATTGAAAATACGCATGGTCAGCTTTTGAGAAGTCAAAAGATTTTGACATCAAATAAATTTTCATGTATTGCATGTTCTCAAGAGAAATTGATTATTAAACCATTTCCAACAAAAGTGAAGTTTGAGTTTCTAGCATTTTTGGAAAGAATTCATAGTAATATATGTGGACCAATTCATCCACTATATGGGCATTTCAGATACTTTATAATTTTAATTGATGCATCATGTCAATTTATTATCAACTCGCAACTTAGCGTTTGCGAGATTACTTGCCGAAATAATTCGTTTATGAATGTAATTTTCAAATTATCCTATTAAAAGAATCCGTTTAGATAATATTGAAGAATATTCCTCCCAAACCTTTGATGTTTATTGCATGCTGATTGACACTACTATGGAATATCCAGTAACTCATGTCCATGCCCAAAATTAGCAATGACACCTGGGCCGGTCCGCATGGTTTCGGGCCATGTCGGGCCAAGCCCAAGGACGGGCCCGCGGGGTGTGCGGACTGGTCCTAAAGCAAGGCAGACCAGAAGCCTTGGGCTTGGCACAGCCAGGGCCCTTGGCCCGTGAGGCCCACGGGCCGGTCCCAAAGCTAGGCAGACCAGTTCGTGCCAGTCCCTGGGCCAAAAGCCTTGGGCCGGCACGGCCAGGGCTCTTGGTCCGTAGGCTTAATCTCTCATTCTTTATTTTTTTTTTCACTTAATTTGATTAAAAATTTTGATATTCAACTATTTTGTAATTTTTTTATTATTACTTAAATAACACGATGTTTTAAAATTATAAAAAAATCATATTGAAGTGGTGGGGGGTTTGACTTAGACCCCTACCCGTTTTATTAATTAATAAAATAAAAATTACATAAGGGGGGGACTTGATGCCTAAACCTCTTAAAAATATTACAATAATCAAAATTTAAAAATAAAATAAATATTCTAAAAATAAAATTAAATGCATAATATTACTTATTCTAAATTCCTCATTATTTGAATACTAAACTAACTACTTGGCTCGCCCCATTTATCATCTAAGTCATCATCAATAATTTACGAATTAGCCGTCCTATCTTCGATTACAAACCAACTACTAAACACATTATCATCTCCAAAGTATGAGGAGCCAATCGAGATCTTCTTTCATCGATTGTTCGAGCGCTCTCATTGAAGACATTTTTCGATAGCATTGTGGAGACTGGAGTCAAAGGATTACGTGCTATTTTAGATCAAATGGGGTATTGACTTACATGAGCCTTCTATCAACCACAAATATCAAAATGTTGATCTTCATTTTCTACCAAGAGCTATATTTCATAAATTGTCATCTCATTGTAGATGGTAAATGATCTTTTTTTACTCTCCATAATACCACATGAATTAAATACTGATGAAATCGAAGAAGTAGATTTTCGTGGTGGTTGAAAGATGAAGCTTACCTACTTAAATTAGGAGAACCAAAACAAAAAGACTCAAACTCATACAAATTACACATGCCAGATAGAGCTTTAGCCATTTTATCTTTTATATCTATTATCATACATTGCCTAAGTGTTTGAGATTTATCAAAATCTAATATTTCATATAAATATTCAATAATACTATAAAATTCAGCTATTTTTACTCGAAAATCCATACACAATGCCATATAATATAAAATAGGAATATCTTCATAATATTTTTTATATTTTTCAAACATACTTTTCATAAAATAACCATATTAGGGATGATTCATATACTCACAAAAAATATGTGCTACATTAGCAAGTGTTAGAAGAATATGATAAGTAGTGGGATAATAAGATTCGGATAAAAGTTCAGTTGCTTCTTTGAAAGTAAATAAAAATGTTGAAAGTATAATATAATTTTCTAAATGAGTTTCAATTAGTTGAGGTTGAAAATTATTATTATTACAAAATTCAATAAGTTGGTTTTGAAAAGGTATAACTCTTTCAAACATATCTAAAGTTGAGTTCCATCTAGTTTTACAATCTAATTTGAATTTTTTAAAGATACATCTTGTTCTCAGCATAAAGCTTTAAAATTTTGTTGCATAGTTGGGGAAGTTTTAATAAATAAAATAATATTTTTAATTATATTAACAATATCATCAACATATTTATTATCCTTCCTTAACACACAAATTAAATACATAACAAGCACACCTAATATGAAATAAAATACCATCTAATATATGATTCATAGTATTTTTCAAAATTGCTATGGCATACTCATTATTTGAAGCATTATATAAAGAAACAGAAATAATTTTATTTAAAATCTTATATTTACGACATGTTTGAGTAATCATTCTAGCTATACTACTACTTACATGGGGATATTCAAATAATTTAAAACAAATAGTTCTTTTTTGTACTAACTAATCATGATCTATCCAATACATGTAATGCACAAATAAGACTCATTAGTAATTGTAATCCAACCATCACAAGTAAGAGCAAATTTTCAATTACAATAATCAAATATAGTAATTAGACACTCTTTTATTTTTTTATATATCTTTATTATATTATTTTTTAACGTTGTTCTATGAATCATTTTCCATGCTAGTTGACAATTATTTTGCATATATTGTTTATAATGTGCATTTTCTATAAAATTAAAAGGTAATTTAGTTTGAATAATCATTTTAGCAAATCCACTTCTATTTTTTCTATGATCTTATTGAAAATTACCAATAATTTGACCTCATATAGTATGTATTTGTTGTTATTTAAGTAGATTTTCTAACCAATCATTATGTGACATTTTCATATATCTAACTAATGTTTCCGTCCCTCCTCCCTTTTTATGTGCATATACTACCCTACAAATTTTACATGTTGCCCTATCATTATCATTATCCTTTTTAAAAAGATTACAAACTATAGATATTTTTGCTTTAGTTATAACATCCGCTGTTTCAACATTATCCTGACCTATATTAGATTCATTATGATTAATAGTTAGAGTTGGTTGTTATTGTGAAACACTAACGCTAGGCCTACTAGGGTCTTCATCTTCATTACCTATTTCATTATTTATTAAATTCAAAGCTGGATATCTATTGAAATCAAAATGTGTAGATGATTGTGATGAAGAAAAATGATGATATTGATTTGGACCCATTATTTCTAAAGAAAATAAGCAATCAAAATTCAAATAAAAGTTAAAAAAAATAAAATAAACTATTAACAAATAATGACATAAGAGAATTGAAAAATATAAATAACAAATTAACTTAAAAATTAAATAAATAACTAAAACAAATAAATAATTAATAAAGCTAAAAAATAAGAATGTAAGGTTGAGAAATACTAACTAGTTGATGACCAAGAACAACAACACTTTGTGGAGCTTTACTTCTTATATCAACTATTCCGCCACTCAACAATCTTTCAAAATATGAAAACTTTCTTGAAGAATTGAAAAAATATATTAAAAAATAAATTCTATTCTAACACTTTTTGTAGAAGAAATGAAGAGATTTGAAGATCTTGAGAAAAAGATGAATGAAAATAAAAGAGTTTGAGAGAATTGAAGAGTGTTTGATGAGTTTTTGGGTGAATTGGGGGGGTATTTATAGAGTTTTGGGGGTTAGGAGGGAGAATATAGCCGTTAGGGACTAAATTGCAAAAAAATATATATTTTCAACCGTTAGGGATTGAAATGTAAAAAAAAAAGCTAAGAGCTGTTGCACCAACGGCTCTCTAGTGCAGGCTAGCTACAGACCTTGGCGGGCCAGGGTTTTCTACCCCTGGCCCAAATCGGACCAGGACCTAGGACCGGCCCGGTAAACAGTGGTCGGTTTGGCCATCGGGCCTTGCCCGACGGGCCGAATCGGCCCACTGGCCAACACTACCTAGAACGGTCTAGCTGAATTATTTATTAAAATATTACAATTAATTGTTAGACAGTTATTAATAAGAACAAATCTCCCTACATCTATTTAGGGACATACTATTTTGCATGCTACAGCACTTATGCATATAAAGTCAATAAGTTATCAAAAATTCTCACTCTTGTAGTTGGTTTTTGTTTAGAATAAACTATTACTTATTTAGGAATTTTTAGGTGCACTATATATGTACCAATAGCGTCAAATCAATGTACCAAAATGGGTCTTCAAAGAATAGAAATATATGTTGGATATGATTCTCCATTTATAATTAATTATGTTAAATCATTGACATGTAATGTATTCACAGTAAGATTTGTTTATTGTTTTTTGATGAAACTCTATTTCTTAAATTATGGGGAAAACATAAACCGCATAAAAAAAAGTTTGCCTCAACAACATCATTGAATTATTTGGATCTGCATACAAGCGCGAGTAAATTAGAAGTTTAAAAGATAATTCATTTGCAAAGACTTACAAATCAATAGTCAAATTCTTTTGTTGACTCTATAAGGGAAATTAAATCGCATATTCTAACTATAGATACTCTTATTCAGATAGAGGTTCCAGTAGGACTAAATAAAAATTCTATAATTGCTAAATCAAAAACACACTAGAAACATGGACGACCCATTGGTTCAAAAGATAAAAATTCTCGAAAGAAAAGATTATTAAATGAACAAAATGATCAAATTGAAAATTTTGAAAATAAGGACCAAGTAGCAACTAATGAAAAGATCTAAATATCTGAAAATAGTGAATATAATAATGAGATGTCCATCAATTATATGACTCCTGGCAGAAATTAGAATCGGATAGAAATAACTATTAATGATGTTTTTGCATATAATATAGCACTTGATGTGTAAAAGATAATGAGGATCTTAAACCAATATCAGTTGAAGAATGTCGTTATAGAAATGATTGGTCAAAATAGCAAGATGTGATTCAATTGGAGTTAAACTCACTTGCAAAGCGTGAGGTTTTTGGATTAGTAGTCCGAATACTAGAAGGTGTAAAACTAATTAATTATAACTTGGTATTTGTGTGAAAGCGGAATGAAATAATGAAGTCGTAAGATATAAAATACGACTTATGGCACAAGGCTTTTCGTAAAAATCAGGTATTAATTATGATGAGACATATTCACTCATAGTAGATGCAAGTATACTCCGATACCTTATAAGTTTAGTAGTACATGAAAACATTGACGTGCGTCTAATGGATATGGTAACTGTTTATTTATGTGAAAATTTTAATAATGATATTTATGTGAAAATCACAGAAGGACTCAGTGTGCCTAAAGCATATAATTCTAGTCCTCGTGGAAATTATTTTATTAAATTACAAAAGTCATTATATGGTTGAAAGTAGTGTGGACATATGTGGTATAATCGTCTTAGTAAATATTTATTAAAATCAAGATATAAAAATGATCCGATATATCCATATGTATTTATTAAGAATTTTGGATTTGGTTTTATTATACTTGTTATATATATATTAATGATATCAACCTTATTGGAACTTCAAAAGAGCTCCAAGAGGCACGAGATAGCCTGAAACAATAATTTGAAATTAAAGATTTTGGAAGAACCAACTTTTGTCTTGGTTTTCAAATAGAACATATGGAATATGGTATTTTTATTCATCAATCAACATATACAATTAAAGTTTTGAAGAGATTTTATATAGACAAAGTACATCCATTGAGTATTCAAATGGTCGTCAGGTCATACCAAGCACATCCATTGAATATTCAAATGGTCGTCAAGTAATTAGATGTTACTATAGACCCTTTTCGATCTTGAGAAGATGATGAAGAACTTATTGATCCTGAAGTATCATATCTCAGTGTAATTGGTGCACTAATGTACTTTGCTAATAACATTTGACCTGATATAACATTTTATGTGAATTTATTTGTAAGATTTAGTTTTTCTCCAATACGACGATATTAGAATAGTATTAAACATATCCTAAGATATCTTCAAGGGATAATGGATCTCGAATTGCTTTATTCAAATTAAACCAGTTCGATGTTGCTTGGTTATGCAGATGTTGGTTATCTATCTGATTCACATAAGATAGTTCTCAAACTGGCTATTTATTTACATGTGGCGATATTACTATATCATGGCACTCTACAAAACAATCTATAATAGCTACTTCTTTCAATCATACTGAAATTATTCCTATTCATGAGGGAAGTGGGGAATGTGTGTGGTTGAGAACCATGATCTATTATATTCGAGAAAATTGTGGTTTATCATCTGAAAAGGAAATTCCAACACCTTTTTATGAAGATAATATAACTTGTATAATTCAATTAAAAGGTGGATATGTTAAAGGAGATATAACGAAACATATTTCACCAAAATTTTTCTTTAGTCATGAACTCCAGAAGAGAAGTAAAATAGATGTAAAACAGATTCAATCGGCAAATTTATTCACTAAGATATTGTCGACAATTTCATTTGAAAAATTAGTACATAAAATTGGAATGCTTCGGTTGAAAGATATGAAATCATTTTAAAGATGTTATCAAGAGGGGTAGTATGTACACCATAAAAATTTTTTTTTCCTAACTAAGGTTTTTTCTTATTGATTTTTTTCTTGGTTAGGATTTTAATGAGACAATATTTCCTTTAGAACAAAAAGTGTACTATTTTTTCCTTTACTAGGTTTTTGTCCCACGGAATTTTTTCTAATAAGGTTTTTAATGAGGCATTTCCTAGAGTTTGAAAATAAACATTTAAGGAGGAGTGTTATGAAAATAAGAAGTAGTTATTCACTTTTCCGAAGTTATCTATTTATCTTAAAGATAAATATAGTTGCTTGTTTTTCTAAGATTATTAATGGATAAGATAAGATTGTATTTATTAGATTCATTTATTATGTTTTTAAATGATGTATCTAACCTCTATAAATATAGATTTTATGTAAATGAACATAATCAATCATTTGAATCTAAATAATTCTCTCATTTCGCTTCTCATATAGTTTCTTTAATTTTCAATTTTGAAAAATTAGCCGATTCAATTTTTTAACTTTTATGTTTAGAGGTTTAAGTCATTTTTCTTTTTTTTTTAAAAAAACTTTTTAAGTCTTTTAACTCTTATTTTTGTGCAATTTTGATTGTTTTTTGGAGTTCCGTTAGTCAAACCGTCATTTGACTAACAAAACCCTAATAAAAGGACAAAAATAGAAAAAAAAATAATAGTTATGAGACCTAAAAAATTTTAAAAAAAAAGAAAAATGACCAAAAGCATAAAAAAAAGTTAAAGGACTGAATCAATTAATTTTTCTTTAAATAATAAAATAATTAAAAAATTTGCCTCCAAGTTTGGAAGGACTTTGGATGGATTTAAGATAAATTCTTGAAATTTATTTTAAAAATAATAAAATAATAAAGATATTCATTACAAATCTATCTCAAATTTAATTAAAATTTAGAACAAATTCAGAATAGATTCTTACAAATATATATATTATTCAATAAAAATAAAAAATAAAACTAATAAAAAATCCATTCCAACTCCATCTCAAATTTGGGATGGATTTAACATGAAAAATTTTTATAGAATAATTCATTCCAAGTTAAAGATGGCTAGTTAATAAAAAATTTAAAAAGAAATTAATAAATGAATTATTCTCAACTGTGAGTGGAATTAGGGATAGATTCTTTAGGAAAAATTATTATTTAATGAAAAATTAAAAGAAAAAACATTAACATAAGAATCCAACGTAAATCTATCTCAAATTTAAGAAAAATTTTGGAATAGAATCTTAAGAAAATTTTATTATTTAATGAAAAAAAAACTAATAGATATTCTAATTTTGCTTTTAATTTATCCAATAGAATGGTTAATAAAATCTTTTTTAACATTTTTTTTTTAGTTTTTGATACAATACAAGTTAAATGAATAGATATATCATTAATTTGATAGTTATATATTTGAAATTAAGCAAACGTCACAATGTAACATTATTTAAACATTTGATAAAATAAAAAATTATATTTGATGTGATTAAAATTTAATATATTTATTTTTTTAACTTTTGTAGAAAATCTAACAATTAGATTATTATTTTGTGAAACTTATACATACTTTATAAGTATGCGTGAAAAATTAGTCGATTTAGTAATTTAACTTTTATTTTTGATGATTTTGATCCATTTTTATTTTATTTAACTTGTTAAATCCCCTAAATATTATTTTTGTAGCATTTTGATCCTTTTATTAGAGTTCCGTTAGTCAAATGATAGTTTGATTAACAGAACTTTAAAAAAAAAAAGATTAAAATCGCACAAAAATAATAGTCAGGGATCTAAAAAGTTTTAAAAAAAAATCTAAATCTTTAAAATATAAAAATTAAAAAATTGAAATGGCTAATTTTTTTTTTAGTTTTTTATATTTTGTTTTCTTGATACTATTTAGAATAAATTTACAGTACCAATAACAATTTCGACTTATTTATATATAATAAATGAATGGTCAACTAATATTTCAAAAGAAAAAAAAAAAAAAAAGACCTGATGCCTGACGGCAGACCTGCCAAAGCCAGTTCAACGCTGTCGTTTTAGGTCCGATTCCTCACCTAGGGCTTGACGCTAAACCCCTCTAAAACCCCAAGCTCATTCGAAAGGGTGAACCCATAGAACGATAGCATTTTTGCCTCTACAGCAGATACCCGGAAGTGAAAGCAGGCCTTTGGAGAATCCAAATTCAGGTATTCTCCATAGCAGTGATGCAAGTTCCTTTTATACTATGTCATTTTCTTCGTGCATCTGAAAATTTGTACTGCTCTATTCCCAGCTTTAGTGATTAATTGTGTGTTTTCTTGGCTTAAATTTAGATGGCGAAGTTGGGGAAGAAAGCAAGGAAGTTTGCAAAGAAGAATCTTCAGGCAGTGCTTCGACAGAGGAGGAAGAATAAGGCTTTCTTGTTCAAGAAGAAACACTCTTCCAGTAGCTACTCCTTCTCTCCAAGTGTACCTGTTGATTGATAATATTATAGAATATATTACTCTTGGTAGTGCTTCTATTTTGTTTTAGATATTTGGGTTTTGGCATGGGAGCTTTTGATAGTTTCTATATGCAGTTGTAGCATTTTTTGAATAGTAAAACTATGCAGCAAAATGTGATTGATAGAGTTTTAACTTTGTTTAACCAAGTTGGAATGGAAAAATAGTGGACATTGCGCTAATTTGGGAACCAAATTTTCTACCCCCTTTCTGTTATTTTGTCATATTCTTGTGCTTCTTGAAATGCTTTCAACACAACGTGTATGATGGGTAGTTTGTGGCTGCTTTTGTTGAAAGGTCATCAAACTATTGATTTTTTGAGATTCTGTGTTGGGGTTTGCAAGTTGCAACTTCCAAGTATATTCTGGTGGCTAGTATTCAGTTTTCGCTCTAAATCAGGGGGCAGGAGAACAAGGATCTTAGCTTGGGGCCAAGCCCTAGGAAGAGTCATTAGATTTTGAAAAGTTTTTTGAGGGG
The DNA here is from genome assembly GCA_026120185.1 of Voacanga thouarsii. Classification (NCBI taxonomy): domain Eukaryota; kingdom Viridiplantae; phylum Streptophyta; class Magnoliopsida; order Gentianales; family Apocynaceae; genus Voacanga; species Voacanga thouarsii. The sequence goes on along the minus strand of JANUWF010001064.1, from coordinate 619,715 downwards.
CCAAAAGGTGATATTTTTAAGGGCTTTACTAAAATTTCGATTTCTTTTTTTTCAAAGGAAGCAATAGAAAATTTTCAACTCTGCTCAGACTGGACCCCGCCAAATAAGTGTTGCCACTAATAAAACATTCCAATGTTTTTGACAATAAAGGTCACCTGTGGGGATTCAAGTATGCACATGCTGTCTGATAATATTTCTTTTGGAAATTTGTTGATAGGGCACAACATAAATATATTATCTTCTGTTCTAAAAGTCTGTTCTTTTAGATGAAGGTGATAATTCATCTAAATTGTCAACTTCACATTTCCCATTGAAACACCATGTCGCTTCCCACAGATATTACTTACATGAGTAATTTGTTGTCTCATTGCTGTGCTAGTACAAAGCTTTTTGTCTATCCTTTGCCTGACGGCTTTTCTCAAATGATATGGAGTGCTGAAGTGGATGAAATTCTGAATAGGATCCTCTCATTGATAGCTTTCATTTAAGAAGTGAGATGTTAGCTATGGGCCCTACTAAGCTCAAGTAATAATTGGAAATTGTTTCACAATTTTAAGGTCCTATATTAAATGCGGGACTATAGAGCTGTTTTTGTTTCTAAGAGTTCCTTGTCATGGTTTATTTCCAACATTTAGTTCAAGTGTTTTCTAGTGCATATGCATGCAAATGTATTCGTACTTCTGCACCCAACCCCAGCTCATAAAGAGTTTCAGTAATTTGTTTTGGTGAATCATTTTTCTTGTTGAAAATTTAGGATATAACTGGTTATATGGAAAAGAAGAACCGGAATTTGAGTAGTAGTTGAACTTTGGTAAAATTGTTAAATAAAATTTTCTCGGTGTTTGTTATTGTTATCTAATGGCTTTGGCCTGTACATGCATTGCAGAATATGACCAGAAAAATGTTGAAGGCGAGGTTGGTGATTTAGTGGAGAACTCTAATGGAAGGTAAAAAAGGTGAATGTAATTGCATGTTGCTCCATTTTCAGAAACTTTGCTACAAATTATCCTGCTTTGTATAGCTTTGAGCTTTTGGATAAGATAATAGCTGGAATGGTAAATGAAAAGGAAGGAGGTTTTCACCTCTTGAATTCTAATCACCGTGCATTATCATGTGTGCGCTTGCTTGGCTGTTTGACAACATCCAGCCTCACATGAGGGCCACTTTTTAAATAAATGAATTACTCTTCTTTCTGAGAGCTTGAGGCTTTGAATTTAGTATTTATTTGATTTTTTTATAAATATAATTGCCTTTTTTCATTAAACACCACCCTTGTAAATTTCTCTGTTGATTTTTGACAGTAATTGGAAAACAAACTTCAATAAAAATTTGCATGCTTTGATAATCACCTTGTGTTGGTTTTCTTCAATTTTATGTGTTTTATTATGGTTTGCCTTTTGTAACTTATGTCCTTCCGTCTGTGGGTGCTCATGCTGTTGTGCCTTTAGTTGTTTGAATTTGTAATGTAGTTGAAGGTTTCAGGATTGAGGTTTGAATGTTAAAGCACATGTGGCTTGTACCTCTTCTTTTCATTCGTATGATCTCCTTTCACTCAAAAGGAAGAAAACTTATTTGTATTTATAGAGTTCTTGCAAATCCACTTGCTATATCTTCTGCTAATGATGATATGTGAAAGGAATAAATGGGCCTTGCTGATGTGGTTAGAACACATAGCTGCAAAATGTTTTTAGTGAAATTTACCTTTTTATTTTATTCTTATTTTTTAAAATTATTTTTTGATTACTTTTTAAAACTTTGGCCCTCATTTGGACCCACTGTGATTCCTCCTCTTTATTGTTCTCATTTTCAAACACCTTCCATCAGTCACTGAAAGATGCGCTTCATGCCACTCCTTCTTTTGTCGTTTCCTGTTTATTGATTGAGATCAATTATCTTGAAATTTGTACAGAAGTTGTTATGCTAGTAATGCACTAAATTTTTTATTATTTAAATCTTTCTTCAGAATCCCTGATGTTCAAGATATTGAAGATACATCTCTTGATGCTCTGTTCGGAAAAGATGATGACTTTGACATGTTTGAAAATGTTTCAGACAGTGATGGATATCTCTCAGAGGTTCCTGACTTGGTTATGTTTAAACATTTCTTTACCTAATATTGCATTATTCATCATCAGCCACTGATTGTGTAATTTCCTAATTAGGACTCAAGTTGTCCACAAGTTGTGGAAAGTGAGACTGGGAAAAGTTCATCAGGTCTGTTGCTCTTCTGCCTTGATTTAGATCTTTCTGAATCCTTTTTTTCTCCCCTCTGGGTTTCCACATATATTCCAGTCTATGTCACCTTGTTGATCATTTGATTGGTTTAACCACGTGTAGGTGATAGTGATATCAGTTCACTATCGATACAGAATAAAGAAATTTATGAGGATCTTGCCATTCAAAAGAAGAAACTGGAGTGGTTAAAGAAGAAGGTGATTTTCTCTTGAATGTATATCTGTACTGTATGATTTTATGATACTTGTGTTGTATTTTTTGTTTATTCATTTCTTTTTATGGTCTTAAGTTTTTCAAGTGATTGGTAATGATACAAGAGAAAAATAATGAATAAGTCAACCTAAACAGAAGTTGTCTTACTAATGCATTAAAATATTTGCACAAGCATGAAGGAGAAGGGACTATCATTGCAATTTTACCATGTCAATGGAACTTTGTCAGCTGCTGTTAGTTATCTAGAATGTGCATGCTCTTGTTTCAAACAGAAGTTTCATAGAGCATTAAGTTTAAAACTATAGTATTTTCCCTTCACCATAACTGCCATCCCGAATAATTTGGTTACCTATATTTGAAAATTAAGCCAAAGTTCTGGCCTTGTATGTTGAAACTCTGACTAATCACCAAGGGGTTTACTGTGAAAGCAATTTTCTCATATGGGAAAGGATTCAAGGCCTTTTTTATAATCACTTAGTTTCTTGAACACCAAGAACTATGTCCTTATATCAAATAGCTCTAACACAATCATTTCAAATGAGTTGGTTATCTGCAAAACACTGACCAACCTCCCAGATGTTCTGGTTGCCCCATAAGATTTGATAAATCAAAAGAAGTTAGTTGCCCTCTGAAAGGAGCGTGAAAACTTGTCAAACCTATGCATATGACTCCTCACAAAAATGTAAGTTATCTACTGAAGCTACCTCGTAGACTGACCTTTTAAAGTTGCAAATGACTCTTTCCTATTTCCTGTCCCTTTTCCAAAGCTGCATTTTTACAAGCTAGCATCATAGGTCCCATACTCAACAAATTTGTTCCCAGATTGTGCCTTTCTACTGGCAGACTCAACTGTCATTCTGCTAGCAAATTCTTGTCTAAAATATTCTAATGTGAATACCTCGGCTTCCAGTTTAATGATTGAATCTACGAGCTCCCAATTAACCATATCAGTGTTTTGATCTTCTGTAGACCCTTCTGCTAAGAAAATCTCTCGCTGCTTGAATTTTTTTAACCCTTTTGACTTCATTAAGTCTCTTTCATCTTTTTGGTTTTCTTCTATTAGCTATAAAGGGATAATATGTAAGATTGTTTGAGCTGATTATTTCCTTTCCTAATTACGTGATTTGGTTTCCCATTGAAGGCTGACCTTGTATTGGTTAACTGCTTCCACAGAAAAGTGTTGAACTGAAAATTTTCTCTACTGTTTTCCTTCACCTCTTTTTCCCAGTCTTCCTTTTCATTCTCCTCTATCTTCTTCAAGTCCTTCCTTCCTTACTATTTTGGATGTGTTCTTCTTAGTTATGTGGGGCTTCATTATATTATTCTGATTAAAGTTATTATATATAGGCATAGAAGCAATTTTTTTTCGTACATCTCAATGACACAAAATATCAGCCCGCTGAGGTTGATGTATACATTGTTGAAGATGTGATACTAAAAATGATGTTATCTCTTGCTTTTCCCTGTTAGATATATATTTTTTTTCCTTGGGTCCAAAACAAGTTTCTGTACCTTAATGCTTTCTCTACCTGCAAAATATTTTCTTTGTTAATGTGTTAAAGCAAGTTCACTTGAAAATATTTCAGGATCCAGTTTTCAAAAAGTTCTTGCAAAGTTCCAAGGGGAATGGAAATTTTCAGAATGAAGACATGGTAGGCTGTTGTTTCTGGTGGATATTCAAGAGTATTGGTAGTGTATTGTGGAATGAATTTTTGCAGTGAAATTTCTGACTGTTGTTGCATATAGTTCTGTAGCATTACTCCATTTTTTCAGTTTTTTATGTCTTCTTTTTTATCTACATAGTTGATGTTGTCTTGCATAATAATGATACTGTGGAGGTCTCCCATCACTACTTTAGATTCACACCGAAATCTTTTCTGGTCATGTTGAGTCGGTAAAGTGATTCAGGAAGGGATTTCATTCCTTAGGGATGACTGATCTAAGAGTTTTGGGAAAATTGACTGTCATTAGTTGAATGGAAAATGACCTTAGTGGCTGAATTGATTTCACATTTTTTATTTGAATAAGATAATCATTGTAGGGTGGACTAAGAGGAAGCATAATGTGGAAAAATACTGCCTCAATGTTTAGATGCTTCCTTATCTTTCCTTGGCTTCTTTTCCATGCTAACCTTAGTCATAGTTCTATGAAACTGAGAGTCACTTTCTTTGTCATGAGAAACTTGGACATAATTTTTGAAATGGTCTTTGCTGTGAAGTTACTTATCTGACGACCTCTTACTTCCTGAGTTTGAAGCTATGGCGCATTAGAAGTTCTTCATCTGAAGGGTAAAGGATCCGAAAGAACTCTTAAATCATGAGTTTCTTTCTAATAGTTTCTTCTGCTGTTTGAAATTGGATCCTGCTGCTCTAATGCTTGCCAGAGAATAGTTTGGTAGAGGAGAAACGTCTTTTTAATGTTATTTCGGATTTGTTTTATGCCAGTCAATACTCTTTTGTTCCTATTGATATAGTCACCTTGTCTGCAGCAGTACTCTGATGAGGATGAGATGGGCAATCAAGTGATGCGGCTACAGAATGAAAATGAACCTGCTGAAGACAAGGGCAAACTCTTTTCAAGTTCCGCAATCAATTCATGGTGTCAACTAGTTAAAGAAGACCATAACAATTCTGCAGCTGCACTTGTTTGTCTACTTAATGCTTATCGAGCAGCTTGCCACTATGGATCTGAGTCATCCGGTCATCGAATACAGGACAGTGAGACCTTTAGCAACATAATAATATTTGTCCTTTCAGAGGTAGATAATATTTTTAGAAAGCAGTTGCAGATATCTTCCACCAATTCGAAGATGGAAACAATATTGGAACTAAAGAATACTCCAAAATGGCAAAAACTGAAGCTCCTTATCAAATCTTACTTCAGAAGTACATTGTTTTTGTTGAATCAAGTTGTTGACTCCGATACATTGACTTTTGTGTTGCACCGAATCAAAGCTTCTTTGATATTCTTGGCTCTTTTCCCATTGTTACTGCAAAGATTCATTAAGGTACTATTCTTTTTAGTGCTTGAATCCTATTTGAAAGACATATTTAATGCTTTGACACAGTTTGAATTTAACAATGCATTGTTTCACACACACATTCTTCTTTTAGATTTTTGCTGCTTCTGGGGACAGGAAGGACCTCTGTTTGGGGAAGAACAAAGGCTGAGAAAGAACCTATTCATGGAAAAATTCGTTGCAATTTAAATTATTTGGGGAAAAACACTGAGTGAAAAATAGAGTAAAATATTTGAGGAATCCACAATATACCTGTTATACCTTGCTAAAAAAGAGAGTAGGAATATTGGAAATGGAGAAGTATTGAAGGAATTGAAGGTTTTTAAAGTGCTGTTCTGCTTTCTGGGATCTGATTGACATTATCTAATTTAGATAGATGAATTTAAAATGGTGATATACATTACATGTTTGGTTGTTCTTGATTGACAGATTGAATGCACTTACTCTAAGAGCTGTAACTTTGCATTTTATGACTTTCTCAGTTCTCTTTTCTAACTTATTTGCTTTACTCTTGAATTTGTAACAGACTACAGTTCACTTGTGGGCAACTGGTGGAGGGGTTCTTTCATCAGCTTCCTTTCTTTTCATACGTGATGTGGCTACAGTTTTTAGTTCTGATTACCTTGAAACCTGCATAGCTAAAACTTTCAGGGCCTATATGGCTCAGAGCAGAGTATCTGAGCTTGGTGATATTGGACATATTCAGTTTCTGATGGATGGGATTATTGAGCTTTGCTCTTTGGATGTGCAAAAATCATCAGCCAAGGCCCTAGAATCTATTCGTCAACTTTCCAGGATACTGCAATGGGGTCTTCAAACAAAGAAGAAGGTATGCAACAAGGTGTTTTAGTTCTGTTAATAACATTGTATTATGAGATTGGTATTTACTTGCTATGGACTTTCTTCCCTTTCATTTCACTGGTGATGTGGTGAGGTTGCTGCAGTTTCTTCCTAATAGGCTGCTTTCTTCTCTATTAAACAGGAGGTCCTCGAAAAGATATGCAGTTGGGAGTATGTTAACTGCATTGATCTCTGGGTCACATTCATATCGGCTTATATACGTGATTATGATCTTCCAGAGTTGTTATTTAGGACTATTCAGCTTATAAATGGAGTAGCTTACACATTCAGTGGACCGAGATATTTCCCACTAAGACTGAAATGCGTGCGATGGCTTAATAATATCTCAACTTCAAGTGGCATGTTCATCCCTGTTGCTTCATATATATTAGATGTATTGGAATTCAAAGTTGTCAAAGAGGGAGGAAAATCAGGAAAGGCCTTAAACTTCTCATCTGTACTTAAGGTTGGTAGACATTAGCTTACTCTGGCACTTTGATTGCGGCTTGTGAAGGGGATTGCTTCTCATGGTGCTGTAATTTCTTTTCAATAACTGAATTGAGCTAACTAATACTGATTATGGGACTTTCGGTGCTGCAGTTGCCAAAAAGCTGTTTAAAATCACAAGCCTTCCAGATGGAATGCCTTCTATCAGTGATTGAACTGCTTTCAGCACACTGTGCTCAATGGAGTTATCATATTTCCTTCCCAGAATTAGCAATCATTCCTCTTATCTGTCTAAGGAAGCTTCATGGTTCTACAACCACTGATAGTGTGCGACGTATGGTGAAGCGTTTGATTGACCAGGTTCTACTCCTTGCTTTCTCCCTTTTTGATATATAAAGCTTTTCCATAATGGAACAGGTACCTGCAAACATGCAACACCCTCTTGTACACATCCAGGAGCAACTCAAAAGGGCCATGTGTATGAGAAATATGCTAGGATAGAAATGCATGTTTGTGCAATTTGGTTATTTTTTTCCGTTCTCTTTTTTCTCATTCTTAGCACCCTCTAACTGGAATTCATAGTGCTTTGATTGGGGCAAAGAAGATCAAGTTATTTTTGAGTTTTTATTATTGTTGTTCTAAGGAAGCTCGTATGTTATATTGGTTGGTAATTGGGTCTAGTTGTTTAGATTGTAGACTTAAGAGCATTGTGCTTGTTTATTATTCATTTGATTGTTTAAGTCCTGAAATTTTGTGGGCATAGAATGATCACCCCACTTTGTTTCCTTTTTGCTGTTCATTTGACAATTCAGAATTTCCCTGCCCAAGGAAGTGAAAAAATATGAAAGGGCGATTTGACCTTTTTTACTGCCTCTTGCTTTGTTTCATTGTTTTTGTCCCTGCAATTTCTGTTTTCTTCTACTCGTTTCTTTTTCTTTTGGCAATGAGGATAAGAAGAGCAAAAGAATATATGAACTTATAAGATGCAACATTTTTCCTTGACGTATGTCTCCCTTGTTATAATTCCTTTTATTTGAAAGTGCAGGTTGAACAAAATGTGGACTTTGTGCAGAGAAAAAGAGATGGGGTTGCCTTTTCTCCTAAAGATCATCAATCTGCTGAATCTTTTCTACAGGTCCTCTAGCATTAACTGCCAAACTTCCTTTCATATTAAGGGATACAAGCGTGTCTGATTTCAGCAAATTTTATTGTGCAGCTTGAAAAGTCTGGTAGTGTCTATCCATTCATCCAATATTATCGAAGCAACCTTGCAAAAGCTGCTCTAAGAAGTTCACATAAAAGTGAAAAAAGAAGGGGCAGTTCCAACTTCTTGTCTTACTCATTTTTATGACATATATGATGTTGTCCTCTAATGGTTTAGTTTTCTAGATCAAAGGGATAAAGTTTATTAAGGAAATAATAAGACAATATATCACAAGGGTGAGAAATCCTCAAGAAAATAAAACAAGATTATGCAAGGATGTTTCTGGTTCTTTTTTAATGTATGCATTAGTATAATGTTCAATGCCTGCGGAAAATGGAGGCAAACTCTTGATGGTTGCTAATTCTCTCTCTTTTACTTCTTTTTTCCTTAATAAAATTTCTTCTTTTATCTATAAAGAGGAGAGGAAAACTCTTGAGGATTGCTAATTCTCTTTTGTACTTTGTTTTTTCATTAACCAAAAATTTTCTTTTATCTAAAAAAGAGAGGAGGAAAAGGAAACATGTGCAACTCCACTGGCAGAGGTTGGTCATGGACAATTCTTTTCTTTCTATCACCCAAACTTAAACTAAGCATATTGCTCTGTACAATCCTTTTGGAACCCAAGTGTTTTTCATCTAAATCCTGTACAACATTCGACATGCCCATGTCTCATACAAAGGCTCAATAAATATCTCGATATTTTTGGCCATACTTAGAGGTAGAGGACCAACCACTAACTCTATGTTTACTTGCAGATTTCCAATATTTAGATTAGTTCTTTACCCTAGGAGGAAATTATTGTTGTTTAGAAACAGTTATCCATGTAGAACCTTTTGAAATCATGGAACCCTGACTTTCCAAATTGCTTATTGGAAGCGAAAGAGAGGATGAAAATTCAACAAGGAAAAAAGACCTCGGAAGAAAAGGTCACGATTATTATTGGCCGCCATAGTCTGTCTCAGATCTTGAAAAGTGAGAGACGAGGAATTGAGGCAACCCGCTAATGCTTAGATCCAGGGAATTCTCTCTTAAGAAGTGTGTGAAGTGCAAATCCCTTTAGAGGGGACCATCATACAAGAGGAAAAGTCTCATGATAAGACAGTCTACAAAATGCTAAGGAACAATTTGCTACCATGGGCATCATAATCCAAATGTCTATCTGGAAGTGTACAGAATATCACACTCAAATCTTGTAGCAAACAGGAGGAAGGACTACATAGGTGTAAAATAGTCTATCAAGGACTTGCTTGGCTATCATTAATTGCTAATTATGCCATCTTACCTGTTTTTGTTGGCCATTCTTACGTAAACCTCGTGCCATAAAGTGACACTTTAAGGAAATCTCTGCATACAACAAAATAACATGGATATTTGCAATTTTGGTCCTTTTTGTTTGTTGCATTTGAACTACTTTACTCAAGAAGAATTTTACCGCAGCTTGTCAGAGCAGGAAAATCCAAGGAGAAAAAGAGGAAAGCTGCTAGATGCCAGTTTGAGTGCTGATCCTGCTGCAATTAGTTCTGCTATTGCTGATGGAATAGCAAGCTCATAGGGGAAACACAATGGTTTAAATGTATACAATTCTTTTGATTTGTAACAGTATTTTTAACATGTAAGTCACTGGCAGTTCTTATATTGGCCATTTGATTATTGTGAACGGGTGTCATGCGGTACCCTTATAATTTGTCATTGTAGTCTCTTGATGGCTGATGGAAACAGCAAAGAAATATACCTACAATTACAGACCAAAAGGCTTGCATGAGAGGATGCTGCTCTTATTCCGTTACTAAGGGGCGGATTGAGAAATCCATTTCTTGGATGTTGAGGAAAACTCTAAGGTGATGTAAAGTGGAATGGTTTAAAGTCTGCAATATTATGGCAGAATGATACAAGTTGAATATAGCGGTGCAGCCATGTGCCATTGTTTTTGAGCATCAGACAGAAAGAAATTTTTGAGTATACCGTAAACATGTGAATTTATTGCAGTTGTATTATATAATTTTTATTACATAAAAATATAATTTTTTAATGTACGTAGTCCATATAAATTGAATTTATATTAAAATATCTATTACACAGGAGTTTGTTTACAAGATCGGTTCTTTGAAGGTCTCTCTACCTGAAATAAAAATAAATAAATAATATAAAAAATATTGAATATTGTAAACTTTTAATTAAATGATATAATGATAGATGTATTTATTATTGATGATAATTTTATGAATAAAATATTATTTGTTTATAATAAGTTAAGATCACAAAAAATATTTTAAAATTAGTCACGTAATTTTAATATATTTGATACAAAAACGAAGATAGGTTTGGTGGTCCTCCATGACCAAGAAAATTAATAGCGATTTCAACACAAAAAAAAAAAGCCCTTTCTTCACGTATTCGCTATCAAACTCTGATTTGATGTATCTGCAACTTCCAAAGCTCATTTCCCCATGTTCATTATTCCATCTCCATATATGATGCGTCTTCCATGGTATAAGTCTCCTCTAAACTACTCCATAACCAGAGTCTTGAGGTACTCCTCCCAAATTCCAGACAATCTATGATAGTCATTTCAAAACGGAGAAAGCTGGATGGATATTCATTTCGTCTCTATCAGTATAAGACTTCAAAGTAGGATTCTTTCTATTGAATGGTTGATAAGATGATGCCTAGTACTTTCAAGGCTTTCCCTTTGTTTTATTTTCTTCCTTTGTTATTCAGTGAAATGTTCAGTTCTGTCTTAGATTCTCGACGGCTTTGTAGGGCTAATTTAATTAGCAATCTCTTTACGATTACATAGATGAAAAAGTGATAATTTAATTGATTGAAAAGAAGCATTCAAAATCTTTGAAAAAAAAAAGAAATTTATTGTAAATAATTTAATTAACAGATAATTTGGTGCTGAAATTTTGTGAAGCAGCAGATTACAATAATACAAAGCCGTCACTTATAGTGCAGACACCAAAAAAGGCCAAATCCGTGACTGCTACTCTTACTACCAAAATTTGACATGGTCAAAGATCTCGAGCCATGACCAAATCAGTTCACATCTGTGGAATGCGGCCGACGGACGCCTGCACCACGGCGTTGGGGTGGCCGCCACTGCAGCTCAATGCCCTGAGCAACCCCCAGGGCCCCTTGCTTTCTCTCTTTTTATCTTCCCTAGCTTCCAATCTAAGTAAAGTAACTGATGGGCTTCGGCTCTGCCTGTTCTTGATGTCCCTCAGCTCCATTTCTGATCTGAATCTTGTTATTCCGAAAAGGTACAGGTACCATCTGGACTTCGAGGGTGAGGTAAGTATCGACATTTTGTCTGCTGAAAAACCATGCAATTTGCTTCTCTTTCTTGTGCTGTATTTCTGTTTTGGTGACTCTGGCTGCAAATCTTTCTGTGGATTGATCGTCGTGCATGGATGTTTTGCTTCATTGATATCGTTCTTTCTTGATGTTCTTGTTTTGTAGGATGAGCTGAAGCTCCATCTCCATCTAAAGAAGAGGTCTCGTCTTCTGTGCTTTTTCTCCTTGACGACATTTTTAGGGTTCTCAGAGATGGGCTGTTTGTAAGGAATGATCTTTCCACAGAAAATGATGTTTTCGGGTTGATAGGACGCGGTTGTATTCGTTCTCAGTTCCCCACTAAAGAACTCAAAGTAGTCGTCTTCTTCTTGCTCGGAAGATTTGAAGCTCGAGTTCTGTGATTCTCTTGAGGAGTCTTCCCATGCATCAGCATCGCTATTGATTGAAAACTCGCAGAAGGAAAGCGTTTCTTCTTCTTCACCATCTATGCCATACTTGTCTGCCACTGTGTTTTGATCCCCATAAGACTCCTTTACAAACATTGTGATCCTTTTACTAAGCTGAACCAAGAATTGACAATGGATAATGATGAGCTCAAAACAGAGCAGAGGAGAGAGATTTGGTTACAAAAGGGACTCGTGAGTCTTTGGTGATTTATATAGATTGAAAAGGGGAGAAGGGAAGTTTGATATTTAGGTAGGAGAAGAGAATGTTGGTGGAAGTGAGTGGGAGTGGCTTCTAGTCTGGGTTGATACTTCTTTGTTTTAAAATTTGCAGTTCTAGAAGAGCTGCCGGAGGAAAGACAGAGGTTAGGTCAAAGTCATATATTTTTTGCACATCCTCTAATCTGTTTTCGACACATGGCAATACTACATTATTAATGAAACAAGTATTTATTTAAGGATTTTTTTATGAATAACACTTCAGATTCGTTCAACGGAGTGGAAGATTGAATATTTTGTAATTAATTAATCTGTATATTATATTTTATTATAATTTGAATTAAATAAAAAATAACAATAATTTAAAAAATATTTAGATTTTAAATTTAAATAATTTTTATTTTATTTAAAATTTATAATATGACATAATAATAATTTATTATTAAATGTGTTGATGTAATTAAGTGCTTAATGAATATACTTAATTAAATAATTAATTAATAGATTATTAATTAAAATTGAAATAGATAGTTATCAAATAGTATGTTATGTATTAATTAATATTTCAATATTTTAATTAATAAATAGTTGTCAAATAGTATGTTAGAGCCTGATTGAATGTTCATTTATTTCAATATATTTGATAACAATTTTTTCCTATCGCTTATAATTTCTTAAAAAACCTACTTAAATTCTAGTATAAATTAAGCAAAATAAAAGTTATCTCATTTTGAAATTAAATATTTTAGGTTGTTATTTAATTATTATTTTATATTTAATCTAATTATTATAAAACATAATATAAAAATAAAATATCATTCATTCAAATTTTAGATTTCTGTCTTGAATCTCCACAATGTCTTTAATATTCAAATTTTAGTATTCAAAAACTTTTAGCAAATAGCCCTTGACACTTAAGGGTGAGCTTTGATTACAATTTGATTGAGCTAAAAATTTCAATCTAAATAATTTTCATTTCTCAAGAATTATGATATACTAACAAAATATCATTCTCTCTTCTTGACTTCACACTTTTTTTTATAATTTAAATTCTTTTTTAATTTAAACCTCCCCCCCCCCCTTTCCCCACCACCATAAAAAATGTTACAATCCAAGGGAAAAGAAGAAAGGGATGTCTGTACATGTTCCATGACATTTGAAACGAAATAAAATCTCTAATTAGTTCCTTAACGAAATGGTACTGCAATGCATGCAATTTTCTTTTACTCTATATTTGGTTCACAAAGGAGGAGGAGGAGGGAGAAGAGAAGGGGAAAGGGAATATTTATTTCCATTACAGAGAATAAATATAGTTTATTTTTATTTTATTTGGTTAGAGCGGAAGAGAAATAAATAATAAATATTATTTTAATTTAAATCTCATTTTAATTAAATTTGAACAAATTATTTTTCTAACGTACTCTTCCTTCCTAATTTATTTTTCCTCTGTCTTTTATTTTTAAACAAACAAATATAAATCGTTTATTTACATCTAAATTTACATTCCCTTATCTTTTTCTCATTTTTACTTCAACTAAACATACTGGTAAGTACAGTCAAAGGAAAGTCTCTTAAATAGAAAAAAAAAAGATAAATCATGTAAAAATATGAATTCAGTTGTCTTTTATTTTTATGTGATTTGAAGGGTGCCTGTAAATATGGAAGCCTTACCTTCCACGATTAGACAAAAGAAAGTCTCTATGCAATTGCAAGCACTGACGGAAAATTTTTACCCTACCACCCCCTCCTCCATTTTTTTTTAAATAATTCAATAATTTCTTTAAAAAGTAAAAATTTTTAGAAATATATTTTCAAATTTTATCCAAGGACAGAATTAAAATTTTAAAGTTGAAACAAATTATATGAATAGATATGTTAAAAAATAATATTATAATTTAAAATTTTAGTATATAAAAAATAAAATTCAAAAAATTCATTTTCTTAAGACAAAAATAAAATTTTAAAAAACTTTTAGAGTGAGTGCCACCCCTGTCCCTAGGGGTGTGCACTATTTGGTTTTTTCCGAATTTTCGAACCGAATCGAATCGAATTTAAGAATTCGGTTCGGCTTTTAGGTTTTTAGGTTCGATTTGGTTCAGTTTCAATTTTTTTAAAAAAAATTTCAGTTCGGTTTTCGGTTCAATTAAAAAAAAAATCAGTAAAATTGAAAAATCGAAATATAATATATATTATATTTATTTTAAATAATTTAACAAAAATCCACCCTAAGTTCCCAAGTCGCGTCGCCCACATTCTCTCAGTCCCTCACGAAGTCACGATGCCCAATTTTTTGCCCTAACTCTCCTCTCACTCTCTGTCTCTGTATCTGCGTGACTGCGTCTGCGTCGCCTCTGTCGGACCGCCGCCGCCTCCACCCTAGCTCTCCTCTCAGTTCTCACTCTCTGTCTCTATGTTGCGCGCCTGCGCCTCTACCGTTGCCTCAGCCTCTACTTGCGCCGCCGACGTCACCTCAGTCTCCGCCTCCAGCCCTCCACCTCCACCTCAGCTTGACAGCTTCCTGGATTTCGTGGAATCCTCAAGAAAAGGTATTTTTCTTATTCTCTTACAAAGTCTACCCTGCCTGTAAGACTTCTGAATCTCTGATGGAATTGACTCACTTTAGAGGCAGGCTGTGGAAGAGACTCAACTTATTTTGAGGTGTAGAAAATTTTTAATATGTTTGTTTTCAAAGTCTACCCTCCTACTGCTATTTTTCTTGTTTTGCCTCAAAATCATATTATGATATGTTTACTATCTTCTACAGTCCTCTGATTCTGGGAGTTGGAGACTTAGAGTTGCTACTGGAAGTGGAAACTGGAAAGTTGCTACCTGCTGGGGGAAATTTTACATAGTCTTTATTTTACTATGTTAATGTGTACTGTGGTTGTATTTGTTGGTTAATTGAACTATTAGAGTTATTGTTATTGGTATTGGTGTTCAGTGGACTACATTATTGGTTGATTTGGAGGATTATAATACTGCATCTGCATGTGTTTTTATTATTAATGATGGTTGTTGATGGGGTGGAATTGAGATTGGTTGAATTGAGTCCACTGTGGTTTGTTGAGCTGAATTACTGCATGAAATTTCTTTGTTTGATCTTAAAGAGGGTTGAGTTGAGTTGATGGTTCTATTTTGTTTGATTTTGGTTTAGCCAATTTGAATTTGTGTGGAGTTTATGGTGATTTATTGAGCATAATTTGTGACTGGTTGGTGTGATTGGTGAAAAGAGAAGCCATTAACTTGTGTTAAAGTTTGGCTGAGTTGATTTATTTGTTTGTTTGTTAATGAAAATGATGAAATCTGTCTTCCTCATTAGGTGGTTACTGTTGCTGTCTAAACTTCGTTTGAACCGAACTGAACCGAAATAAATTCAGTTCGGTTGTTTCGGTTTTTTAAAGTGTTCGGTTCGGTTCGGTTGTTGTAAAAAAAATAAAAAATCGAAATTTGAAACCGAACACCGAATGCACAATTCTACCTGTCCCCTCATCTCCATCTCTGATTTTATGGTTTGTCTTATCCAAAATTTTTCAAAAATTATAAATAATAGGATCTCTTTAAAATACTTATCCTTCCAACCTTAACGTTTTACAATTATATCCTTCTACTTGTTCCCCAAAAAACTTGTTTTTGTTATAAAATTAGGGTAGTGTTAGAAATTAAATCTTCACACTACACACTAATAAAACTCTAACTATTTTGCACAAGAATTTCTTTTCAAACTTCTCTCTTTCTTTCTCTCACAATTCTTTCTCTAATCTTTCTTTCACTAATCTTTCATTCACAAAATAATGGTGTATTACAAGCTTAGAGAATAGCTCTATTTATAGAGCTCTAATTAGTGGAATACATCATGGCATACATCATCTTCCACTAATCTCAATTAGTGGTGTCTCCACTAAATGGTGGACATCCATAAAAATCTTCTCTAATAATTCACATAAATCCACAATTAGTGGAGCCTCCACTAATTAATGGAGATTCCAATAATTCATAACACTCCCCCTTGGATGTCCATCCATTACATAAAGAATATGCCTCGTTAAAACCTTACTAGATAAAAACCCAGTGGGAAAAAAAAATATAGTGAAGGAAAAAGAGTACACTATTCTATATGTCTGTTTATTACTCCCCATGACAAGATGATTCATTTAAATCTTTAAACCGACGCATATCGATTTTATATCTCAACTTTTCAAATGTTGCAGTCGGTAAAGTCTTCGTGAAAATATCTGCGAGGTTATCACATGACCGAATTTGTAACACATCAATTTCACTTTTCTTCTGAAATTCATAAGTAAAGAAGAATTTTGGTGAAATATGTTTTGTCCGATCTCCTTTAATATATCCTCCTCGTAATTGAGTTATGCAAGCTGCATTGTCTTCATAAAGAGGAGTTGGAATATCCTTGATCGATGATAATCCACAACTTTCTCGGATATAATGAATCATGGAACTTAGCCATACACATTCTCGACTTGCTTCATGAATGGCTATAATTTTAGCATGATTTGAAGAAGTAGCTGCTATAGATTGTTTCGTAGAACGCCATGGTATAGCAGTATTTCCACATGTAAATAGATAGCCCGTTTGAGAATGTGTTTTATGTGGATCAGATAAATAACCAGCATCTGCATAACCTATCAATGTTGGACTGGTTTTATTTGAATAAAATAATCCGAGATCAATTGTACCTTGGAGATATCGAAGGACTTGTTTAATTCCATTCCAATGTCGTCGTGTTGGTGAAGAACTAAATCTTGCTAATAAATTGACAGCAAAAGCAATATCAGGTCGTGTACTATTAGCAAGATACATCAATGCACCAATTGCACTGAGATATGGTACTTCAGGACCAAGGAGTTCTTCATCATTTTCTTGAGGTCGGAAAGGATCTTTATCCACATTTAATGATCGGACGATCATTGGAATACTCAATGGATGTGCTTTGTCCATGTAAAATCTTTTTAGCACTTTTGCTGTATATGTTGATTGATGAATAAATGTTCCACTCTCCAGATGTTCAATTTGTAAATCAAGGCAAATTTTGGTTTTACCAAAATCCTTGATTTCGAATTCTCTTTTTAAATAATCAATTATTTCTTGGAGCTCTTCAGGAGTTCCAATAAGATTAATATCATCAACATATATAGCTAATATCACAAATTTAGAACCAGATTTCTTAATAAAAACACATGGACATACCTGGTCATTTTTAAATCCCGCTTTCAATAAATATTCACTAAGACGTGTAAACCACATGCGCCCAGATTGCTTCAGGCCATATAATGATTTCTACAACTTGATGGAGTAATTTTTACGAGGATAATGTTTATATGCTTCAGGCATATGAAATCCTTCGGGGATTTTCATGTAAACATCATTTTCTAAATTTCCATACAAGTAAGCAGTGACAACATCTAATAGGCGCATATCTATCTTTTCATGTACTACCAAATTGATAAGATATCGGCGTGTAATAGCATCAACAACAGGAGAATAAGTTTCATCATAATCAATACCTGGTATTTGTGAAAAACCTTGGGCTACTAATCGCGCTTTATATCGAACGATTTCACTCTTTTCATTACGCTTTCGCACAAATATCCATTTGTAGCCAACAGGTTTTATACCTTCTGGTGTTCGGACTGTAGGTCCGAAGACTTCACGTTTTGTCAGTGCATTTAACTCCGATTGAATCGCATCTTTCCATTGCAGCCAATCTTTTCTATGCCGACATTCATCAACTGATATTGGTTCAGGATCATCATTATCCTGTGTAACATCAAGAGATATATTGTATGCAAATATATTATCAATAACAGCTTTCTATCCGATTCTAACTTCTACCTGAAGTGGTATAATTGATAGAAATTTCAGTATTACTTTCATCAACTTCTGGTTCTTTGTCATCAGTTCTCTCTTGATCTTTATCATTCTTTTCTGCAATATGATCTTCTGGATCATTTAATCCTCTTTTCTTTCGAGGATTTTTATCTTTAAAACCAAGAGGTCGGCCACGCTTATGGCGTGTTTTTGACTCAGCAGCTATAGGTATAATATTTTGTTCTCACTGGAACTTCAATTCGAATAGGAGCATTTATAGTCGGAATATGCGATTTTGTAACTCTTCTGGAGTCAACAAAAGCGTCTTGCATTTGATTTGCAATGCTTTGCAAATGAATTATCTTTTGAACTTCAAGTTCACATGCGCTTGTGCGCGGATCAAGATAATTTAATGATGTTGTCTAAGCAAGATCATTTTTATGCTGTTTTGGTTCTCCCCCTAATTTAGGGAATAATGATTCATCAAAATGACAATCAGCAAATCTTGCTGTGAATACATCTTCTGTCAGGGGTTCAACATACCTGATAATAGAGGGAGAATCATATCCAACGTATATCCCATTTCTTCTTTGAGGACCCATCTTTGTTCGTTGGTTTGGTGCAATTGGAATATATACAACACATCCAAAAATTCTTAAATGAGCAATATTTGGTTCTGACCCAAAAGCCAATTGCAAATGAGAGAATTTATGATAACTAGTTGGTCTTATACGTACAAGTGTTGCAGCATGTAGAATAGCATGTCCCCAGGCAGATGTTGGGAGATTTGTTTTCATTAATAATGGTCTAGCAATTAATTGTAATCGTTTAATCAAAAATTCAGCAAGACCATTTTGTGTGTGAACATGAGCTACAGGATATTCAACATTAATCTCAATTGACATGCAATATGCATCAAAAGCAAGTGATGAAAATTCACCAGCATTATCCAAACGGATATTTTTAATGTGATGGTCAGAAAATTGTGCTCGTAATTTAATTATTTGAGCAAGTAATCTCGCAAACGCCAGGTTGCGAGTAGATAATAAACATACATGTGACCATCGGGATGATACATCAATTAAGACCATAAAATATTTGAACGGTCCACATGGTGGATCAATAGGTCCACAAATATCTCCGTGAATCCGTTCGAGAAATGTAGGACTTTCAGCTCCTACTTTTACTGGTGATGGTTTAACAATTAATTTTCCTAGGGAACATGTAGTACATGCGAATTTTTCTAATGTTAATATCCTTTTATTTTTTAAAGGATGACCATGTGTATTCTCAATGATTCTTCTCATCATGGTAGATCCCGGATGACCCAATCGGTCATGCCAAATGCTAAAAGTAATAGGATCAGTAAACTTCTGGTTTACTAGATGATGAATTTTAATTATACGTATTTTTACAAAATATAGGCCAGTAGAAAAAGACAGCAGTTTTTCTAATACAGATTTCTTACCCAAATGCATTTGAGTAATATAAAGATGCTCAATCCCATTTTCCTCATTTGTTTCAATATGATACCCATTTCTGCGGATATCTTTAAAACTCAATAAATTTCTTCTGGATTTTGAGGAAAATAGTGTCTTATCAATAATAATTGTTGTTCCTTTAGGCAACAATATACTAGCTCTTCCGGAGCCCTCAATTACATTTGCACAACCGTTTATCGTATAAATATTTATTTCTCCCATTTTGAGATCAAAAAAATATTTCTCATTTTTTAGTATGATGTGTGTAGTTTCACTATCAATAATGCATACATCATCATTAACAACAGCCATCTGAACACAAATATATATATACAAACGTAAATATTATTATAATAGAATGAAAATGAAAATACAAAAATATCAGGGTGAGGCTTTAGTTCTCCTGAACACTGCCATCACCAATTAAATGGTCTATCCTACTATCTGGGTGTTCAAAAAAATTCGATACATCTATATGGGTAATATTGATATTA